>CM032334.1:52664761-53044234 GCA_019022515.1 Quercus aquifolioides | reverse complement strand
AATCGCAAGTCACGGGAGTGAGAGAAGGGAAATAGAAGGGTAGAGAGAGAAAGAAGAGTCGGAGTGCATGAGAGCTAGAAAGAGAGAGTGAGGGTCGAAGAGAAGAGAGGTTATGTGTGGAGAAGAGAAATTATAAGCCATGGGTTTGATTTACTGGATGTTTATGGGTTTGATTTCTTGGATTTATTGGGTTTGATTTGGGGAAGAACATGAAGCATGAAGTTCATGTCCTAGGGAAGAAGAAGAACAATGTTCTTCTGAAAAAGTTTTTTCTTTTTTTGTTTTTGATTTTGAATTTTTTTAGTTTAATATTTTTAAAATTATTTTTATTTTTTTATTAATTAAAATGCTGACATGGATGCTGACGTGGTAGCCACATCAGATCTAACATGCCCTCAGCTTATTCCGTGACCCGGTTGACGGTAGGGACTATTTTAAAAACGATTTTGAAAAATCAGGGACTGACATAGGAGCAAAATCAATTTAGGGACCAAAACAAGAAATGACCCAAAATGTAGGGACCAAAAATGTATTTACGCCTTCTTTATTTACCTATCCTATTTTAGGAGGGAATTCAAGATGCAACAATAAGACCAAAGGCCCCACTGAGACTAAACTCTATAAATAAATAAATAAACTCTTACCAATTAGAGTCCAAGACATTCTATTATAAGATGCAGAACCTCTCTTTATCTAGGTGACAAGGGACTTAGTTTTGATTTAGTTTTCTCTCACCTCACCCTACTTAAGAGGTCTTATGGCTTTTTGAATTCCCTATTGTTTCAATTTCCTGATTGGATTAGTAAGCTTGGAACTTTAGAAGTTCAAGTGGTTACAATTTAAACAATGCTGGAAACACAAGTTGTTGTAATAATAAATTGTGACTCATATATTACTTCTGTATTTTTATCATGTATCAATCATAGTATTTGATTATATGTTTAGTAGCGTCTTTTGAATAGCTTTTTAGCTTATTTGTTGATACTGTTCACAGACATCAATTTTTATCCTCTTTTTTAAGGTATAAGTATATTTTAATTACTTAAAAAAAAAAATATATATATATATATATATAAGCTTTTAGGGGGGGAAAAAAGCCTAAATACTCTTACGCCACATTATCAAATTAAAAGAAAAAGCACTCACGCCACAGCAACAATGAAAAAAGCTGGTAGAAAATTTGGAGTCAGCGGTAGTAACGTTTGCTTTGGAACATAGCAACTATTCCACGTGTACGGTTCACATTCATACACGGAGGATGCTTGAGCGTTAGCTGTCTTTATTCCTTTTCTTTTTCATTGGATAAATTTGGCCTAGTCTGTTTAATTACCACTTTGCACACAAAAAAGTACTCGTTCAGACACATCATAGTCTCCCTACAAATTAGAGCATTTCCAGATGGAAATGTCATCTTATCCTATTTTACCATCCTAAAAAATTACTTTATTAATTATACCATACCATTTTATAACACACATAATCTCTTAACTTTTATTTTCCTATTCTACTAATTAAAATAATATATCTACACAATAAAATATATTTTTTCTTTTTTTTTTCCCAATTTTCTCCTCCACACGCGTATGTATCTTCCCGACTCCTCCATTCCTTTACTGTTCACCTTCTTCTCCTTTATCTTCCATCTTCACTTTTGTTTGTTTGTTTTTTTTTTCTTTGTGTTTTCCCATTTGTTTCGTCTAACCCAAACTAGTAAAGCTTCTCTTTGGTTCTCACTCACTCTCAGTTCCTCATCAACAACTTATCACCGTTAGTATCAGTGGGTCTCACAAGCTCTCAAGCTCCCTCAACCTCTAGCACCGCACCTCCACTGCCCAGTCACCACCACCGCGCCTCCACCATGCCCACCACGCCACCACTGCCCACTGCCCACCAAAATCCCACTGGAACAAAAACCCATATTAAAAATAAATAATAAAAAAAAAACCCAGATCAACCCCGATCAAAACCCAGACAGTTGCTGAGCAAAACCTTGACCAAACCCACATCGCACCGCCACCGCTAGATCAACACCGCCACCGTCGCCACTAGATCAACGTTTCCTCCATCGTTGATCAACCCAGATCAACCCATCATCAGCGAGAACCACAGCGTCACAACAGGAAAAAGAAAGAAGAAAAAAAAACACACGCACACACACACTTAGAACCCAAAACACAACACAACCCGGATCACAACTCACCAGAAAAAATGAACCATTGTGATGTGGTTTTGCCTTTGAATCAAGTTTTGCTATTTCAAAACTAGGTTGGGTTGCTATCTAGTGTTTTGTCTCTGATGTGGTTTTTTTTAGGTTTGATCATTGATGTGTGATGTTGGATTTGGGAGGAGGATGGTGTTTGGTTCTAAAGAAAGGAGAAAGCACATGAGAAAGAGAGAAGGAAGAGAGAGAAGAGAAGAGAAATAATGAGAGAGAGGAGAGAGAAATTTCAGGGTATTAAAAAAGTATTATCCGTACATACCATTCAGCTATAGTACGATCATATATTTATGATCGTACTATGCCAAAAAAAATTACACTTTTCCATGAGTAGCCTTCTAGCTGTTGAGAGTTATTGGGCCTGAATGCTAAATTACATTTGGCATATAGCTGGCCCATTGTGAATGCTCTTACAAGAGCTACTTGCTCGGTTCAGCTAAACTGCGAAACAGAATATCAGTCCTGCCAAAAATCCAAACCAAATGTTCCCTGCAACATTATGAAAGATAAATAAGAAACAAAGAAATTACATAGATTCTCTAGGTCCACTTGAGATTAACATAAAAGCAAACTTTTAGTTAAGCTACAATTTGCATATAACCTATCTATTTTGTATGTTTCAAATGCGATTTTATCTAATTGCAGAATAGCTACTAACAGTGGCGGAGTCAGGATTTTAGTCTAGAGGGGACAAAATTAAAAGATGATATTAAAAGTGAAATTAATCTAAAAAATATTAATCAACAATAATAACAAAATAAATAAACAATTGTAAGCAAATATAAATATATATTTCATATTATTAAAATAAATAAACAAAAATAACCAATTCATAGCTACTAAAAAATTTACAAACTGATGGAGTAAAAATGTGATTAGTGTTACTTAAAAAATATAATGAATAAATGTTTGAAATTATTTTTTGTAATCGGTGACATGCCAATTTGTAAGACATAAGTAGTAAAATTTGTAGTATCTCTAGCATCATTTAAGAATAAAATGCTATGAAAAGTATCATAAATAGTGAAAATTGTGTAAATAATGATATAAAAAAAAATAGTGAAATAGGTGCAACACGTAGGACAATACAAAAGCTACTTATAAGAATAGTGAAATTGGTGAAAACCCTACATGGTTTGATGTTTGAGAACTTTTTTTCCTTTCTTTTTCCTGTGTCAAAGTTACTTTTAACCAAGTAGAAGTCTTTTTTTTTTTTTTTTTTTTTTTCCTTCATGTTAATAAGTAATTACTTTAGACTACTAATGCTTGAAAATTTTAGGAGGAGTCGGGGGGTAGGTGCCCCCCCTTCCCCCCCCCCCCCCCCCAGCTCTGCCAGTGGCGGCTTGAGCCTTTTCCTTATATGTTATATACGTATATAATTTGGATTGAGATCATGTGGGTTTTGCATCTGATGCAATTCTTATAAATGGTTGAGATTGATAGTTGTAAAAAGTAACTTTTAATCTCAATTATTAATTAAAAAATGTTAAGAAAAAAGTTAAAAGAAGTAAAAAGTGAAAAGCCAAAAAAATTTGTGAGAGGGATGAAGTGAATTACACTGGATCATAATCCTTGCAAATTCTGCTACGAATAACAAAAAGCTTAAAGTAGTAGGTTTGCTTCAAGGCTAAGCACCTAGTGCACTGAATAAAGCAATAGTGACAATTAAAAAAAAAAACTACCTGTTGGAAAAGAAGCAGTGCTCCAAAATTGCTCCTCATTCTGACCGTATAAGTTATTACTGTAGCAATCCACTGTTGCATTGTATCCATTCTTACAGACACAGACAAACGAATTACTTGGTGGCGCATACCCACAAATACCATCACTCATCTCGCACGAGTTACATTTGCTGTCAATAACGCTATTATCCAATACGTCATTGATATATTTCAAGGCCACCCCATATTCCCAATGTGAAGGGTCAGTTGGGTAGTCTCCTAATGACACCACAGACGAGTACCCATCACACTTTAATTCATCCAATTCCAATTCTCCTTTACCGTTAAAGTTCGCCGGCGCGTACACGCAGCACGTGTTCGTAGGCGGGAACAACGGCAAGCCGAGGGAGACGACGGCCGGGCACGTGTAGAGTGAATCACAGAGGTGAACGCTTGAGGGGTCACATATGGGGGTGCTCTTTAGGGTTAAGGAAGACGCAGGGGATGTGCATGAAATGAGAATGAAAGTTGATGGGCCTAGCTGAAATGGGCTGGACCAGTCTAGGCCCAAATTGGAGGAGTGGTGCATGGATGTGCAGGTTGACATGTCTTGGGGGGTTACGGTTAGAGAGAAAGTTTTGTAGTCTATGGAGGTGATTGGGTATGAGCCAGTGTGGGTGGCGAGGAGGAGCTGGTCTCCGCCGGGTGTGCAGGTTACATAGGGCTGGAACCGTGGCGAGCCGCAGCCGCAGCCGGTGCCAAAGGGGTACTTGATTTGGACGGAGCCGCAGGAGCTTTGACATGCTGGGTTTGGAGCTATGGTTGGCTTTGGTGTGAATGGAATTATCACGAGGAAGAGGAGAAGAAGAAGGTGGAGATCCATATTGGCTTAATTTATTTGATTGATCTCTTTCTATGGCTCTTTCTTTTCTGATGAGGGAAAGTGGTGGATGGTTTAGCCTAGTTGTGTTAGTTACTGGTGTGAACGCATTTCAAGAATATAAACAAGCGCACCAACCACAAAAAGAACCATGAGCCATAAAATGAGTAGAAAGTATTCTTTATCTCTTCTCAAACTTTTTCATTTATTCTATTATTTTCTTTTTACTGTTTGGACTGTTGCACATCTTCAATTAACTAGAAATTGCTTTTTTGCATGCTTGATTTATTAAAGGTTAATAATTGCTGCACATAGTGTGTTACACAAGCTATATTTTTATAATTTGAAAACGTGAGTTAAAGTCATGTTTTCAATTTATAAAAATATTATATGCACTATGTATAATAAACACTACTCTTTATCAAATATGACTCTCAAGTGGTTTAGCAAATACTGTACCTTAGCCAGTTATGATTCATTGACTATAATAAAGCTTCAACCTCACCCCCTTTTTCTTTTCTCTCTCTCTCTCTCTCTAACAAAGCTTTAACCTCTCTTACTTTGCCTAATGGGAGTATTTTGTAGTTTGGTTTCTAGCTGGCAAGCAAATCACAAACCAAAAATTGGAATCAAATTAATAGCGTTATTGCAAACTAGTTCGAATCTATTCTATATGTAATGGTTATTAGTTATTACAATATCAATTCACCTTTGATTTAACACATGTAATGGTTAAAGCATGGTATTTATACTAAAGGCATAAAGGCCCAGTGGGAAAAAGCAAAAGAAGGCATAAAGTATTTGTGTGAAAGTAAGGGGAAAACTTCGAGAGAAAGATTTAGAAATAAATATTTAAAAAAATCCGACCTGCCGGATTCGAACCAGCGACCTAAGGATGACAATTGATCTCAACTACAGTCCTCCGCTCTACCAACTGAGCTAAGGTCGGTTGTTGATATTTCTGCACATATTTAATTAATAAAGGTTCTATTCAGGTAAAATGACTAAAGCAGGCATGCATGAGTTAATCTTGGGGACTCCGACTCTATTATTAGCAGTTATAAGTTATAACTTAAAATAAGTTCAAAGGATTCTCATAAAAAAAAAAAAAAAAAAAACTTAAAATAAGTTCAAAGAGTAGGCTAATTACATAAAGAGTAATATTTAGGTACAATATTTATGTGCTGTTCATTAGACTCACCTTTTTAAATTCTATAATGTGGATTTTTTTTTTCATGGGATGAAAATGTATTTTTTAATGAAGTAGCCATATAGTTAAATTTTAAGAGAGAAATCTAAAAATTATCATTTAAGATACTGTATCTAAATTTTGTCTTTACATAAAGTAGAATAGAATGATGACTGATGCAACAATCCGTCAACGGTCAATCAATTATCACTTACAATTATAAATTATTATAATTTTTTTTTTGGATTTAAAATTGTAAAGGAATTAGATGATTCAATGGGATGAGCTCTTAAACTTCCAACTGAAAAACCAAATAGTTGGACAGGGGCGGTGTTGAACTGTTGTTGATGTCACTGTCCAGAGAGTGGGTTAAGACAAAAGAGAGCAAACTCAAATTCCAACTAGCCTAGAATAAGACCTCGGCCACTAAAGCATTAGCATTGGGGAATGCTAATGCTATTCTATTTTACAATTCTAAAAACTCACAATTCTATTATACCATACCATTTTACAATATCTCAACATCCCAAAACTCTATTTTTATTAAAATATTATTTTTTAATATTTCTTTATAACTGTCATTTTTTTTCAGACACCTATTTCCTGGGCTTTCCAACAGTCTTTTTTTTTTTCCCCCCCTCTGCTTCTCCCTCAACCTCTAGCAACACACAAGCCATCAACAACCACAGCCACGGCACCAAAAACCCAAGCCACCGATCAACTCAAGCCGCCGATCAGAAACCCACGCCGCCGATCAACTCATCAACAACCACAGCCACGGCACCAAAAACCCATTAGCACCGATTAACCCATCAACAACCACAGCCACGGCACCAAAAACCCATCAGCCCATGCTGCCGATTTGAAACCCAGCCAATTTGAAACCCACCGGAGCAAACCCATTCAAAAAAAATAATCACCGGAGCCACCATTATCAACCCAACCGATCCACCCACCGATTAACAGATCCACTGTTTCAAACCCACCATCAACCAATCCCAGCCCACCGATCCAACCCACTTCAGCCACAACACCGGACCCAACCCACTTCAGCCACAACCCAACCACGACCCACAACCCCTTTAGGCATCGGTCATAGCAAAAAAAAAAAAAAACCCACAACCACCACAGTGACCCACGCCGTCACCCACGCCAAAATAAAAAAATAAAAGCAACCACAGAACCGCCAGATCGCAACCCACCAGAAAAACTGAGCCACCGTGATGTGTGATGTATGTTGGGAGGAGAATGGTGTTTGGGTCTGAAGAGAGGAGAGAGCAGATGAGAAACAGAGAAGGAAGAGAGAGAAGAGAACTGAAATAATGAGAGAGAGGAGAGAGAAATTTCGGGGGAAAAAGGGAAATTTTTTTTTTTTAGAATACTGCTATAGTACAATTCTAACTTTAGAATTGTACTGTAGCACTATTGCAAAAAAAATTGCAATAGTTAGGTTTAGCATTGTCTGATGCAATGGATTTTAGGCTTAAAATGCCAAATTGACCTTAGATATGGCATTAGCATTCTCCAATGCTAATGCTTAACAGACTATCCTCACCCCTATTCAAAGGGCCTTCTCTAAGTTATAAGTTCTGAACAGTTTCTAACGCTACGTTCATAGGAATAACAAAAAGAAAAAAAAAGAAAAAAAAAGTCTTTTAATTTATTTTAGGGCCATAGAAAGACATGTTTACGGTGTTTTAAAAACTTGTTAAATTTTTCTTTAAAAAATAATGAAATTGCAAAGAGTTATAGGAGCCATTTGGTAAAAGATTTCTAATAACGTTGTTTGTATTTTTTGGAAATATGTGTAGATGAAAAAGTGTGTGAAAATATATGTAATATTGTTTAAATATTGAAAGCTGTTGTTTAAACAACAGTAACAAACGGGCCCATAATTTTAAAAAACTCTCTTATCATTGACCTCACAATTTTCCCAGTTCGTTTAGTTATATAAATATTTCGAGTACTATGCATGCGTTTGCTCAACAATTAAGTTGTGTTTTGCTTTTTTTTGGGTCCTACAGCATTGTTCATGGACCACCAAACTCATGAAAAACGCAGCAATCACTCACTGCTACAGTATTTTGTGTTTTAAAAATTATTTTGTTACAGTATTTTTAGCAATAAATTTTTAATTTTCAGTAAAATAAACAGTATCTAAATAGATTTTATATGTCAAACTTTTTTTAAAAGACATGGTATGCCACTCACCCATTTTTTATTACAATTCCGATCATTATTTTTTTTATTTTTTAATATGTTATGGTGTCAGGTTCATCAAGTCACTTAATAAAATTTTATTTTTAATTGAATCAATGGATGACAAGCAGGGTTGACTAATAAAATTTGAGATCTAAGACAACAATTTTAATGAGCATTTTTATATTTAAATATAAATTATATAATACTTAGTTTACTGTTCTATATATATAATTAAAAAATCATTATTCTCACTTTTTAATAAGATTAATTCACTTAATGGTGATTGAGTTAAATTTCCTCATTCAAGCAAAAAATAAAAATCAAATCTCTCTCTCTCTCTCTCTCTCTCTCTCTCTCCCCTAAATGGAAAAAAATAGGAAATGTTTTCATATTTAGGGTCTGTTTTGTGAATGAAACTTATTATTCTTATAATTATTTGGTGTTACAATAAAAAGATTAATGCTTTGTAGTTCGAGTCAAATGAAAGGAAAAACATGTTTTTAGTATTTTTTAGGATTGCAAAAAAAAAAAAATCAATTTTCCAACAATTTTTTTTCTATTGAAACAAGTGGAATGCTCCAAACACAATAAGCGAGAGAGAGTTTTGAATATTAATTTTCTCCATAAAAGAGATTGAGCAATATCATTGAACTTAGGGTTGAAAACAAATTGAGCCAAGCCAAACAAAGTATTTAAAATTCATAATTTGTTCATTTTATTTACCAATATATATATAGTAAACATCAAAACTAACAAAATCTATATCCCTTCAAAATTTGATGTTAATAATAATAACAATTGAATTACAGATGAAATTATATAACTTGAGTTAATTAAGTAGTATAATTTTCATTTACGAAATTATAAAATTCATCAACTTTATATTGTTTAAAACTATATTAATTTTTACAACTAAAAATATCATTCATATTATCTGTAAGGACTAGATTTAGTTCCTTAGCCCAAAAGATGGATGGACTTAGGTTTAAAAAACCCAAAACAATAAATTTATAGAGAATGGGTTGAAAAACTGGACTTTAGTGAATTATTCAACAAATAAGGTAGATCTTGATGATAGGAGAAAGAAGATACACAAGTTTAAACTTAAGAAAATTGTCCACGGCAATGTCCGAGGAGATTGGTTCTTTTATACTGATCCTCAAGTTGGATTACAAGTCTTGTTCTAGACTGCTACAATGCTTTTCTCCTTTTTGTTCCTCCTCCCTTTCCTCAGGGGTTTCTTAAATTATATATCCTCTTTTCAATGATCTTGATCTTCCATTTGTTGATCATCCAGGTCACTCCTTGAGTGCTTGTCCCATCGGACATCATCTCTAGCCCTCTGTGAGTTAGGGTAGCTAAGGCAGCATTGTTTAAGGGTCTTCTCCACATAAATGCGGCCAGAAAGTTAGCTGCAGAACATTCAATGCGGTGACAACAGCTTTTCCTTAGATATTTCACAGCTCCCATTCTTCCAGTACGTTTACGATGTACGTCCATATCAGTGGAATTTCCTGAAAGGCCACTTTGAGTGATAGGATATACATTTGATCTGCGCTTCGTTTATCCGAGGGGCCACTTCTTCTTGGACCACTTTTCCCAACCTTTGTGTTTGCATGTTACTTATGAGACTCTGAGCTTAGCACTCTCACTACTGTTTATTCGTCCTCAGATCAATCAACGTCCTCGGCCAAGGCCTAAGACCCAATATATAATTTTGGGCCCTTATCCCTACATTATCAATCATTTATAAATAATATGTTGATATCTGATGAATTTAGTTATAAATCAATTTGAGTATATCCAAGATCAATTAACACCTTTGATCAATTAACACCTTTGATATTTTCCATATATCCAAGATTTGTTGTTGAAAGGACACAATTTGAGTCCTTAACCCAAGGGATGGATAAACTTGGGTCCAAAAAGTCCAATACAATGAATTTGTAGAGAGTGTGTTAGAAAAACTGGGCTTTAATGAATCGGATAACAAGTAAAGTGGATTTATATGACAAGAAAATGAAGATAGACCGGTTTATTCTAAATAAAATCGTCCTCGGCATAGTCCGAGAAGATCAATTCTTATATTTTTCTCTCAAGTTTGATTATAAGTTCAATTCTTGATTGCGACAGTGTTTTTCTTTCCATTTCTCAATCCTTTTTTCTCAGAGTCTCTGTTCCATTTTATGCCGTCTTCACCTTTCATCTCCACCTTCCACGTGCAGATCAGATTGTTGGTGTTGATCCTTGTCCCATTAGCAGTGCACCTTCCTAAAGTCTTTAGATAGCAGCTGTAAGGCTGAAAGTTACTATTCAGGTATCACTTCCTCATTAATGCGGCAAGAGAGTTAGCTGCAAAGTATTTAATGCGGTGGTAGCAACTTTTCCTTGAGATATTTCATGACTTTCCTCTATCTTGTTCCTTCCTGACACTTATCATCATTCATGGAATAATCCACAACGTTACTCTTGATGGTAGACCATACCCTTTAACCTCGACTTTGCTTAGCCGAGGAGGGATTCTTCCTCAGACCACCCTTTTGGGTAGTTTTAATTGAATTTCACTTCTTCACTTACTAATACGGATCCTTATGAAAGTGTTTACTCGTCATCAGATTGTTTAACGTCCTCGGACTGGGCCCTTGGCCCAATATATACATAAATATGGGCTCCTGGGCCTATCACCCCTACATTTGTAATTATAAAATTATTAAAAAAGAAAAAGAAAAACCACTTCAAGCAATTGTCAAAAAAGTTGTCACTATACTTATTATTCTAAACCAAAATAAGCTTCTTTGGTATCACTTATCACTAGTTCACAATATAAATAATTTGCAAAAATCTTTCACATTTCTATTATTCTATTTTATAACCAGCAGAGAAAATATCATAAAGTTAGACCTGTCCACCTCAGGTCCAATAAAATATCAACATTTTGACAGACTAGTCTGAGAGAAGTCAGATCTCCAGCCCAAGATCACAATCGAACGGTAGAGAAGCCGCAGAAACACGAAACAACTAGGTCGCAGAAAGCAACACATTAAAAACCCAAAACCCAACCCCATCGAAATGACAATATTATCACTATCAGCCTTGTTTTGTTCTCCAATTAGAGCTCTCTAGAGCCTCATCCTCCTCCAGTACTCCTCCGCAACCAAAAACCCCAACACACTCTCCCTCTCATTTCACTTCACTTCTCAGAGAGAGAGAGAGAGAGTCTGTGACCTAAGAGTTACTGAGATTCAACGACACAAAGAGCAAAGCCCAACACAGGTTCGTCTTCCATTTGCAGCTTCGAATAAATGCCCTAATTTCTTCTACACTGCTTTACTGCACATGAAAAGTTCGCAACTTCGAATAAATGCTTGCGTTTTTGTTCTGTTTTGTATTGTATTGTTTTGCTTGAATTGGATTGATATCGATATGCTTGTTCTTTGAATTGAGAAACCGTATGTTGCTTCGTATTGTCATTGTTTTTGTTCAAGTAGTTGTTTGGTTCTGTTAATGGTGGATGTGAAATGAAACCCTAGTGGATAAGGACTTTTGGCATGGTTTGAAATAGAAATTTTCTTTGAGAATGATAACTAAGCAGGAGTTTTTTAGTTCTTAGTAGGTGGAGGACACTCATAGAGTTAGTTCTTTGTGAGAAATATGTGTTAAGGCCCTGTTTGGATGCACTTTGTTGTTTATGGGAGGGAGCTGGTACTTGAAAATGGAGAAAATTGACGATACCGAATGACTGGGAAATGTAATTATACATTGGGTGAGTGTGTGTGTTAGGTCACACATTAATTTTTAAGTAAAGTAGATTGCGATTTGGTGGATGTTAATGCTAATAAGAAAAGAAAAGACAAGTGTTTTGAAGTTGAGGAACGAAGACTAATTATTTAGTTCTCTTTTATATTTGCCATTTGGAGTTGCAGCTCAACTCAGATTGGACTGTTTCCAAGTTCTGTAGACAATATATAACCCTGTGATACCGTAAACTTGCCAAATATCTTGGCTTTCAGAAGTTAGATTACAATTGTGTCCCATGGTTCTTAGCTTTTGAATCTGGATGAGCTGAAAAAGAAAAATCAGTGTATTTCTGTATTCATATGCTGCTAGTCTGATTATTAAGAAGACTTATATTGCACTTCCTAATAATAAAATAAAAGGTCACGTCTATCTGCTGCCTTTCTGATCTTGTCCAAATCATGAAATCATAGATGTGCTCCACTTCATAGGAAACCAGAGATTGCATCCCGAAAGTTTAGGTGTGGGATTAATGACTCATCAAATCTTGCTCATTTTTAGTAAAAATGTCAACCCAGGGAGCTCACCTACCAATCTTACCCTCTTTCAATGTAAACCAGATGGCAGCAGAAGTATCCATCGTTGAAGATGCTTTCTGACATGCCCAAAAATTTTATATTTTTTTAATTAATAAAAAATTTTTGGTACAACAAGAAATTTCAGGACATTATTGTTCAACCATTCATTACGTTTTGACTTGTGCTAAATCATTTTTTTACCTTTGAAAATTTTATGTGCTTGAATAAACTTATGAAATCTTCTGCTCTTGTGTTCGTGCTCTCTCTTTAAGCTCTATTTTCTTTGACTGGGAACAATATTTTACACATGTTCATTTGCAATTTGAGTTTTTAAAATTACACGTGGTTGGCTTAGTGGTAGGAAGCACTTGTGGCTCATCACCTTGCAAGTCCAAGGGTAGGGGTTCAAGTAGTGACAAGCCCAACTATTTGTTGTTATTATTATTATTATTATTATTATTTTTTTACCTATCAAAAAGTTGAGTTTTTAAAATAGTAAAAAAAGTCAAGAAATTGGTCATAGTGAGTCTCATGAATGTGTGCCATGTATTGATATGCTTATTGAGCAAGCAAACTGTACTGCACAAGTCCTTGCATGTCCAAACTTCTGTATGGGGCTATTTAAGGGGGCTGTGTTGCCTACACAATCATGCTGGGTATTATATATCCTTTAGTCCTATTTTTGAGTTTAATCCATTAAATCAGTTTTTGTTTCTCAAATTAGAAGCTCTCATTAACCAGTATAGTTTCTTTTGATGTATTATAAACTAATATCCTGACTTATATGTTATGCTCTTGGCAGAAGTTCATCAGGTGTAAACTCATAAATAGTTCTTTTTAGCCAACAAAATTGATGGCAATTTCACCTTGTGGAAGTACGTGGGTTGCTCAATGGGGAATTCGCCCTCAGTGTATGCTGAGGTCTTATGTCACAAACAAGATTCCAACATCCCGATATTGGTGAGTATCAGTCTATATGTCTAAGTTATCATCAATAGATTATACTTCCTAGATAATTGGATTGTATAGAAACCTCTTTCTTATTATATTTCTTGAAAAGTAGCTTAAATGGCATCCTCTCCCCTTGTAAGTGCAAGGTGGAGGATGAGATCGTGGGTTCAAGAGCAACTAGGTTCATGTGTAACATACCAATTATAAAAAGAATTTCAATGTTAAGGTTCCACTACAAAATAGAAGAAACGAACTAGGCTACTAGCTAAGTGCGAATACAAGTTGTCACTCCTAACATCCCTAAAGTGTGAAGCAATAACTGGCAGCTAATTTGAAGAGAATTTGAGTCTGTGATGTGCTGATGAAAATTAACTACACACTCCTAATTTTACATAGAAATTGTCATAATTGAGATTCTCCTTTATAAAATCTTGTAGTCTCAAAGTCTTCTTAGAATCTTCACAAAGAGGTCTTCAAAGTATAACGAAGGAGTTCTATATGCACCATTAAAGTTAGCACAAAGGAATGTAGTGATTGAATCAGCTTGTTTTTGGTCATACACTTGTATTAGGCTTTCATAAACTATTTAAGCATTTGTTTTATAATAAATTATTACAATTCATCTTATCAAAAAAAAAAAAAAAAAATTACAATTCGTATAATATGCCTAAATTTTATTCCAAAGTTTTAAATTCATTAAAATTAGCTATAAAAAAAAAAAAATCAAAATTAATTAAACTAAAACTTACTATCAAAATAGATCTAAATTAATTAAATTAAAATATTAAAATATAGGTAATAAAATAAATTTATATATATGCTGGGTTGGGTTTGGTTACATGGATTGAAAAAATTATCAATCAAAACACATACCAACTTGAGACTCCAAATAAAATTATAACCCAACTCAACTCGCTAATCCACAAAAATCAATATACGCGTTAAATTGAGTTGGATTTGGTGTTTGGTTATGATACAACATTGGTAACAGAAGAGTGAGGAGAGAGTGGGAATGAGACAAAGACTTAGTCAAAGTATCTTTTTGACTTGGTGTTTGTGAGTTGGGTTAAAGAAATGGATATAAAAGTAAGTGTCACGTCAATCATGAATGGAATGGTAGAGAGGTAGACTGATGTAGAATCTTACCTAAATAAGCTAACCATGGAAAGAAAGCCACCCTTGGAGGAACCTTCGATTGCCACACCAACCTCCATGGGAAGGAAAGAGTAGGAGTGTAGAAAGGAATATAGAAACCTCTAACCTCAAAACTTCTACTCCTTGTTGGCTTCCAACAAACCTTGTTAGGGCCAACCCTCCGCACTTTCGAAGAGTAAACAATGTCCATAAACCGATCAAAAGAGTCTTCCTCCCAATCCTGCGGTGAACTACGAAATTGAAAATTCCAATGAATCCTCCCACCGGACCAACACATAACCTCTGCCATTGAAGAGTCCCTTACCCTACTAAGACAATAAAGTTCTGGAAAAGCCTTTTTGAGGGTAATATATCCACACCACACGTGCTTCTAAAAATTCACTTTAGTACATCACCCACATCATACTGTAGGAGTTTAGAGAAGTTCAACCAGCCACTTCTAATAAACCTCTAGAGACTAACACCATACGCACTTAGTCACCTTTTTCGTGCACCAACCACCCCAAACATTCCCATATTTCGCCTCTATAACCCTCCTTCATAAAGCATCTGTCTCTAAACCATACCTCCACAACCACTTGCCCAACAAGGCAGAGTTAAAACTTCTCAAATGTCTTATACCTAGCCCCCCTACCTGCATTGGATGACAAACCTTAGCCCATTTCAGTAATTTAGAATCTCCACTAGTTCCACTCCACAAAATCTCTCTGTAATTTTCCGTACAATTAGCAACCTTCCTAGGTAAAGGAAGAATGGAAAGGAAGTAAGTAGGTAAGTGTTACTTTACCCCCCTTAGATAAATGAAGCCTCTTCCAGCATGCTAGTCTTCGTTCCATCTTCTCTAAAATAGGATTCCAGATTGACAACTCCTTGAATTTGACAAGATGTTGATAAAACTTCGGTTTAATGAGATTTTCTGGTTTGATTATCAACTCCTTATAAAATAAGATTCCATCACAATTTCCAGTTGTTGAGTGATAATTGCTTGTATGTTAGAATGAGGATCAGCTTGTTTTCTATGTGTGATTATCCCGGTCTGTGTTTTATAACTGTAAACTGGTTCTGATCTCTTCTCTCTCTCTCTCTCTCTTTGAGACTCTTGTTTGAATTTGATCTGATTTTAATTTTTGTGGAGATTTATTGTTTGGGTTTAGTGTCAGATATTGGTGGCTTATTGTGATGGAAATTGAGTATTGGCAATGCTCTCTGATATTTTTATTTGGCTGTTTATATATATACTTTACAATTTACTTGGTATTTTTTCTCCATGTACATGTGGTCTTCTCTTCAAATTAAATTTTATTTACTTGTCAGAAAAATGTTACCGACATTTTCAGATCTAGTAAACTGTGGAAATGTTTGATGTGCTTATATCAACTTCTTTGCAGTACTACAAGCAGTATAAGCTTTTTGTCGGGCCCAAGTTCAAGCTTATTTTCTCGTGGTTCCTTCCCTGTGGTATCGTATCCAGGGTCATCTCAAACTTCACAACGTCGTAGGAGTGCACGTTTCACAGTTAGAGCAGATTCTGTGAGTGTAAAATTGTTTGTTTTTTCTTTGAAATGATAGTTGGGGCTAAATAGTTTTCAAACTTTTATTTTTATTTTAAAAATAGGGTATCTATGTTTCCTTATTTATTTATTTAAATTTTATTAGAAGGAATGCTCTATTTTACTTATTAGATTAAGGTACTAATATCTTTTTATGTACAGGATTTCTATTCTCTTCTTGGGGTGTCAAGAAATGCCAGTAAATCTGAAATTAAAAGCGGTATATACAATTTTTACCCTTTTGGCAGATTGTTCTATGAACTTCTTTGCTTTTATGTTCTTGCTTGTATAGTTGCCAATTCATCTTTGCAATGGTTATACAAGTTGTCACTTAATGGCTTTAAGATTAACTGTATGCAGGGAGATCAGGCCAATTAGAGTAGACTTCTCCATGTTTATTAGCAAAGCAAATACTTCAATATTATGCCATGCAACTCATTACTATCTCATCCCTATCCTTATTAATTTGACTGATGTTGCTTTGGAGTTTTTTATGGAGTTCGGCTTCCCCTCCCCATTTTTTCTTTTTTTGAAAAAGGAGAACATTTAGACCTTAAAGACTTTGCAGGAGAGACTTTTAGAATGGGACTCTGGTAATGTTATGAGTATTTTTCTGATCAAAATATTCCCCCCCCCACTTTATTATATGTATATATAATTTATACATATTACCAATTGTTTCCCCTATGCTGGATCACATACTATCATTTTCTAGTAACTAAACTTGTTGATAATGTCTGGGGATCTTTATCCAGTGCACTGAGATAGAAATAATGGGCATTAGGATATTGTATGAGATGGTTGGAGACTGAAACTGTAAACACAGTGAGCTGCTTTTGACACCTTAACTTAATGCCTGACTTAATGATGAAAGCAATTGGCTGTGAACCTCAACATTTGAGCCCATTCGGTCTTAAGTTGTAAAGTATTTTATTTGCTTTATGGTTTTTACTTTTTCTCCCTTGTAAATATTTAATGAAGTAAAAAGCAATACCTTTACCTTCCACTAGATCTGGTGCCCAGAATGTTGTAGAATCTGAGAGTGATTGTGTTGTTAATGCATATAAAATTGCATTTGAGATTTTTGTATTAGTTTGATGAATGGGAAACAGTTTTGAATGGGTTTTATTAATTGAGCCTTAGTTGGATGGGTTTCAACTCCAGAATGTAAAACCTCCAGAATAGAGACACTTTGAACTGATATATTAGTTTCAACTTATTTGGATATTAGATATGGGTTTCTGATCCAAAGTTTTCTTTTTGAAGATAAAAAGGTGTTTCAAAAAAGTTACTTATCACAAGAAAAAGAAAAAAGAAGCTTCCAAAAAGTAACATTTATGCCTTATGTAGTGTGTTTGGAGAGAAAGAAATGCTCAAAGCTTCAGAGGTTGTTAATTTTGGTCGTGGACTTTGAAGCTTTTGCTACTGAAGACCTTATATGATTTGATGGCTGCCCTCACATATTTTTCTTTCTCTAATTTATTTGACTTTTTCCCCTGATTTATTTGGTGTATCTTTTGTTTACTTCCCATGTACATTGTTTGTGCCTCTTTTCTGCTTATATATATATATATATATATATATAGGACAACCGCAAGAGTGTATGAAAGATTGTATTGCAATTATAGAGAAATTTTCTAATGGAACTCAAGGATACATGAAGGATTGTTTGATTTATGATGACCAAATTGAAATATATATTGTTATGAGTTCTGACTTTTGACATTACCTGTTCCATTGACTAATGTTTTAATATTCCTCCTATGCTTTCACTTTTCAGCTTATCGGAAGCTTGCTAGGAGTTATCACCCAGATGTGAACAAGTGAGTCTTTTCTCCTCTTCTTTTATCTTTGTCCTGTGGCATTGTATGCTCAGGATGGGTTTCTGTTAAAAGTGAATTGCTTATTGGTTTTGTAAGATATGAACTATTTGTGCTAGATCATTTTTCATTTGAGAATCTGTTGCACATGTTTGTTATTAGATTGTAGATGTTATTTCACAAGCAAGGTTTCCAAGGGGGTCTCTCTTTATTTTATTTGTCTTGAATTTAAATAACTATTGCATGTATAAATGTATTAAAAAAAAACTATGGCATTTTGATATTTGAGTCAGTCTTTTTAGTTTTATATATGATGAGGCCTATGTCAAAGTTACACTACTTGACTGAGGTAGAATTGATAATTAGGCAAGATTCAGAGGTTTAATTAGTTGGTTTTGTCTTCCAAAGATTAGAGGGGAGTTGGCTTTTGGGATTTTTTTTTTTTTTTAATACATTTTAAGTAGGGGAGGAAGATTTCAACCATGGACATCTCTATTGGAAATATCCAAAGTGGCAATTGACTTAGGGGCCATTGCTGCTTTTGGGATTTGTACAAATGTGATAAAGACCCGTCCATTTTGAGGTTGGCCAAACCTCTAAAACTCACAGCTCAAACGAAAATAAGGGCCAAGCCCTGATTTCCCCACATTATCAAATAAAGTTCTATCTCTGATTTCCCCCAAAAAAAAAAAAAAAAAAAAAAAGTAATTATCTTCGATGGAAAGTACTATCCCTAGTCTTTGCCAACCCAATTAGTTGAAGTCTTTTCTGAGATATGTATTGACTATTAACCTTAAAAAAATATTTGATATTAACTTATGGAAGAGCAGGTTGAATTCTGGTAAATGATCATGAACCCATTAAAATAAGAAAAAACAAAGTTTTTTTATCATGTTGCAATCTGATTTGACATAAATTTTCCAATCAATTATTTCAAGACAGGATTCTGCTATCCTGGAAGTTATGAATGAGGGCTTGATCAAGACAAAAAAAATAAACCCCTAGGGATAGCAAAATATTGGGGACTATGCCTCGTGAAGCGGAGGTTAATAGTTCTAATATTTTCTTCCCCCTCTTGGGGCAAAACCTTTTCCGAAAAATAGAAAATAAAAACAAAATAGTAATGATAGATTTTTTTTTTTGATAGGTAATAGGAATTTTATTGATATAAAAGAACATCGTGTTCACGATGATGAATACTCAGAAAATGAAACAAATACATACAAATCAAGAACTAAAGCTAGTGGAGTGATTGGAAGAGGGAGAACATTGGCCTTTTAAACAAGGAATGGGTATGATTTTTTTTAAGCTTGTCTTCACAGAAAATATGTAAGATAGTACAATAAGTTGTAGGAGCATTCGTATTAAAAAAATTCTCTACGAAGGTGTTTATATGAGATTATGATTTCAGGTTCGTGTTTCCAGTTGCATCAGCTTTGTTTTATCCTGATCTATTTGGTTAATGTTGCATATTTTTATTTATTTTGTTTGGAACTAACCCAAATCATGCTGCAGAGAACCTGGGGCAGAGCAAAAATTCAAGGATATTAGCAATGCATATGAGGTAAAAGTGAAATCTTATGATTCATGATTGAGCTGTGGCAGTTTCAGAGCCATGATCTGAAGTAGTTACTAAATGATTTTTCTTGTTTTGCAGGTTCTGTCTGATGATGAGAAACGATCCTTATATGACAGATATGGAGAGGCTGGACTTAAAGCTGGTCCAGGCTTTAATGTAAGAAAATCTTTCATGAAAATGGGAAATATCTAATTTTTAAATCACATCATCTACCTTCTTATGGTTGGATAAACTCTGCTGTTACAGGATTTCAGCAATCCCTTTGATCTGTTTGAGTCGTTATTTGAAGGCATAAATCAGGGGGGAAGACCTTCTAGGAATAGAGCAGTTGATGGTCAGGATGAGTATTACAATCTTGTCTTAAACTTTAAGGAAGCAGTTTTTGGGGTTGAGAAAGAGATTGAGATAAGCCGACTAGAGAGCTGTGGGACTTGCAATGGTTCAGGTGCTAAACCAGGGACCAATCCATCCAAATGTAGCACTTGTGGTGGGCAAGGACAGGTTGTCTCATCAGCGAGGACCCCATTAGGTGTCTTCCAGCAGGTAATGACCTGCTCTTCTTGTGGTGGGACTGGTGAAATATCCACCCCTTGCAACACGTGTTCTGGGGATGGTCGGGTAAGAAGGACAAAACGGATAAGTCTGAAAGTTCCTGCTGGTGTGGACTCTGGTAGCCGTTTAAGGGTCCGAAATGAAGGAAATGCTGGAAGACGAGGTGGGACTCCTGGTGACCTCTTCGTCATTATTGAAGTTATGCCAGACCCTGTCCTTAAACGTGACGACACCAACATTTTGTATACCTGCAAGGTTTCCTACATTGACGCGATCTTGGGAACTACAATCAAGGTTCCGACAGTAGATGGTGTGGTTGATTTGAAGATTCCTGCTGGTACCCAACCAAACACAACTCTTGTAATGGCCAAGAAGGGTGTTCCTCTATTGAATAAGAGCAACATGAGGGGTGATCAGTTGGTTCGTGTGCAGGTTGAAATCCCAAAGAGATTGAGCTCTGATGAGAGAAAGCTTATTGAAGAACTCGCTGATCTAAGCAAGGGCAAGACTGCAAGCAGTAGGAGATAGTTGTCTGCGGCATCATTTTGCATTTATCTGTTTATTGCTGATCGCATCAGTTATATTCTCCTTTGTGGGTCCAACTTTGTTGAACCTTGATGCATATTAAGGGGAATTCAGCAGTTCGCAGGACTCTGGAAAGGGCGAGAGCACGTGTTTGTAGTTGTAGGTAAAATATATTTTGTGATAATTTTTCCCCCACATAAGTTATCTTAAATGACAGGAGGTAGAAAAAGAGGCGAAAATTGAGGATCCATTACTCTTTCATCATCTGTATTTAAACATAGAACTTATTCTTTGGGATTGAACATAAATTGCAGCTACATTCTGTAGTCTTTTGTGTTTTTATTTCATTTTTTGAGGACATTTGATGAATCAAAAAGCATCTTCATAATTGTATCACAATTTTGTAATTTTCAAATTGTTTTGAATTAGTTTTCCTAACCAGGAATGGGGATTATGGATTGATTGGTGGTTGCTGATGTAATATTTGGGCATCCCAGGGCGAATTAATTATTAGTGTAGCTGCGTCTTTTATTTATTTTTATGGTGTACAGGCATTCCTTTATGATCATATTCCTTTCAGATGCATTTTTTTTCCCCAAATGGCGCCGTATCATGGATGTTTTCTTTGTGGTGGGAAAGGAACTAATTATTAATAGCACAAATAATTGGAGTACATTATTAGGAGGTAAAATTAACCGACCGGCTGATAGACACAATAATAGTTTGGTAGACAAGATTAATAAAATATTAGAATTTTTAGAAACTGTGGAAAGATCCATAACAAATATTAAAGTAGAAAGGAAAAATGATAATTTTTTGGACCTACTAGAAACAATGAAAGCTTTAAATTCAGATTTAGAAAAAGAAAGAGAATTTGAATCTCATCATAGATCACCTTTAGCAAAAACTATGATAGATAATTGGCATAATAGACAAAAGAATAACTTAGTAAGTACGGACATATCTATAAACATGATAGATATAAAAAATAGTAAAGAAGATAGTTAAACAGTGCAAAAGAAGTCAGGAATGATAGAAGTAGAGAAAGAAAGTAGTCCTATAGAAATAATGCAAGAAGAAGATGACATAGAAAAACAAGAGTAATAATAAGAAAGATGACCTAATAATGGAAAGAACAACATGTTTAAAAAACAAAGGAAAGAATCCTAATGCTATAGAAATAATACAAAAGAAGAACCTAGACATAATTGATGAAGACAAAGAAAAATAAATGATAAGAAAAGGCATAGTAAAAGTGATTTTAGAAAAAATTGAAAGACAAAATGATGTAAAGATAGAAGGTATACGTAAGAAATTAGATATAAAAGGAGATATAGAAAGAGAAAAACAAAGACAAAGACAAAGGGGTACTCTAGTAGAACTAGTCAACAAAGGATGGACAAATAATAGTCCTAAAAAAAAAAATAGTTTAAAGGAAAAAATTGATGAAAGAATAAAATCAATTGAAAGATCCATGATATATACCCAAAATAATAGTTTAGCAAAATTAACTAAAAAGATAGAAATTTTATTATTATTATTATTATTATTATTATAAAAAAATCAGTTGCAACTGAAGCAGTTCCTAAATGTTGGAAAAACCAATTTCTTATATCAAGGAGAACATTCTATTTTAAAGAACTCGTTTTCTATATTCTATTATTTCAATATTTTGGGTACTTATTTTTATATAGGGATGGATTTACTCTGGAACAGTGTATTTTATGGTAAAACATTAATCCAATTGACGGTTTATTTTGGAGGGTGGGGGGAGGTTAATTGGATTATATCCATTTCCAGAAAATGTTACTCAGCAACATTGGTATTTCTATATAATTGTCCAAATTCACCAATGTTGGGCCTTGTGAGAAGGCCTTTTTTTGGGAGAATTGAGCAGCAAAAAGCAAAAGAAAAATGATGGGGTGAGAGAGGCTCGAACTCTCGACCTCAGGATCACTCAGAAGCTATGAGACCTACGCGCTAGCCAACTGCGCCACCACCCCAATCATGTTGGTGTTCCTTCCAATTCACTACTTGTTTAGCTGCCTCTCTATTATGTGTGGTTACTTCCAGGCTCATCTCGTGGTGTGGAAGAATTACTTTGTTTCTCAGCCTCTCAAAAGTATTAAACTCCGGGGTTATTGCCAGGAGGCCCAGGACCAAATAGACAAATTCATGCATTGCACCCATACCGTGCATATATATTAAAATTTTGTTCTCATCAAGAATATTATCAAATTATTAATTGCGCCCTTAGAGCCACCATGATCAATAATTTTTCCACTCATACTGATACAGTTCAATGCCATGTGCAATATCCTTTTCTGTTTTCATTCCACACTAAGTACTTGAATATTACTAGCAAACATTTCAATAATTATTTACAAGAACAAGTCATTTAAGAATTTACAGAACAGATTAAAATCTATATAAAAAAAAACAACATGGGCAGATGGAATAGAAGCAACATGACCACAATAGCTAGTGTAATAATTTTACCATTCAAGTTCAGCCAAAAAAAATGGTTTTAGTATTTACTATTTAATCTCCTACTGAGAGAGCCTCCTTAATTAACCTCTCAAAATCCTTGTAAGATGATCCTCCTATATCAGTTGCTTCCACTGCATTTTTCTTCCATTCTAGAGCCTTTTGCTTTGTTTCCTTCCCCTTATCCCCTTCTAGCATTTCCTTAACAAGTGCTTCAATCTCTTCACGTTTTACATCATGGTTGATCTCCATGCCAATCCCCCAAGTGGTGCAAGCATACCGACAATTTGGTTGTTGGTCAGCGAAGAATGGCCAGCAAATAATAGGCACACCAGCACATACACTTTCTAATGTAGAATTCCAACCACAATGTGTTAAGAATACCCCTATAGATGGGTGTGCTAGCACTTGGTCTTGGGGGCACCAACTTGTTAGGAATGCCCTATCCTTCGTCTCCTCAAAAAAAATTTCGGTCAAAATTTCTGAATCCCCCATTACCACATCAGGCCTAACTATCCACAAAAATGGGTGCTTGCTATTTGCAAGTCCCCATGCAAATTCATTAAAATGTTTTTCTGTCATTGTGGTCACGCTGCCATAATTTATATACACAACTGAGTTGGGTTTCCATCTATCCAGCCATTGGATGCATTTTGAGTCTTCTTTCCATAAGTTTGCACTTATAAACATGAATTGGCTCTTAGGCACATGCCGTTCTAGTAAGGAAAGTGGACCTATATTGTAAATTTGGGGGAATATGGCTGCAATTGCTTCTAGGACATCATGTTCAAACTCTTCAAATGTGTTGAAGACGATCGCCGGGGAATTCAAGCAATTTCGTGCTTCTGATCCCATAAAGTCGAACATTGTTTCGGTAATGTCAGTGGTTCTAATGAAGCTAGGGAGGTCCATAAGCCTGATATTTTTCAATCCTGGGATCCAATTGATTGGTGTTTCAAGAGTGCCATCATATTTGAAAGTTTCATCTGTAACACATGAAAGATAAAATTATGTTTTTAAAAAATAATGTGTTTTAAGTATTTCAATTTTTACAAATTAAAATCATGTTGATATTACAAAGTTGCATGTCCCATATATAATTTTTTACAATATTAAACATTTTTCATGTGTCTTGTCAATATAATTTTAACTTGTGAATATTTTTTTGGGGACAGAAGATCAATATTCATCACTCTAGGAGTAAAATATAAAGCAATGATCACAATACAAAATTAGAAAAATATAAGGCTCATTCTCGTGTTTAATGACATGGACCAAGACTAGGTGCAAATGGATTATTCCTTCAGAGATTATCCAGATTTATGATTTACACAACAAAATATGCCTCTCCTATCCCTTAAAACCTTAAAAATTTTCTTCTTAACAAACAAACTATGATCTTTGGTTTCATTATAATGACAATAGATTTTATCTAAAATTTAGCTAATGCTTCTGATTTTTTGACATTGACGAATAAAATTAACTTTAACTAGTACACCAATAATAAACAATAGTTAGGTTTTATTATTTTGAAAAATACTAAACGTGTTATAAATTTTGTTTTATAACTTACAAATTGATATATTAATGAATAACTAATTCACAATAGATAGTTCCCCCCCCCCCCCCCCCCCCCCCCTAATAAGGACCGCTTCCTTTGGTCTTTCATTAAAACATAGTAGTATTATTAATAACTTTAGTAAAAGCATTTTGACACGCCTTTTTTGTTGCCTGTGACATGAACTTGATGCCATATAAGGATGAGAAGTATTTGCAGTAAGTGCAGAGCCACAACAAATTTAATTTTACATCTGTTAAGGTGACAAGTGATCGATTCTAATTGATGTATAATATAAATAATGTCAATAATTGTTTTATGTGTAAGTGATATTACACTAATTATATTAAAAAAGAAGAAGATATTACACTAACCACAATATGTTATTCCAACCATTGTGAAATATTTTGTGCATGCAGCATTGTTGAAGTATTTATACAAGAAGAAAATCAGTCCCCTTGCAAAAGGGTTCGCATCAGTGGGTATTGCACATCAATTGTTATGGTATGTATTACACATAATATGCTTCTCAAAGTATATGGATGTAGGATTCACATACTACCTACAGATATTTTCATCTTCCACTTGGGGTTTATTGGTTCATCCTCACAAAAAGAAACTTCTATACAGAATTACTACTTTTCTTAATACCAGAGTATCGATTTAGATTTTTTTCAGTATTAAAAAAAATTTATATTTTGTCAATCAAATCTTGATTTTAATTGTGAATTTCGATTAATTTAACTTGTAAAGTCCAATTTGTTAAAGTAATAAATTGTATATTGTAAATAGTTTCTACTCGCAACTTTATAGTTTTAAAAGGTTATAAAAGAAAAAAAAAAGTTATGAAAGAAGCATAGCGAAGAAGTTGATACTCATATAACATACGCACTTGAAAACCAAAAGTAGCCCAAGTACCTTTGAATGGAATAATTCCTCTTTTGATGAGTTCAGAGAAGTAGAGGAATCCCATGTAGCCACAAGCTGAGGTAGTCCAAAATTGAACCTCTGGGATGCCTAATTCTTCCCCAACTTTAATTGCAAAACTCATAACTCCATCAGAAACTATGCAAGTAACCAAAGGCACTTCAGAGGATGAGTTAAGCTTAAGCACTAGCTCTTTAAAAGGGGCCAAACAATTCTTTCTTGTGGAATCACATAGAGCTGGTACATATTGGATTGCATCACTATCACTATCAGATGGTGGCAACCCATCTGGTATTGTTTCAAACTGGAAATCAGGTAGCCCCTTTATGTATTCAAGTCCTTTGAACCTGATTAAGCGTCTGTGGTTGTACTCTGTGTTAACAAAGGTTATATGAAAGCCCCTTGAGTGAAGGAGCTTGGCCAGTCTCATCATGGGTGTTACATGGCCTTGTGATGGGTATGGAACACAAACTGCATGAGGTTTTTGGGTTTCTGCAGAACCCATAGAGCCAAGTTTAAGCTATTAGAATTTAGAATCAAATACCCAATTGGGTTTCAGAATTGTGATAGTTTTCCAAGCTTTGTGCCACACTCTCATTTATAGGGAAAATGCTTTAATATTAGGCGTTAGATGAGTACCATAATCAGAAAATCAGGTGATGAGAATATATTCGGTCAATATTATTGGGTTACATGTGTGAGTGAAGTTTCATATTGAATAAAGATGAGAAGAATGAGTAGTTAATATAACATAATTGAGCATATACTTATTGAGCTTAGACCTTTTGAATTAAAGTGTGTTTCTATATATTATATTAATTACTCAAGTAAACTCTCCAAGGTATTTATCACTCCATCAAGAATATGTCTACAATATAGGATTGCCTATGTAGCTGTCACTTTCTCGCTCAGATTGAAAACTTTAAAATGGCCACCCCCCACTGTCCCTCGAATATCTGTTTTTGGACATCTGGTTATGAGTACTTTAGTTCAGATTAATTGAACTACAATGGTCTTGTCAATCTAAACTTTAAGTATTAAATAAGTAGAGCTTGTCGGTGATCAAATAATTGTTAGATGATTTATACCCTGATTGGGCCAATCAAACAATTATTAAGCCACTAGTGTATTAATTAATTCAATTATGCTTATGGCCTTGGTTGATGTAATCATACACAATATTGCGTAAAGTAATAACATTGAAAAAAGAAAAAAAAACGAGCAATATTGAAAACCAATGGAAAAACTATTCCAAAGGGAAAGACCACTGCAACTGCAAGGACTTAGTTTCCAACCCCAAGAAAATAGATTTACTATATGAAATAAAAGTTTTACAAAACGATATAGCCATACTCGAATTTGTTTTTTTTTTTTTTTTGATAGGCATACTCGAATTTGTTACCAACAAAGACCTACAAGTTTGGCTTTGCTCTGTTCTTATTGGAGTAAGGACCTTCGCATATCATTTGTTGTGGAGATAATGTGTTAGGGAGACTCATTAAAAAGTTAATATTACACATAAAAACACACTTAACACAAAAGATTTAAGCTCAGTAGGTATGAGTTCAACTATGTTATATTAACTACTTATTACATTATTATTCAATATGAGGTTTCACTTACACCTATATTCCCAACAGATTCTTTAATGTCCACTTATCAAGTACTTTTTACATTATTATTTTGGATAAAATATGGGACCATTAATATGCTATGAACCAAAAAAAAAA
This sequence comes from Quercus aquifolioides, assembly GCA_019022515.1. Classification (NCBI taxonomy): domain Eukaryota; kingdom Viridiplantae; phylum Streptophyta; class Magnoliopsida; order Fagales; family Fagaceae; genus Quercus; species Quercus aquifolioides. The sequence goes on along the minus strand of CM032334.1, from coordinate 53,016,937 downwards.
AAAATTCAAGAACAAGGTCGTGACTATATCAAAAATGTGAAGTTGATAACTTTTTATTTATTTATTTGAGAAACACACACACACACATATATATAAGGGAAGAGGGATGAGATAAGGGAATATACTCACACACCAACACCAAAACTGCATGCAACAGTTAGTATCGCGGAGTAAGTAATAAACCCCTTCTCAATATTACACCTTACCGATGTGAGATAACTCGACAACACTGAGTATCTTTTTTTTTTATTTTTATTTGAGAAACACATACACATATATATATTGGGAAGGGATGAGATAAGGGAGTGAAGTTGATAACTTGATATGGGTTCTATACTTCTATGGAGTTATTATTATTATTATTTTGGGCTGTGCTATAGTCTTGGTTTCTAAAGTGCGGTGTTTCTTGTTTTTTTTCTATTGCAAAAGGGACTATATACTCAAGTAACATACAAAAGATTTTTTTGGGAAAGGAGCCATTGGCTCCGCCTCTGGTAAGAGGTAACAGATATTTGACAAATACGTATCATTACTGGGAATTTTGGGCCGTGTTATAGTCTTGGATTTTAAAGTGCGGTGTTTCTTGTTTCTTTCTATGTCAAAAGGGACTATACTTAAGTAACACACAAAAGATTTTTTTGGGAAAGGAGCCCTTGGCACCGCCTCTGCTAAGTGGTAACAAATAATTGACAAATTTTTACACTCACTTTTTTTCATAAATTTTTTTATATTTTTAATTTTTAAGATTAACTTTTTAACTTTCTTTTAATATATTTTATTTAATGGTTGAGATTAAAAGTTGTTTTTTTAATTTTTAATTTTAACTATTGATTACAATTGCATCAGATGCAATATCCTAGGTATTGCACTTGATTTGAATCCTCATTACTGATATGGATGTAGCCAACTTAAGGTTCATGACTTCATGGCATTAGGTGATTCTTACATGCTTTGGGAGCAATATTTCTTCCTCTTACATGAGGAGTGGGCCCCATGGTGAGACCCATGTGTAGGGCCCACCTCTCATATGAGAGGAGGGAGCATTGATTCCGGAGCACCTAAGTTTTTCCCCATGGCATCTCCTCAACTCGGTCAAACTCAAACTACACCAAACCAAGCCCAACTTGAGAACCTAACACCTCACAAGACCTCATGAGCTCAACTAACTTAAGAATGGTCAATTTAAACATGGAAGTAATAAACATGCTCATTAGAATCTCGTCTACAATTACAACCGGTTATCCCATAATTTATAAATGAAATTACAACTGTCATTAAGGTAAGTGTTCATGATATCCTGAGGTTTGAGGTATTACCAAACACATCCAAAAATTTAAGAAAATGACCAATTTGGTCCTTAGCCACTAACACCTTTTGGGAACCGTCTATTATTATTATTATTATTATTTTCATTTTCTTCTTCTCTCCCTTCGCGCCAGAATTTTTTTTCTTTGTCTCTAACCTCCAGCTCTCTCTCTAATCTCTGCAACTCTTATGGCCGACCACTCGAGTAACTCCATCTTCGAACATCACTGCCACCACAGGTAGTGGTTCTGCTCGTCGCCCTACTATCACCGTGCTCTTCTCTCTTTATCCCTCAGATCGGAGCTCTCCCTTCTTTCTGTCTTTCCGATCTCGAGCTCTCTCTAGAAACCAAACACCAACCATGGCCGAGCCTCCATGACTCTATCTCCGATTAGCCTAAGTCTAAGCCTCCTCAACCATCAACTCTCCCCACTGAAAATCACTCTTTTCTCTCTTCGATCTCACCGATCTAAACGGAGTAGAGCCTCCATGCTCCTCCACGGTGAACCTCAGCCAAAACCACCACAAAGATGGTCTCTCATCTCTCATGTCACTTTTCTCTCTAAAACCTGAGACCAACAAACATCTACTCCCTATCCGATTCTCATTCCCTAAAATCCCCAAACCCACTCTTCGATCTATAAGCTAAAGGGTCCTAGACGACATGTGAAACCTGGATCGGCAGTATGGAGGATGAGAAGATGAAGGATCCACTAAGAACAAAGGTTTAGTAGCGTGTGGGTCTGTGTTGGCCACGAGAGTTTTAGAGATTAGAGAGAGAGAGCTGGAAATTAGAGATAGAGAAAAAAAAAAAATAGACGGTTCCCAAATGGTGTTAGTGACTAAGGACCAAATTGGTCATTTTCTAAAACCTTTGGATGTGTTTGGTAATACCCCAAACTTTAAGGTAGGTTTTTAGTAATTTATCCTTTTAAAAAAGAAAAAGAAAAACCCTATTTTCTTTCTAAAAAAGAGACAATACTCACTAACTTACGGTCTATTTAGATTGAAGGGAGGGAGTAAGAGTAGAAGGGAACAAGTAAAGTTAGCCCAAAATTAGTTTATTTTCAGCAAACTTTACTTTACTCTCCTCCACTCATCTCTCAATTCAAACGGGCCATTAAGCATTGAAGATCTTGTGATCAATACCATACTAGTATCTTTCCAATTATTCTTTTTTAGGTGTTTATGACTTTATGTTCACGTTAATTGTAGAATTAATTAACTACCAATAACGTTATAACTCAACTGACATTTTCTAATATTCTCAATGAAGATGTTCATAGTTTGAATCTCTCAGACTCATTTTAACTATTGAAAAAGAAAAAAAAAACTGTTTCATTAATTAATTGTATGCAAATTGATTTTTATGGTCCGTTTGTATTGAGAGAGAGTAAAGTAAAGTAGATAAGAATTGACCCAAAATTAGCTTGTTTTCAGTCAATTCTACTCTATATTTCCTTCTTTTCTCTCAATCCAAATAGACCCTTAGTCTACCATTCTCTTAATTATTGTTTGATTGTTCAAAAAATGCTATCATGATGGTTTACAGCTTTGCGGAAAGATCATCTTAAACATGATTGCTTACAAATTGATAGAAATTTAACATCAACTATGCCAATTGAGAATGGTCGAAACTAATGGTCTGTTTGGATGTTTAAAAAAGGAGGGAGAGTAGAGTAGAGGGAGGGAGAGTAATCTAATTACCTTGTTTGGTAGTTTTTTAAGGAAAGAGGGGGAGGAGTTTGGAGGGGTTTCAACTCCTTCTAGCCCCCCATTTTTAATTCCCAAAAATTAGAGAGATTTGAAGGGGGAGTAGAGTACATAAACTATTGACCAAGTAAATTACCTAATTTACTCTTATTATATTAACAAAATTACACAAGGGGAAGGGCTAATTACTCCATTCCCCCTTATTAATTTTAAAAACATCCAAATAAGGTGGAGGGGAATCATTCTCCTCTACTCTTCTTCTCATTACTCCCCTCCCCTCTACTCTCCTCCCTCTCTAAACTTTCAAACAGGCCATAAATATATATTAGGTTAAAATAATATACAACATCATGATACTTTTTTTTAATAGGACATCATGATGAGACATTATTGTAAGAAAGCTCGAAGCACCTTTTTCTTTTTGTCACCTAATGATAGGTTGAGTAACAAATGGCAAAGCTTTACTTGCCTACAATGGTCCAGATAGAATTAAAGATAAAAATGGATTGATTACTCCGTATCTCTATCATTTAGCTGTTTGCTTTTTGTACGTATTGGAGCAACCGTGGTTCCAAGAAACTAACAGTCAAACACAACATTGGTGCCTGCAACACGTGTGCTTCACATATTCGTGGTTATTCAGCCTAAGTACCACGTGTGTCGGCACCACTGTTCAAGAATTCTATGGGGTGCTAAAATTTCAGTCAACCTATTTCCCTTTCCTCGATAAAAAAGAAACGGTTCTGCGCAGTCGTGGAGATATTGCCTACGGCTACACGATTATATATATTGATAGTTTTTATCCGATGAAAACTCCATGCATGCAGAACATTGAGGTAATATTATACATATGGGCAGTGTTTATTATACAGACGTTTAGTTCTTTAATATTACGATATTATAATCTTATCTTATATTAATATAGTTTTAATATAAGAATATAATATTATATTATTTAAAGATGTGATGAGATTAAAATGATGTGATATATTTTATAATTTTAAATAATGGTAATGTTAGAAAAAATAAAATAAACCAAAAATTTTAATATCACATCATCATAATGTGCATCACATTAAAGGCACATTACAATAAATTAAAAGCCCCCATAATAGGAGTGTGAGACTCCTTTTTTCTTACGGTTATACCCTAGACGCGTGTTGCAAATTGATTGGACAACTATCGGTTTGGACTTTTGTTAAAAGAACAAAGTTTCTTTGGAGAGAAACCTACAAACTCATCATATATATTTATATTGAGCGTGAATTTTGAAAATCTAACTGTTGGATTGTATGTTCTTATTACATCCTTAATGCTTACAAAATTTCAAGAAAATCAAAGATCAATTGCTATGTCATCAAATAAATGTTATAATTTTAAGTTTTTGTAATCTAAAATTGTATATAAAAAATAAGTTAATTGATTAAATAGTAAATAATATCAAATTTGAATGAAATTTGATATGTATGTTAAGAACATAAGGAACATGAAATTCAACAGTTAGATTTTCAAAATTCACACCCAAAAAATAAATATATGAGAAGTTTGAAGATAAACTTTGCTCTTGTTAAAAGTAGGGGAGTCAAGCCTTATACTCCTGCAAAACGAGCCTTTGGTTCTATTATGCTACCATTAGCTTGGGCACAAACATCAAAAAAAAAAAAAAAAGAGGGAAAAGTTAGTGGATGTTTTAATATTATTAATTTAGAAAATATTTTTGGAAATTTTTTATAAAAAAATTAATTAATTTTTTTGATAAATTTTTATATTTCTAATAAGAGTAGTGTTAAGACTTTTTAAAAATGGTTTATTAACCATTGGTTTAAAAGTATTAATATGACGCAAAAAAATTATATGTTATGTGAATGAAATGAACATGGATTAGTCAATACTTCTCTTTTTGCAAAACAGGTATAATAGAGTAGTTGCTCATTGCCATAAGGGAACTTATTTGATCCCAACTCTTGTAGACTTGCTGCCCAACTAGAACCAATCAAATCTAAGAGGTTTGGAATCCTATCCAAAATAGCCCGATGCCATATCCCAACAAAGGCCAAGTGAAGGAGCCAATTTAGTATATGCTTGGTATCAATTATAAGCTTAGCTTTTAGTTTTTTATTTTATTTATTTATTTATTTTTATTTTATAGCTTTTATACAACTTTTTAAAACCTTATTTTTTTTTCATATGTTTTCAATTTTTCAAAGTACAAATATACTTTAATACACTTTAAGCAAAAAATTAGATAAATTGTTCTCAAATGGACACTTAGTCACTAATCAATTCAAGATTGTGATGAAATAGACTTGACTTGCATCTTGGACTAGCTCTCCTTTCCTTTTTTTATTTTTTATTTTTTATTTTATTTTATTTTATTTCTTTTATCTTTTTTGGGACATATGTGTTTCCCTTGCAAGCACAATAGACAAAATGGTACAATACCATATCTTCCCATCTTCTTACCAATCTTATCTCCTCTTTGGCTATGGATCAAGCCATTTTACTCACTTTCCAAAATAATGTTTTTTGAATGAACGATGGTCATATTGGTCATTTGTCATAGATTTTGAGGTTGTTCAGTCTTGTCAATGTTGGATCCTCATCCCCTCCCGTTCTACCACATAGACAATTCAAGGCATATGACTAGGTTGATTTCCTCATGTAAAAACAGAAACGCTGGTTTGGGTTTTTGACTTGGGCCCTTGTGGGCCTTTGTTGAGGGTCCACTTTGGAAAATTAATGTAGCAGAGAATTAGTATTGATGGCTTGATAATAGTATCGAGACTATAATCAAGATGGTGATTTGTTGATCAATAAGAACATTAATGGTTATAATTATAGTATCATCTCACCATTAGCTTCACAGCTACCCTGAGGACTTGTTCCCCATAAATAATGCAATTGTTTCATCTTCACCTTTTAGCATTGCAGGATACTAAAAAGCTCGACGTATAGCAAAAGCATGAAAGGGTTTGTATATTATTATGACTAGTCGCAAATTCTTGAATTTACAGGGAACTTCTTGAATATATAAGAAATTTTTTTGAAATCAACCAGATGAAAGTAAATAAACTGATTACAATTTATCATTATTTGAATCTTGGTCTACTATGTAAACACAATAGCCTAAGATTTTCACAGGATAGTTTTACCATTTACTCACCAATGAGGAGAGCCTCCTTAATTAATCTTTCAAAATTCTTGTATGATGCTCCTCCAATATCAGTTGCTTCCACTGCTTTTTTCTTCCATTCGTTAGCCTTTTGCCTCGCGGCCTTCCCCTTTTCCCCTTCCATCATTTCCTTAACAAGTACTTCAATCTCATCACGTTTAACATCCTCGTTAACCTCCACACCAATCTCCCAAGTGGTACAAGCATACCGACAATTTGTTTGTTGCTCAGCAAAGAAAGGCCAGCAAATAATAGGCACACCAGCACATACACTTTCTAACATCGAATTCCAACCACAATGTGTTAGGTAAACCCCTATAGATGGGTGTGCTAGCACTTTATCTTGGGGGCACCAACTTGTTAGCAATCCCCTATCCTTAGTCTCCTCAGAAAATCCTTCAGGCAATTTTATTAAATCTCCCATTACCATATCAGGCCTAACTATCCACAAAAAATTGTGCTTGCTATTTGCAAGTCCCCATGCAAATTCATTAAAATGTTGTTCTGTGATTGTGGTCATGCTGCCATAATTTATGTACACAACTGAGTTGGGTTCCCTTTTATCAAGCCATTGGAGACATTTTAAGTCTTCTTTCCATAAGCTTGAACTTATAGATATGAATTGGCTCTCTTGTAAATGCTGTTCTAGCAAGGAAAGTGGACCTATATTGTAAATTTGAGGGAATTTCACTGTAATTTCTTCTAGGACATCATGTTCTAACTCATCAAATGTGTTGAAGATGATCGCCGAAGAATTCAAGCAATTTCGTGCTTCTGATCCCGTATAGTCGAACAATATTTCAGTAATGTTAGTGGTTCTAATGAAGCTAGGGAGGTCCATAAACCTGATGTTTTTCATTCCTGGTATCCAACTGATTGGTGTCTCAAGAGTGCCATCATATTTAAAGCTTTCATCTGTAAACATTGAAAATACATTTTGCTTAAATTTTAGGAAAAGTTGTCACAGTGCAAGCTAAATATTTCAATTTTTACAATTAGAAATCATGTTAATATTGCATGTCCCAGACTCCCAAATACAAATTTTCACAATAGTAATCATGTTAATCACTTTTCATGTGTTTGAATGACTCATCACTCTAGGAGAAAAAGATAAATTTAGATCACATACAAAGTCAGAAATTACAATGCTCATTCTCATAAAGTCATATTTGAGTGACTAGCAAATGGGACAAGGCTAGGTGTACATGCGATTCCTTCATATGTCTGAGCTACAGTGCTACACAACAATTATCAGATGTTAGCTTGACAAAGAGTCTCATAACTGTGTTTTACTTTTACAATTCCCCAGCCTTTTTTTTAGACCAAAACTAGACTTCTTTTATTTTATTTCCGGCAATGAACTATATATTTATCGGCTATGTCTCGCCATCATATGATTTCTCATACAGCCCATAATATAAACTTTTTTCGCCCTTACAATTCACATAACCAGAAGAAATTGGGCCCAACACGATATGATGACATTGAAAAGTAACTTTACCAGATATGTGCTAAGTCAATAATTAACAAAAAGTTGGATTTTTTGGACGGTATTTTTCCCCTAATAGGATTGCTTTTGTCTTTCATTTTAAAACTTACCTAACCAAAAAAAAAAAAAAAAAAAACAAAACTTACCCTATGTTTGGATGGACCTCCCCTCTTTCTGTCCCTTTGTTTCAAACAAACCATTAGTGTCGGTAAAAGCACTTCGAAACAAATTTTTTTTTTGGTCACCAGTGAAATGAATTTGATGCGATTGGAGTGAGTAGATATTAAAAATTTTATTTTGGGTGTATAATTTCATAGTTACATTAGGCATTGAACTACAAGACTTTGACAATATAAGAAGAATTTACTATAAGTCTAAAGGCACAACAAATTTTACAATTATTAAGGTGGTAAGTTGTGATTGATATACAATAAAAATAATATTAATTGTGATCACATGTGAAAATGATATTGCAATAATAACCATCTACCATCTCAATATCTATGAAATTTATAGTCTCTAATATTGACCAAGATCTTTTTTTTTTTTTTTTTTTTGAGAAAAATATTGACCAAGACCTTAGTTTTATTGACTAACATATTAGAAAATATAACCAAAGTATCCAATTAATTGATTAATAAATTATAGGAAAATCTTGATTGAGATCTCACTCTTGTTTGGCTATTGCGAAAACATTGATAATTACTTTATAATTTTTATAAGAGTAAGTTTATTTTTTTAATTTATAATTACTTTAGGATTTGAAGCTTAAGCATTTGCTTCATAATAATTGCTCAGGTCTTACTATTAGGTTAAGACATTAGTTTTTTGTGTAGTTAAGATTCAAATTCAAGTCCATTGTTCAACAACATGAGATTTCACCAATTGAGTAAAGTTTATTTTTTATTTAATAATAATTTTACTATATGATTTTAATCTTAGGCATCTGATTCATGGTGATTGCTTTTAGCATCAAACTAAGATCCCAATTTTTCAAGGATATGAGACTTTACCAAATGAGTTAATTGGAACAAACTTGTATTTCAATTCCTATGTAGACTTGCAACCAAAATAGCAAAATATAGTAAAAGAAAAGTAAAAAAGAAGAAGAAGAAAAGAACAGAGACGCCATGTGTTTTAATTTGCAATCAAATTTATGCAGGTTACTTTGGCATTAGCGTCATCTCCATTTACCACCATACTTGTAGGTAGAATGGTATCTTGATCTCCCCAAATCTGAGTGGATGATATTTCTAGAAAAATGGGTTCGAGTTACAAGGACAGCAACAAAATTATTTTTAACCATCTAAAAAAAAGAGGACCATCTCTATTTGAAATAAATTCATTTAATGGTTTGAAGTAAATGACCCAAGTGTAAATGTGAAGACCAGTCAACCTGAAGGAAAATACCCGGTCTAACTTGAGTTTTTACTTGAAGTAAAAACGAGTTCAAATCAACTTACCTTAGGGTAAAATGGGGTGACCTGCTTTTTAATTTTAATTTTTTTTTTCAAAAAAAAGAATGTATCAAATAGCCAAATGAGACAATTCACAATTGAAAATTCACAGTATTCACATCACATTCACAGAGTGTGATTTAATTTCTTTCACAGGCTAGCCTAACAGTTTAGTACACCACATCATTATTAAAAACAAACCTTAAATCTATACCTAATAATTTGGAATGTTATTGTCTTTGACTCTACTTCCCAGCCTCACTCTCATATCTCAAACCTCAAGCATGAAGATTTCCAGTATTGGATCTACTACTAACATTAAGTTGATTGAGGTGCAATTCATATAAAATATTTACTCATTCCTTTACCTAATATGTTATGAACGTGAGAAAGTTCATGTATCTTCTTTGGGCCATTCATACTTATAAAATATATGAAGAAATTAAAAAAAAAAAAAAAAAAACTTAGAATCATAACTCATATATACTAAATTCAAATCTTTTATACCACTTTTTATATTCTACTTTATACTGCACTAATTATAACTTGTCATGTATTTAAATTTTTTTTTCTATTTTAAACTTTAGTTATTTTATAAAAAAAATATAAAATATAATACATGACAAATTATAATCAGTAAAGTTAATACTATTGTATTAATATACACTCATCACCGCCACAGTACCATATGCAAGCCTGGGAAAAAAAAGTAGACACAGTAGTCAAGTACCTTTAAATGGAATAATGCCTCTTTTGATGAGTTCAGTGAAGTAGAGATATCCCATGAAGCCACAAGCAGAGGCAGTCCAAAATTGAACCTCCGGGATGCCTAATTCTTCACCAGCTTTAATAGCAAAACTCATGAAGCCATCAGAAATTATGCAAGTAACCAAAGGCACTTCAGACTCGGCTGAGTTGAGCTTTAGCATTAGCTCTTTAAATGGGGCCAAACAATTCTTTCTTGTGGAATCACATAGTTTTGGGATATCTTGGGTTGCATCACGATCGGACGGTGGCAACCCGTCTGGTATTGTTTCAAATCGGAAATCAGGTAGGCCCTTTACATAGTCAAGTCCTTTGGACCTGATTAAGCGTCTGTGGTTGAACTCAGTATTAACAAAGGTTATATGAAAGCCCCTTGAGTGAACGAGCTTGGCTAGTCGCATCATGGGTGTTACATGGCCTTGTGATGGGTATGGGAGAAAAACTGCATGGGGTTTTGGGGTTTCTTCTGAACCCATGGAGACAATTTTTAAGCTTAGTATTCTCAAAAGAATCAAATACTTGGGTTTCAGAATTGTGATAGCTTTCCGAGCTTTGCGCCGTACTGCCATTTTATAGGCAAAATGCTTCAATATTAGCCGTTTGATGGGTGTACCATAATCAGATGACACGAATATCTAATTTGGCCACATGCGACATATAGGATTGCATACACAATTTGATTATTCAACAATGAGTCAAATTATCACTGCACCCTTAGCGTGATGAATACTCTATAAGTACAAAGTTTTTGTAGAGTGGGGGAAGACAAGAACTTATGGTCCGTTTGGATTGAGGGAGAGTAGAGTAGAGTAGATTTAACACAAAATTAGCTTATTTTTAGCAAACTCTACTCTACTTCCCCTCCTTTCTCCCTTCATCCAAACAAGCCATTAGGTTTAAGTTTTCAAGATAGTTTGGATTGAGGGGGAGTAAAGTAAAGTTGAGTGAAATTGGCTCAAAATTAGTCTATTTTCAACCAACTCTACTCTACTCATCCCTCAATCTAGACAGACCCTTAGATTAGTCTAAAATAGAATTTCTATTTTGTATTAAAAAAAAAAAAAATTAAGTACTAAATAAGTTGAGATTGTCGATGTCAAAGTAATTGAGATAGTTTAGAACTTTTTATTTATTTATTTTTTATTTTAAGAATACTAGTATTTTAACACATACATACAGAGAGAGGGAAGAAGATCTTAAAGAAACTGTCAGTAATGTATATTCAAAAGGGCCTAGATGGTTTAGAACTTGGTTGTGCCAATTAGCCAATTATTAAGCCGAGCACATTAGTTAGTTCAATTATGCTTATAGCCTTGATTAATTTAACCATAGACAATATTGCGTAAAGTAATAACAATCGATTACTTTAATAACAATTGACTTAAGCACCCATTTGAAGCTTTCTTCCAGTAGCTTGACATCATCTGGATGCAACAAGTTCTATTGATCATCGGATCTTCGGAGTTCTTCGATTTTAACACCATTTGTCCTCGTATTAGGCATTCAAACAATTTTTACCCAGATTACCAAATCAATATCACATAATCATTTTCTGGTTATTCTAATTATTAAAATTGTTATTTATATAAACGCTGGTATTATTTCAAACTGGAAATCAGGTAGGCCGTTAAGGCCTTAATGTAGTCAAGTCCTTTGGACCTAATTAAACGTCTGTGGTTGAACTCAGTATGTGCCCCTTGAGTGTAGCAGCTTGGCTAATCGCAGCAAGGGTGTTACATGGCCTAGTGCTGGGAATGAGACACACATACTGCACGGTTTTTTCGCTTAACTGATCAACCCATCACTTGCAAGTAAGGCTATATATTAGATGGAATCAAATTTAAATTTGGGCTTGTTATCCCTTCCGGCTCGGTGCCATTCAAAGGAAATACATGTAGCATTAGGCTATTAGACTATAGATTTTTACAGGAAATCCAACTGCGGGAAAAATTATTCACTTTTACATCAAAGTGGTATTTGTTAAGCGAAAATATCATTTTGCTCTTTATATTCTGGGATTACTGTCAATTTGATCTCTATATTTTGGTAGAAGTCTATTTGGTCCCTATTATTTTAAACTTATAGTTAATTTCCATTAGTAAGTTGATGACAAAAAATAAATTACTGCAAGTTAAAAATAACAAAGATCAAATTAATTGTTACTAAAATGTAGGTATTAAATTGACAACCCCAAAATATAAGAACCAAAATGGTATTTTCACATATTTATTATTACAAAAAAAGAAAACTAAAAGTAGTATTTGTCAAAATGCTGAATAATTAAGTAATGGAAGCATATTTCGTATAATGGCTTATATACAATTATTGCAATGTTTGTTGGCCCACTCAAAAAGATGGTTCGGGTACATTTTATGATTTTTCTCTTAAAATAATTCTAGACCACAAAAAGTTTTACCAATATTTTATTTTATTTTTCTATTTTTAGTTTGGATGGAGGATTTTATAATAGAAGTTTTTGTTGAAAATACTAAAAGGTATTAGTTTAATTACAAGGCTCTTGGCACTCACAAGTTGTTATTATTAAATAAAAAAGTAATGTAAGTGGTAGATTTAAAATTCATATGAAAACTCTCTCTCTCTCTCTCTCTCTCTCTCTCTCTCTCTCTCTCTCTCTCTCTCTCTCTCTCTCTCTCTCTCTCTCTCTCTCTTCGATTTAACTCATATGAAAAATTGTTGTTGTTGTCGTCGTCGTTGTCATCAAAATGCTGAATAATTAAGTAACCGAAACATATTTCGTTTAATGACTTATATACAATTATTGCAATGTCCGTTGACCCACTCAAAAAGATGGTTCAGGTACATTTTATGATTTTTCTCTTAAAATAATTCTAGACCACAAAAAGTTTACCAATATTTTATTTTATTTTATTCTATTTTTTTGTTTTTAGTTTGGATGGGGGATTTTAATATTAGAAGTTTTTTGTTGAAAATATTAAAAGGTATTAGTTTAATTACAAGGCTCTTGGCACCCACAAGTTGTTATTATTAAGTAAAAAAGTAATGTAAGTGATAGATTCAAAATTCATATGAATTTTTTTTTTTTTTCGATTTAACTGTTGTAAAAATTGTTATGACGGTAGCATTACCTCATTAATTAACAGAAGTATATTCAGTTTAATGGCTTATATACAATAATTGTAATGTCTGTTGGCCCACTCAAAAAGATGGTTTAGGTATATTTTATGATTTTTCTCTTAAAATAATTCTAGATCACAACAAGTTTTACCAATATTTTATTTTATTTTATTCTATTTTTTTGTTTTTAGTTTGGATGGGGGATTTTAATATTAGAAGTTTTTGTTGAAAATACTAAAAGGTATTAGTTTAATTACAAGGCTCTTGGCACCCACAAGTTGTTATTATTAAGTAAAAAAGTAATGTAAGTGGTGGATTCAAAATTCATATGAAAACTCATTTTTTTTTCGATTTAATTGTTGTAAAAATTGTTATGACGGTAGCATTACCTCATTAAGTAACGGAAGCATATTTCGTTTAATGGCTTATATACAATTATTGCAATGTTTGTTGGCCCACTCAAAAAGATGGTTCGGGTACATTTTATGATTTTTCTCTTAAAATAATTCTAGACCACAAAAAGTTTTACCAATATTTTATTTTATTTTATTCTATTTTTCTGTTTTTAGTTTGGATGGGGGATTTTAATATCAGAAGTTTTTGTTGAAAATACTAAAAGGTATTAGTTTAATTACAAGGCTCTTGGCACCCACAAGTTGTTATTATTAAGTAAAAAAGTAATATAAGTGGTGGATTCAAAATTCATATGAAAACTCTTTTTTTTTTTTTTCGATTTAACTGTTGTAAAAATTGTTATGACGGTAGCATTACCTCTTTGTTGTTGTTGTTGTTGTTGTTGTTGCTGCTGCTGCTGCTATCGTCGTCCCCCTTAGTGTTGATAGCAATCAAAGCTCTCCTCTCCATCTCAACATAGGTGTTAAGGGCACTCCCAAAACCTTGTCTTTAGAACTTTTCCCCCTCCTATGTGAAGTGGGCCGTTTTCTTATGCGAGTTGTTACTTATCAGTGGCTTTCTCATAATTAAGGGTGATAGTAGAGTTTCTAGAATAAACTTAAAAATAATCTAGACCACAAAAAATTACACCCACAAACTCGTTGGGAGTGAGGGGAATCTAAACCCTAAATGCTTTTTTTTTGGAAACATTTGGAGATACCAGTTAAATTATAAGGTTCTTAAAAGTAACAAGTCATTATTGTTACGTAAAAAAGTGATGTCAATGGTAGATTCAATAAGAATTGATAAAAATTTAACAATTCAATTGTTGTGAAAATTGATATGTCCATAGTAGTACCTGTTTTCTCTCCCACGTTCGACCGTATGGTTGGGGAGATGGAAAAAAAATGAGAAAATAGAAAATATTTTAGTTTCCCTTATTTGTATTTCGTTGGGGGTGGAAAAGTGAAGGGATGAAAAAAAATGAGTTTGTATAAATTTACTCATACGCTCTTAATAAAAAATGATGGCCAATTAAAACAAAAAAGTGACAAAAAAAAATAAAAATAAAAAGGCAATCACCAATCATGCCTAGAAAAAAAAAAAGTAAAATCAAAAAAGAAAGAAGAAAAGAAAAAGAGCAAAACAAAAGATAACATCCACAACCTATAAGGTATTTTGATATCAAATGATACCATGTCAGTAGTATTAAAATCCAATAAGTGTGAGACATGTCAGTAAAAAATAACTACCCTACTAACAAATGAAAGGCATGTGTTAGTGAGTATTTATTTTTACATACATGTCTCTCATTTATTTGGTTTTGATACAGATGATGTGGTATTATTTGATACAAAATACTTTTTAGTATCACATATATCACACCCAAGAAAGCAACCAAAAAACAAAAACCCCCACAACCCGTATAAAGTTTAGACAAATCCAATCACTTAATCTCTTCAAGTTTACTCTTATACTAATCTCATCCTTGCCACCTATGCACAATTGAAATCCTTGAAAAATATAATTTTTTTTCTTAACAATTTTTATCTCTAACAATGTTCAGCATTTTTATTTATTTTTGTTTCAATTATTTCATAAATTAATAATATGAAAATTTACGTTTAATCTACCATTCTCTAATTATTTGATTTTGACCACGGCACATCGTTGGTGCGATGGTCACTGCACATGTATAAGTGCTTATGGAGTGTGGGGGGTAAGGATCGGAGTTCAAGTTTGTAGTAGGAAGTTTCAAATACATATACACTTAGATTAGGCTAAAGTAGAATATCTATCTTGTATAAAAAAAAAATTATTTGATTTTTCAGAAAATGCCATAACGATAGCTTACAATTTGAATGAAATTCAAATCAACATCAACTTTGCCAATTTAGAATGGTCAAAACTATTCATATTAGATTAAAATAACATACCTCATGATAAGTGGGTGAATTGGCTATAATGATGGGATTAAAAAGTTTACATTATAAGAGTCTATTTGGATACCGCTTATTGCTGAAAATTGAAAACACTGTAGTAAACTGTAGTAAAATAAATTTTAAATATGTGAATAGTATTGTGGGACCTAGTTTTAAAGTCGTTTTTCTGAAAAAAATAAAATACTTGCATGCATGAGACCCACAAAAAACGCTGGACGCACAAAAAACACTGGATGTGGCCACTATCCAAACATACACTTAGTCAATAGATATGGTTGGCTGCGTTAGGGAACAAATCACAATCTCTTTAAATTTTAAATTTCCTACAAATCATATCAGACTGAGACATTTGTATGAAAGCTCAATGCCCCTTTTAAATTTTAATGTCTGAAAGCTCAATGCCTCTTTTAATGTCTGAAAGCTCAATGCCCCTTTTTTTCTTTTTGTCAATATATTGATTTATTCCATTGATAGATTGAGTAACAAATGAGAAAGATGCAACTTGGCCACAATATTAATGGTCTAGAATTACAGAGAAAAATAGATTGAATTCTCCGTCTCTATCATTTAGCTGTTTGCTTTTTGTACGCATTGGAATGGATGGAGCCACGGAGATTCCAGGTTCCAAGCTGAAACAGATATTTACAGTATTATATTGATGGCTTGTTGAATCCACTGAATATGTTAAAATACAGATATTAACAGCATTATACTGGTGACTTTATGAAAAATCTATGCCCAACTAGTTGGCAGATGATAAATATTATCTCAAGCGGATTGCGTCATAAAACACTAATGAGTTTTTGAGGAAAAGGATATTTTGAAAAGGGACTCTCTCATGAGTTTTTGAAGAAAAAGGATTTTGGTGGAAAAACTTAAAACCTTAAAGGATGACTAATCTTTTTTGGAAAGGTAATGTTTCATTTACTTTAGAGAATCGTTTTCATTATTAAGGGTGTTTGGATACCGTTTATTTGGCTGAAAACTGAAAACTGAAAACACTGTAGCAAAATAATTTTTAAATGTGTGAATAGTGCCGTGGTACCCATTTTTAATAAAAGTTATGTTGAAAAAAGAGGTTTGTGGGTCCCGTGAACAGGCATGGGACCCATTAGAAACACTAAAATCCTGCTGAAATGCACTTCCAAAAAAGAAAAAGAAAAAGAAGGAAAACGCAGATGTAGTATAGTGCTTTTTAGCACTATCCAAACGCACACTAAATCTGAAGACTTTTTGAAAAATGGGTTTTAAAAAAACATACATTTCCATGGACTTTTGTAGTAAAAATTCTTTTGATGATTAAATTTCATGGCTTTTTAAAGTCTTTTTTTTTATATTTTTTTTTATAAGAAATCCAAAATTTAGGGCTCTTGAGACTTAATTTAAAAAGTACATCTATCAAATGATTTAATTTTTAAAATAATTTTTTAGAGTTTTAGAAATCAACTTGAACAACCTTTTTGAAAACAAATTTTAAAGCAAAGATTTAGGTAGCTATTTGGAAAGCATTTTGTAAAACAATTTAATAAAAGCCTTTTACAAACGCTTTTATTTTTTAGAGAGTTCCTTTGGACCAAGCTTTTTATTCTTGAATAATACTAGACATACAAACTATTTTACAAAAAAAATTTACAAACTGCTGATATGGTGAGTGATTATTGGTATATGAAAAAGTGATATTAATGGTGAACCTAGATAAAAACTAATAAGAGGTTAGCCACATCAACATTTTGTAAAAATGTTGTAAAATATTTGTGACTGTAGCATTACTCTTTATTCTTTGGTAGCTAAAAAGCTAGCAACATTAACACTTCCACCCATGAGAAATCATTCAAAAATTACAAAGTTCAAATAAATAAATAAATATGTAAGGGCACGTTTTGTTTCCTAAGCCCAAAAGATAAAAGGTTTAAGGCTCAAAGAGCTCAACACAATGAATTTGTAGAGAGTGGGCTGGAAACTAGACTTCAATGAGTTAAACAACAATCATAGTAGGTTAATGATGACAAGAAAACAAAGATAAACAAGTTTTGTGCAATGAAATTCTTCCTCGGCAAATTCCGAGGAGAATAGTTCTTGTATATATTTCTTTGGACTTGGATTACAATTAATGTTCTTATTACTACAGTGTTTTCTTTTCTCTACAGATTCTTAGCTGCCCCCTTTGTAATGGGGTCTTTCCTCTTTATATTACCTTGTTTTGCTTCATCTCAGCCTTCCACGTATAGATTAAGTTGCTGGCTTTAATCTTTGTCCCATCAGCACCTTCCTGAACTCTTTGAGGGTAGTTGTAAGACTGAATATTACTGTTCAGGTATCACCTCCACATTATTGCGGCTAGAGAGTTAGCTGCAGAGTATTTAATGCGGCGGTAGCAGCTTTCTCTTAGATATTTCTTAGCTTCCCTTTGTCCTGTCTCATCCTGATGTTTATCCTTACCAATAGAATTGTCCGGAGTGTTGCTCTTGATGGCAGGTTAAACCTTCTGACCTCTACTCTGCTTAGCCGAGGAGGCATTTATCCTCGGACTAGCTTCCCAAACCTTCATGACCAGAATCCCTTCATAAACTACTAATTTGTACGTCTTCGCTAATGTCTAACTGTTCTCGAACTGCTAAATGTCCTCGGACAATGCCTACAGCCCAATATACATTCTTGGGCCTTTCATCCCTACAATATATATATATATATATATATATATATATAAAGGAGATAAAAATCACACATTCATTTACTTTGTAACATTAGTTCAATATCCATATAAACATGTGAATATCAAGATCAAAGGACTTAAATACATAAATCATAGGTGATCTCGATATTTAAACACATAAAACATGGATATATAAACTAAAAGTATATAAATATCAATATGGATAAATTTATTCAAAAAAGCATAGATGCACAACTTGGTTAAAAACTCTATTCCCATGGATCTATCAATATATTATATATGATTGTGTACATCAAGGTGTACGTGAGAATATAGCCATATATATGAAAGCAATAATATAAGAGCAAATCATCTATTTAATATACATTAATCTAAGCTTAAAAGCATAGAGATAATATATTACTCACATAAATTATATAAGTATTAATATATAAACATAGCATTATGTAAAAAAAAAAAAAAAAAAAAAAAAAAAAAAAAAAATATATATATATATATATATATATATGTGGGGCTAGAAAGAGTCAGGCAACCCGGCCCAATTCGAACCAGGCCCAAAGGCCCACGCCGAGGATGCGTCCAAGGTCCGAGGACGAAAGTGTAAAGCCCAGTTGCCCAGGAAATAGTGCCGATGATGATAACTTCCTCGGACGTCCGAGATCAGAAAGTGGACAAGCAGCACACCATCAAGGGGAGTCTCCCTGAGCATCCAAGGAGCAAAAAGCAAGTACCAAGCACCAGCGAAGGAAGCATGGTGGAGGAGCAAGTCCCAGATGAACTGTCACCTCCACATTTAATGCCCTCAACTAACGCTCTGGCTGCATTAATGAGGATAGGACCCCTGAACAGTGCCGTCTTGGGCGCTGCAACCCACAGGAGGGATGAGAATGCGGCTGATGGGACAGGCTCTCAAGTGGTGGCCTGGCTGATCAACAAATGTAGGGCTAGGATCAACTGAGAGAGATGTATATAATGTAAGAAGTCCCTCTTGAAGGGGAACGGACGGAAAAACCAGAATTAGGAAGTACTGTAGCGACCTGCATTCTCTCAAACCTTGTAACCATTCTTCAAAGAAATAAGAAGAGCTCCAAGCCCTGAAGGGCCAGTCCGAGGAGCGCTATTGTTCATCCCAGTTAACGTTTAAGTTATTAAGCACTCACGTATGACCATGCATGGCCGCTGCATTCCTCACTAGGGCTTAGTTCTTGAACCCATTTTCTATAAATTCATTGCAGGGTTAGTTGGGCTTGGGTCCACTCTCTCAACCCGTAGAAGTGCCCAAAACCGGTCCCTACAATATATATATATAAACATAGCATACATAAAGCAATATATGAAATTTATTTGCTTAAATGGAAATCTAGACTAATAAAGCAATAAAAGGGGTAAGAGGGTTACTTTAGGGGTGATTAGAAGGCTAAAGACTCCTTAATATATTGCTGGAAATTTTAGGAAAAGAGGATTTGGAATCCTAGGACTTGGTTCAAAAAAGGTAAAAAAAGATGA
Organism: Quercus aquifolioides; assembly: GCA_019022515.1. Classification (NCBI taxonomy): domain Eukaryota; kingdom Viridiplantae; phylum Streptophyta; class Magnoliopsida; order Fagales; family Fagaceae; genus Quercus; species Quercus aquifolioides. The sequence goes on along the minus strand of CM032334.1, from coordinate 52,997,424 downwards.
TATTTGATGATGGGTAAAGATTGATGATCAAATAAATGGGGGAATCGGGGGAAATCTTTAAAGGGAAATGGAATGGTCATTAGGCTCAACCCTACCATGAGCCAGGCACATGCCAGGGCTGGGTCTGCTGGTCATCTCATTTTTCTACAAGCTTCTAGGCCTTTCCGGTCCCATTTTTCTCCTCTTTCGAGTCCTATCTTTGAGCAACTGTTTGGAGGTCTTCTAGAACTTGGATTTTTGTGTTCTTGCTGTCCTTAAAAATTTCTTACAATCTACTTTCTAAATGTTCCGGCTTTATTCAATTCAGAGCAGTGGTCATGAAGATATTCCAATTGGAAGGGTGGTTTCAGCGTAGAAATTTGCAAAGCTGATTTTTTGCCTATCTTGTATATATAATATCTCTCAATCCAAAAATGATATTGTCAAGCCATTTGTCCTATGACATACATAATTGATCCTAATTCAATAAAGTTAGGGCTTTTTGCATAAATTATGGCTGAAACGAAACAGTTATTTGTGCAAAGATGCCCAAAAAAATGTAGAGTTTTTGACTCGGGGAAAAAAAAAAAAAATTGTGAACATACTATATGGTCTTGCTGACCTCCTTTTTGGACAATTAAGGTGTAGTTGGAAGAATTATGATGACTATTTTCTAAAGATGTTTGTTTTGCTGTCCCATTCCTCTAATTTTGCAAGTTGGTGGCTTTGGAAAATGGTGATAAAATCATGATTTTGCATAAAGTTTCCAGTTTTTGTAAATTTTCTTTATTCAGTGGGGATTTTTGCAATCCATGCTAAATTGAAGTACACCATGAGACCTTACCAATGACTTCTCACTTGAACCAATTTGTGGTCATTTGATTATAATTTAACTGAGATTAAATTATAATCAAACGTTACAAAAATGACGTACTGTTTAAAATATATATATATATATATATATATATATCAAAGATGGAATGTTTTCGCAATATCTTTTTTTGTTTCAACTACAATCTTGGTCCAAGAACTATCATTTCAAAGAGAATTTCATGATCCTTAACATGAGCACAAATTTATTACAATTGGATGGTTGGACTTTTGGTCAAATCTTGATTAAACCTTGATTAGGGTTGGTCAACCTTAGTTAAAATTGGCGAAATGGTTTGAAATGGTGATTAGGTCGAAGTAAAGTGGAATTTGGAGGTTGGATGAATTTTGAGGTAATTTGAATGTTGAACAGCTTTGTTAAACTCAAACAAACTTGGTTAAAATGATGAGGTAATTTTGGGATTTTGGGCTCTCGAACCATTGAAATAATTTATCCACATCTAATTGGGAAAAATAAATTTATTTCATGTAATTCCTTATTTTTCCATGTTAGAAACGTAATTTTTTGGATTTTAAAGCTCAAATTGACATTTCAGAATGCAAATCGAGGTCAAACAAAATATGACATCTTCGAGTTTCTATTTCTTCAATCTTCTCCTCTAGTTCTCTCTTGAGATCCTTGCAACAACGTGAATTGGGGATCTCTAACGTGATCTCGGCCATGACAAATGAGCTAGATTTTGGTGTAGTGCTAGCGGTGGCATGGCAGTTTGGGTCTTAGATTCACCAGATATTAGGTTCTTTTCTGTCAAGTTGAGATTTGTGGGCTTATGGATGGGTTTTCTTGGTGGCTTGGGTTCTGGGTAGTGGGGTTTTGTCAGGTGACAGCTATAGTGGTTATCGGTGGTGGTTGGGATGAAATTGGTGTTGTGATGTGACGTGGTATAAAGGGTTTGTGGTGGTGCCAAGGTGGTTGAGGGAGGCGACAGCAACTGGGATTTTGTCTGTGGTGTTTTCTGTTTGGCTTGAAAATTTGAGTATATGGGTCGGGTTTATGGTTAAGGAGGAGGAACAAAGTTTCTTTCCAAACTAATTTAGAGAGAAACCCTATAAACTCCTCATATATCTTTATATTGAATGTGAATTTTGAAAATCTAACCGTTTGATTGCATTTTCTTATTATATTGTTCATGCTTGCAAAATTTTAAAAAGATCAAAGATTAATTGCTATGTCATCAACAAATGTTGAAATTTCAAGTTTTTGTAATCTAAAATTGTGTATAAAAAATAAGTTTATTGATTGAATAGTAAATAACGTCTGATTTAAACAAAATTTGATATGCATGCTAAGAACATAATAAAGATCTTTAAATTCAATTGTTAGATTTTCAAAATTCTCACCTAAAAAAGATCTGTATGAGAAGTTTGAAGGGAAAAACTTTGTTTAGAGGATAGAAGTTGTGGTTGGTGGTGGTGTTGTGACTTTAGAATAGAGATAAGAGTGAAGGAGATGATTTGTCAAAAATATTAGTAAAATATTAGATGAAGAAATAGTATTTGAATAAAAATAGAATAGACAAATGTTTTTGAAAAATGGTTATGTAAAATAGAAAAAAATAAATTCTTATGTTAAAATAGACAGAATGTTTTGCAAGTATTGATGCAAATACTTGATCATCTCTAGAGCTATAGGAGTTGTTTCCAATAGTACTTGATACATAAAAGATAGGGTAAACTGCGAATTTAGTCCTTGACATTTTATGTGTTTTTCAATTTAGTTTTTAATATTTTAAATGTGTCAATTTAATCCATAATCTTTTGGTATTATGTCAAATTGGTCATAACCATTAAGTGATCGATAAAAAATGCTAATGGCAAAAAAAAAAAAAAAAAAAAAAAAAAATTTATGTCAACTCAGATGCCACCTAACATGGATTGAACTTAAAAAATATAAAACAAAAAACAAAACAAACAAAGCCCAGCTTAAGGTAGACGCCAAATTATAACAACTTCACTAATATCGATTGACAAATAAAGGCTATGACATTTGTTAGGTTCTAAAGGTTTAGGAATTTATGTATTTAGAACTCTAATTTGTAATATTGGCAAACCATGATCAAAACAACATGTTTAGACTTGTTAAAGTATGCTCAAAGTTGATTAATTATTGTAAAGTTGGAATCGAGAGACTGTAGATGCATTGGGGCATTTCGGTCTGGCTCGATCGATCGAAGAATAGATTCGATCGATCGAAAATCGATCAGATTGCGTTTTTCTGCAGTTTTCCAACTCAGCCCTAACTCATTAAACGTTTAGGGTTTTATGTTTTTGCCCTAGGTATATAAGGCAAAACCCTAGCCACGTTTTTAGAGGTGCTCCAGTTGTATTGTTGCTCATACTTTGCTGTTTGTGTGAATCTCTTGTGAGATCCTTTAGGAGCTTTCCTTCACATAAACTTAGGGTTTTCAAGGTAGAGATATTATCTACATCTTGATGATCAACAAGGTTGCTACCATTGAAGCTTAAAGAATATCAAGCGTGGGTGCTTGTAGCTGATTGAAGAATTCAAGAAAGAAGGAGTCCGTGGATTCGGAACTTGCACGTGGTCGTGTCAGTAAGTTCTACTTGTGGGTAGCATTAGGAAGTCGAGCGGGGAGCTTGTAGTCCTTTTGTATGAACTTCGATTCTTTCATAGTGGATTCAGGTTTGCCTTGAGGATAGGTGGGTAAAATCCTCCCCAGGTTTTTACCGTGTGGTTTCCTGGGTGATCATATCATTGTGTTATTTATTATTCCGCTGCTTTATATGTTTGATATGATTGTTTGATTGTTTTAACCTAGAATTGCTTAATTTGACTAAGTAACAACTTGGCTAATTAACTAGGCTACTCAATCTGGTTGTTTTTAAGGGGTCTAAATTTCCAACAACATTCATTCTATTTTTACTTACCAACTTCAGTAATATCGATTGACAAATAATTCTGTTCTTATTTTTATTTTTGAGGGGTTTGTTTTTTCATCTCTTTTCTCCTATACGTGGATATTCAATCCCACTCTTTATAGGAAGTTTTTGGGGAAGACAAGTCATAGATTATTGTAACTAGTCACATATTCTTAAATCCATAAAATAATTAAAAAAAAAAACCTTCTTATATACAAGAATTTTAAATCAATAGGCGAAAGTAAATAAACTAATTGCAAATTTATTTACTATATATTTGAAGTTTGGATTTACTTTTAAACACCATAGAATTTATTTATTTAATTTTATTACTAAACAATTGTGATTAACAATTGCATAAAAGATTTATGAAATCATCTAAAATCAAGGAAATAAAACCTTAAATTATAATCTTTAAAAAATTTCATAATCAATCAATCAATATATATATATATATATATAAAAGCAGAGATCTCATGTGAGAGAGAATGAGCTTCTGCCAAGCACTGCATTTTTTGCAAAGAAAATTGAAATATTCTCAGGTGCCACATAAGGGATAAAAAAAAAAATAATTAACTTTTTGTTTCATTTGGTTCAATGTATTAAGACTTTTCATATTAAAAATTATTCTTTGTTTCTTTTGGTTCAATTTTATAAAACTTTTCCTCCTTCACACATACACACAAAATTCTTTGCATTTCAATTCACAATTTTTTTTACCTCTTGCACTTCTACTCATTCATATATATCTACCTATAGCTCTTCATGTCATCCCATGTCAAATATACATAAACAAAAAACGATGTCATTTACCTTTAATTTTTCGATGACACTGACCTAGATCCAACATTATTGTCTCATTTAATCCTGTTCCATATAAGTTAGCTACAACTAAGAAAGGGGACTTGCATTTTATATTGGGTGGTAGTGGCAATAATGATTTTGAAGTTAAGGTCGAACGTTGTAAGCTTGTGGGTTTTATAAAGGATGTGATTGATTGTGTGTGTTTGATATGTGTATTTTATTTTAGAATCAAGGAGAAAAAGAAAGACATATTCTATATCAACTTTTATTCTACAATATTTCTCATTACTTGAATTGAATAATTATAATGGATATGAGTGTGCAATTTATAATTGTTGCTTCTTATAATAAACTCATTACTAACAAAATTCTATAACAATTATGCTATAATACATATACAATATTCTCCAAGATCATCTTACATAAAACATTTAAACATTATTCGTGTATCGCACGGGCAACTTACTAGTAAATATTAAAAAGTTTAACTCATGTTCTATTCTACCACACTAATGGGGAAATATGATATGATGATATGAATATAGATGTTGTTAAGACATATGTGGTTCACTTGTTAAGAACATATGTCATTCTTTTATGTAATTAGCTAATCCTTTGACAAAATGCACTTTACTTGTAATTGGGTAGATCTAGGCGTTCTTAATATTTCAAGAAACTGTGTTTCAAGATCAAGTGTTGAAGTCATCAAGTCTGTCTAAGAAACAAGCTGAGAAGTGCAAGTTTACTAAAGCTCGACAGCTAGCATGTGTTGAAGTTTAAGAAGCTGTTCAGCCCCGTGTACTCGACACCTGCTCGACACCTCCCATCTGTCGAGGTTTAAGAAAGAAACAGAAATTCTGATCTGTTTTCTTGGAATCCGTGACTGTGTCTTTGGGCCTTTTTTTCTTTTAACCCTAGATATATAAAAGGATTATTTTAAGGGCCGTCAAAGAGTACACAAGTTGCACAAGCTTTGAGAAAAGTTTGCTCAAGCAAATTGTGACCGGAGACAAAGTTTTGCCCTAGTTCATCTCTTTTGAAGAAGTTGCTGTGTTTGTACACCAAAGGGTTTTGTGACCAAGCATCTTCTTGATCTTCATCGTGTGGATGAACTGAAGAACTTTACAGCCAACAATCTTCTCTAGTTGGTGATTGAAGTCACATACTGGGATCTACGCATTGGTTAGTCACGTACTTGGGAGCCGTGCATCAAAAGGAGAAATTGTCACTATAGAACAAGTCCAATTAGGTATTGGGGTAAGAGTTCAATTGTAGGTTGGTATAAGGTACTGAAATTCTTTTACTTGTAACCGCTTGTTGTGATAATAGTGGAATTTCAGGAGTGGTGACCTGAAAATCACCCGATGGGGTTTCTGCCGTGTAGGTTTTCCCCATTTGTAAACAAATCACCGTGTCAAATTTATTTTCCGCTACACTTAGATTAATTGGTGATTTGTTTGTGCTACCATGCGCTTTGCATGTTAATTTGATTAATTAATAACTTGGCTAATTAATCAATTAATTTAATCACAAGGGGTTAATACGTTTTTGGCCTATCATGTGGTATTAGAGCAAGCCCAGGGTTAATACATTTTTGACCTATCATGTGGTATCAGAGCAGGCACACTCTGATTAGGTTTAATCTTTGCTGTGTTGATCCATTGACCCCTGTTGTCATGGCTGTAACTGGCTTGAGGAGATCTTTGTTTTCAAATACATCTTGTTTTTCTAATCTCTATTTGTTTGAGTATTTCAGAAAATACAAGTCTAAAAGTTATTTGAATTCTCTTATAATGACTATTGGAAAAGATCTTAGTTTGACTAAGAAGAAACTAGACTGTCTCAGAATGAAAATGTACAAAGGAGTTCGTCTGAGAAGAGTAAAAATTAAAGGCTTAGCTTGTAAAAGGCAGATGAGAGAAAGTACCATTCCCACTGATTTGTCATCTGAGTACGAAGTGTGTTTTATGATGAAGTCCGCATTTAAAGTTATGGACACATGTTTGTGGTACCTTGACAGCGGTTGCTCAAGACACATGACTGGAGACCGATCTCTCTTCAAGGTTTTCGAGTCTAAGAAAGGTGGCAATGTCACTTTTGGTGATGGGAGCAAGTCACAGATTAAAGGGAAAATGAATCATCTCTCTACCAGGACTGCTGGACATTGCAAATGTTCTTTATGTAGAAGGTCTAAGGGTGAACTTGTTGAGCATAAGTCAGATATGTGATCAAGACTATATGGTATTATTCTCAAAGGGAAAGTGTCTTGTCATGGATGAGTCTGGAAAGAAACTCATTAGTGGTGTTCGCACTTTAGACAACTGTTATGGATTGGTTTCTGATGCTGATATTGTGTGCAATAGCATTCGTTTGCCTAATGAAGATCTATGGCATCAACGAATGGGACATGCTAGTTACAAACATCTTTTTATTGTATCTAAGCATGAATCAATCTTGGGGATACTAAAGCTTAGTAGAATGAGCAATGTGGTATGTGGACCATGTCAGCTTGGGAAACTGACAAAAGCTAAGCATCCAGGCACTCAGACATCAGCTACATCTAGGCCATTGGAGCTTTTACATTTGGATCTTATGGGTCCAACTAGAACAGAGTCTCTTGATGGTAAGAGATACATCATGGTTGTGGTAGACGACTTCACTAGGTACACTTGGGTCATTCTCCTATGATCCAAGTCTGATGCTCCTGAGCACATTGAGGCTTTGTGCACAAGACTACAGAATGAAAAAAGCCTAAAGATTGATCGAATTTGAAGTGACCATGGTAAAGAATTAGAGAACTCATATATGGAGTCCTTTTGCACAAGATTAGGTATATCACAAGAATTCTCTGCTCCTATTACTCCTCAGCAGAATGGTGTGGTAGAAAGAAAGAACAGGGTCATTCAGGAGATGGCTAGAGCTATGTTGCATAACAAAGATGTGGCTAGAAACTTGTGGGGAGAAGCCGTTAACACTGCATGTCATACGGTTAATAGGGTGTATTTCAGACCTGGTACCAAAAAGACTCCTTATGAGTTATGGAAAGGAAGGAAGCCGAATGTGAAGTATTTCAGAATCTTTGGAAGTACTTGTTTCATCCTCGAGGATAGAGAGAATGTGGGAAAGTTTGACTCTCGGAGCGATGAAGGTATATTTCTAGGTTACTCTTCCATAAGCAAGGCTTATCGGGTATACAACAAAAGAACTATGAAGGTAATGGAGACAGTAAATATTGTCATTGATGAGTCTTCAGATTCCAGTTCTGAGAAAGGTATTGAGGAACTCCCCAAAGAAATTCTTCCTCCTGAGCCTAAGGAAGTTCAAGAAAGTATTGAACAAGAACCTCCATCTCTAAGTACTCCTGATACTCCTAGTGTTGTGGAAGATTTTGCAGATATACCCACTTCACCAGATTCTGAATCTCATGAAGAGAAAGGACCTTTCTCCAGGATTAAATTAAATCATCCTCTAGAAATTATTGTGGGAAATATGAATGAACTCACATTAAGGAAACATACAGTTGATAAATGTGTTGCTAACTTTGTGTCTTATTCTTGTTATTTGTCACAGGTTGAACCCACGAAAGTTGAGGAAGCACTACAAGATGAAAGTTGGGTCGAAGCAATGCATGATGAACTGCTCCAGTTTCAAAGGAATGATGTTTGGACTCTAGTACCTAGACTGGAGGGTAAGCACATCATCGGTACAAAGTGGATATTCCGCAATCAGACTGATGAAGAAGGCAATGTGATTCGCAACAAGGCTCGGCTTGTAGCTCAAGGATACTCACAAATGAAAGGAGTAGACTATGATAAAACATTTGCCCCAATTGCCTGTATGGAGTCCATCAGAATTCTCCTTGCCCTAGCATGTCATCTGAAGTTCAAACTTTATCAGATGGATGTGAAGATTGCTTTCTTGAATGGGCTGCTCAAAGAGGATGTCTATGTGGCTCAACCAAAAGGATTCATTGATCCATACTTTCCAGATCATGTGTTGTACCTCAAGAATGAACTTTATAGGTTGAAGCAAGCCCCTAGAGCTTGGTATGATAGACTCACACAATATCTGGTGTCACATGGGTTCACAAGAGGAAAGACTGATCAAACTTTCTTCATAAAAAAGGAAGATGGCGAGTTGATAGTTGCTCAAGTCTATGTTGATGATATCATCTTTGGATCCATTAAGGATGAACTTACTCATGGCTTCTCAAAACTTATGTAAGCCGAGTTCGAGATGAGCATGATTGGAGAGCTGACTCACTTCCTTGGATTGCAGATTCGTCAACAAGATTCAGGTATATTCCTATCTCAATCTAAATATGCTAAGAATCTTGTGAAAAAGTTTGGTTTGGAATCTGCTAGTTCTATTAGAACCCCTATGAGCCCAAATGTTAAACTCAATGTGGACTTGTTAGGCAAGAGTGTTGATCCATCTCTATATAGATGCATGATAGGTTCGCCCAGGAAGAAATATATATATTATGGCCGTGAAAGGCCTCAAACGAGCTCTAACACTACAGGCAAGGGGCTAAAGTAGGAAAGACTAATCCACTTCTTCGTCAAGCTGTTAATCCCATCAAGCAAGAGAAATGGGTGTCTTGTCTTGTACGACGAGGGCATGCCCGAGTGAATATTTTCCGGAATCTGTGAAGGGACGAACTCCACCATGAATTTGTAACAGAGTTGCGCAGATCCGGGTTACACAATATAAGATTAGGTATTCACCTGTCTCTCGCTTTGATAAGTATCATACCAAATCCCATAAAAAAGACTCCAACTTGAAAAGATCACACTTAGAACACGGGAATGGAATTGCTCGACTGTTAAAAAGTAAGGAGAAGCCAGTCTTCTTTACCTTACTGCTAGTAGACTTGACATTAGTTATAGTGTTGGTGTATGTGCTAGATATCAGGCTAACCCCAAAGAATCTCATATGACTGCTTTAAAAAAAATTATAAAGTATGTCAAAACCACTGCTGAGTTCGTTGTGTGGTATAGTAAGGACACAAATGATGTCTTAGCTGGGTATTCTGATGCTGATTGGGCTGGGAATGCTGATGATAAAAAGAGTACATCGGGGGGTTATTTTTATGTGGGTAACAATCTTGTCTCCTGGATGAGCAAAAAGCAGAATTCCATCTCTTTATCCACTGCAGAAGCTGAGTACATTGCTGCCGGTAGCTGTTGCACCTAACTCCTCTGGATGCAAAAACTCCTTCATGATTATGGTATTTGTCAAGAGCATTTCACCATCTATTGTGACAATACTAGTGCCATCAATATCTCTAAGAATCCGGTTCAACATTCTCGAACCAAACATATAGAGATTCGACATTACTTCATTAGGGAGCTTGTCGAAGATGGTATTCTCACTCTTGAGTTTATTCACACCGATGATCAAAAGGCTGACTTGTTCACCGAACCTCTTGACAGCAAACGTTTTGAATTCCTTCGTCAAAACATTGGTGTTATTTCCATGGATTGATCTCTTTCTCTCCTCTTTCTTCCTCATGCATTTGCATCTAGTTTTATGCTTTGCTTTGCTTAACATGTTTTTGTTTGTTTATTTTCAGTTTTGCTTATTTTTGTTTTTCATATAAAAATAAAAAAAAATTGAAAAATCAGAAAAATACAAAAACAGTGTGTGTTTTATGTACATTGGTACTTGTGTACCTTGGATGGCCATTGAAACAAAGTTTTCTAAACTTTGTATCTCTTGTAGCTTAGATGAGCATCTCTATGCACAACTAAGCAAGTGAGCTTTGTGGCTCTTGTTTGTGATGAGTAAGATTAAGTTATCTCCTGTACTTAACACTTGTATCACTCTTTTTGACGAGTAGGACTAGAAAATCCTGAGAGAAAGGCATAAATAACCATCTCACTACTGTTGCCCGCCAATCATGAAAGACATTTGTATGTTTCGGCATAGTAAAAGTGTTATGTCAAGGACATTTGTGTGCTTCGCCATAGCAAAATTGGAATGTTAATTATCATTGGGTATTTCTTTTCTCTCTCTTATATGCCCATGCATGATAAGCTAAAAAAAAAAAAATATGCAAAGAAAAATAAAAAGCAAAAATATCAAAAATGCTTTAAATATGATTGCAAGCGTGTATTCTAGGAGATGTGGGAGTTATAGGATGTACCTTGAAGGTGATAGTCCCCATCAAACAGTTATGATTGTGTGTGAGTTAAAGTGATTTTCTCATATCTCAAATCGTCATAACATGTATACACTTATGCAATCTTGTGATGTTTTTCACACACAACACGCAATATTCTTTGCTACTCTTGATACATGTGCAGGTACAATGTGATTTGGCCATTACAAGGTTTTACATGTGTTAATGTATGCTCACTAAACTGTCTTGACTTGTTTTTGAAATATAAAATTGGTTAGACTTGTTTAGTGTGTGTGTGTGTGTGTTTTTTTGGGATCCATGTGCTTAAAGTTATTTTTGAGAGATAATTTTGAGAGCTTAATATGTTGATTGGATCATTGGTTGAGTTGCATGCTTGATTGCATTCATGTCTATGTTTTTCTCTTCTCGAAAAACTGTTTTTAAAAGCAATCTCGACAGCTCCTCGACACTTCCTCGACACCTGGCTATTTGTTTAGATCCTCAGCTTTTTCTTATCGCAATCTCGACACTTCCTCGATAGCTAGGTGGATTGATCGAGAAAGTTTTTGTCCCCTCGATAGCTTCTCGACAGCTGGTGGATTGATCGAGCTTCTATTCTTGTGTCTTTGCTTTGTTCCTCGACACCTTCTCGATAGCTTCATTTGTTGACGTTGTTTTTCTCGACACCTTTCGATACCTCTGTCTGTCGAGATTTACTGAACCTCTATATAAAGGTTCTGTGCAATTCCGTTCTTCATTTCTCTCGATCTCTTTCTCGACACCTCTGTCTTTTCTCCTCCCAAACCTCTCTCAATCACTCCAAATCCTTTCTTCAAGGTTTCTTCAAGCTTTTTCAAGTTTTCCTTCACTTGGTAAGCTTCTAATCTCTCATTTTCATGCATTTTCATGTTTTGAAACCTAGGTTTTAGGGTTTTTGAAAAATTTTGGGGTTTTTCAAAATTGATAAGTTATTGTTGCAATTTTGGGATGGGTTTTTGTTCTAATGAGTTCAAAATATCATGCATTGCATCACATTAGCATTATAACAGTATTATCATGCATTTAGATGTGCGCAAGTTGAGTGTGCTGGTAGGATTGGATTGGGCTGAGCCCATGATGAATTTTCTTTTGCATGTCACATGTTCAAGCATTTTCCATGCATACGCACTCTCTTTTCAATATACTTGCTATATTTGAATTGTTTTGGAGCTTTTCTGATTGTCTCTCTCTCCCTTCCTCTCTTTCTGTTTACGTTAGTCGTGTCTATGGCACCTAAGCGTAAATTTGCTCCGTCTCGGAACCCTCTTCGTTCCGGGGCATCATCTTCATCTGATCCTACTCCTTCTAATATTCGGTTCCGTGATGAGGATGCTTGGAAGGCTTTCTTAGAGAATTTTTCCCGACGAGGCATTCATTCGGAACGCCAAGTCATTTTGGCGGGCTTCGTCCACACCGACCTTCTCGATGTCATTCACAGTCGGGGATAGGAGTCACTGTGTGACGTCCCGGTCACCTGTCCTCTCATGCTTATCTAGGAGTTTTACTCCAACATGCACGGGATTGATCGTTTTATACCTCATTTCTTCACTCGCGTTCGAGGTATGCGCATTCCTGTTACACCGCAACTTGTTGCGGATGTGCTTCAGGTTCCTAGGGTAGAATTTCCTGACTATCCTAGTTGTGAGCGTCTGAATACTGTGTCCAAGGATGAGCTCATGTCCGCTTTCTGTGAGCGCCCTTTTGATTGGGGTGAGCATCAGTTTACACCATGTCGGCCTTTTGCTAAAGGTCCTAGATTCTTGAATATGGTGATGACTTTTGTTTTGCACCCTCTCTCTCATTATAACTCCATTACAGAGCCTCGTGTTCGGTTTTTGTTATCTCTTCTTGAGCATCTCTCTATAGATTTCCCTTTTCATTTCATTCTTTCTATTATAGATGTTCATCTAGATTCGGCATCCCGTGATAAGCTCATCTTTCCTTCCGCTATCACAAGGATTCTACGCCATTTTTTTGTCCCTTTTCTGGTGTCTGACCATTTCACGTTCATGTGTGCCATAGATGCCGCTACCGTAAAATGTAGTGACGCGCAGTTTCGGTCACGACAGTTGGTTTCAACAGCTCCTCCCTCCCGTTTGGCTCCTTCATCTTGATCTACTCCATCCACATCCGCCCTCTCCTCTTCCATGGGTGATGTGACTTTAGGAGACATCATGGGGCAGCTTCAGCGCATGGATGCTCGCCTTGATACACTTTCTACTGAGTTGTATCAGGTGTACGTTCGTGTTGGCCGTATTGCTAGGCGGCAGGTGACCATGGGTGGTTTCTCTTCTGAGGCTTCTCCTCCACCACCTCCAGTGGCTTCTGATTCTGCAGCTGAGGGTGTTGATGATGATGGTAATGACGATGATGCTTCTGATGATGATGATGGAGATGCTAACTCTACCGATGAGATGTCTACTTGACACTTTACCCTTTGTCACTCATGACAAAAAGGGGGAGTAGTTTTGGGATATGAGAGTAGTCATTCTTAGGGGGAGAGTTAGTATAGGACTTTTTGTTAGGGGGAGTGTTGATATGAGGGATGTAGTGAGGATATTATGTATCTTTTCATTTCTCTACTTTAGATACATGGTTCTTGTACATTGGGTCTTGTGACCATTTATTGACATACATTGTACTTATTTTTCTCTATATGTGGATGTATGGTTCCTTTCACCTAACCCTTACATTTGTTTTCTTTCACCTAACCCTTACATTTGTTGTTTCTTTTCTCTCTTTATACATATGCTTCTTATTAATTGTATGCAATCTATTATTTCTGTTTCACACTAAGATGCCTTGATGAGTTTTGTTTAAACTGTTTCAGAAATACAGGTTGTCAAAGTCTACTTGCCATAAACTCTCTTCTTGCAAAGTTTTTCAAGAGTTTGTGTTAGGATAGATTTTATTATATGTAACAAGTGAGTATGAGTTGAGTAATTTATGACTTCTCTCATATGTTCATTTGTTTGTTGTGGTTTTGTCATGGATTGCCAAAGGGGGAGATTGTTAGGACATATGTGGTTCACTTGTTAAGAACATATGTCATTCTTTTATGTAATTGGCTAATCCTTTGACAAAACGCACTTTACTTGTAATTGGGTAGATCTAGGTGTTCTTAATACTTCAAGAAACTGTGTTTCAAGATCAAGTGTTGAAGTCATCAAGTCTGTCCAAGAAACAAGCTGAGAAGTGCAAGTTTACTAAAGCTCGACAGCTAGTTCGACAGCAAGCATGTGTCGAAGTTTAAGAAGCTGTTCAGCCTCGTGTGCTCGACACCTGCTTGATAGCTGCTCGACACCTCCCATCTGTCGAGGTTTAAGAAAGAAACAGAAATTATGATATGTTTTCTTGGAATCCATGAATGTGTATTTGGGCCTTTTTTTTCTCCTAACCCTAGACATATAAAAAGATTATTTTAAGTGCTGTCAAAGAGTACATAAGTTGCACAAGCTTTGAGAAAAGTTTGCTTAAGCAAATTGTGACCGGAGACAAAGTTTTGCCCTAGTTCATCTCTTTTGAAGAAGTTGCTGTGTTTGTACACCAAAGGGTTTTGTGATCAAGCATCTTCTTGATCTTCATCGTGTGGATGAATTGAAGAACTTTGCAACCAACAATTTTCTCTAGTTGGTGATTGAAGTCGTGTACTGGGATCCGCGCATTGGTTAGTCACGTACTTAGGAGTCGTGCATCAAAAGGAGAAATTGTCACTACAGAACAAGTCCAATTGGGTATTGGGATAAGGGTTCAACTGTAGGTTGGTATAAGATACTGGGATTCCTTTACTTGTAATAGCTTGTTGTGATAATAGTGGAATTTCGGGAGTGATGACTTGAAAATCACCCGGTGGAGTTTTTGCCGTGTAGGTTTTCTCAATTCGTAAACAAATCACCGTGTCAAATTTATTTTCCGTTGCACTTAGATTAATTGGTGATTTGTTTGTGTTACCATGCACTTTGCATGTTAATTTGATTAATTAATAACTTGGCTAGTTAATCAATTAATTTAATCACAAGGGGTCAATATGTTTTTGGCCTATAAAATGTAAACACAATAGTATAGCTTTCTCACAAGATAATTTGTCTCTTCACTCACGAACGAGGAGAGCCTCCTTAATTAATCTTTCAAAATTCTTATATGATGATCCTTCAAAATTAGTTGCTTCCATTGCTTTCTTCTTTCATTCCCTAGCTTTTTGCCTTGTGGCCTTACCTTTTTCCCCTTTCATCATTTCCTTAACAAGTGCTTCAATCTCATGACGTTTAACATCCTCATTAACCTCCACACAAATCTTTCAAGTGGTATAAGCATACCGACAATTTGTTTGTTGCTTGGCAAAGAAGGGCCAACTAATAATAGGCACGCCAGCAAATACACTTTCTAATGTAGAATTCCAATCACAATGTGTTAGGAAAACCCTTATAGATGGGTGAGTTAGCACTTTATCTTGGGGGCAACAACTTGCTAGCAATCCCCTATCCTTAGGTTCCTCAAAAAATTCTTTAGGCAAAATTGTTGAATCTCCCATTACCACATCAGGCCTAACTACCCACAAAAATGAGTGCTTGCTATTTGCAAGCCCTCATGCAAATTCATTAAAATGTTGTTCTGTCATCATTGTCACGCTGCCATAATTTACATACACAACTGAGTTGGGTTCCCTTTTATCAAGCCATTAATTGGAGACATTTTGAGTCTTCTTTCCATAAGCTTGCACTTAGAGACATGAATTGACTCTCAGGCAAATGTCGTTCTTGCAAGGGAAGTTGACCTATATTGTAAATTCGAGGGAATTTGGCTGCAATTTCTTCTAGGACATCATGTTCAAACTCTTCAAATGTGTTGAAGATGATTGCCAGAGAATTGAAGCAATTTCGTGCTTCTGATCCCATAAAGTCGAACATTATTTCAATAATGTCTGTGGTTCTAATGAAGTTAGGAAGGTTTATAGGCCTGATATTTTTCATTCTTGGTATAGATCAAGTCATCTTACTCACCTTCCAATATGTTGTTTTTTGAATGAACGATGGTCATATTGGTCATTTGTCATAGATTTTGAGGTTGTTCAGTCTTATGTTGGATCCCCTCCCGTTCTGTCACATAGATACACTCTTAATTCAAGGCATATGACGAGGTTGATTTCCTCATCAATCATCATGATATACAGAATCGCTGGTTTGGGTTTTTGACTTGGACCCTTGTGGGCCTTTTTTGAGGGTCCACTTTGGAAAGTTAATGTAGCAGAGAATTAGTATTGATGGCTTTGATAATAGTATCGAGACTATAATCAAGAGAAAATTATTGAATACTTTAAGAATATTATAATTGTGTATTTTTCCTCTTATATAAATTGTGAGTACCACCATAAATTTAATTAGTAAAACTCACAATTATATGAAAGGGGGAAGTACATATTTATGGTATTTCGAGAATACTTAATAATTACCCATAATCTCGATGGTGATTTGTTGATCAATAAGAACATTAATAGTTATAATTATAATATCATCTCACCATTAGCTTCACAGCCACCCTGAGGACTTGTACCCCATAAATATTGAAATTGTTTCATTTTCACCTTTTAGCATTGCAGGATCGACGTATAGCAAAAGCATGAAATGGTTTGTATGTTATTCCAACTAGTCGCAAATTCTTGAATTTACAAGGAACTTCTTGAATATATAAGAAAAAAAATTTGAAATCAACCAGATGAAAGTAAATAAACTGATTACAATTTATCATTATTTGAATCTTGGTCTACTATTTAAAGTTTTAAACACTCTATAAATCTTTTTTTTTAATTAAAAAAAATTGCGATTAAAACAATATCATAAAATACTATACATTAACTTGTAAACTTACGAAAGCATCTAAAATAAAGCAAATAAAATCTTAAATCTTAAACTTCTAAAAATGACATAATAAAAATGAACAAACTGAACCTATATTATGTCCTACATTATAAATGGGGAACATGATCTTTTAAATGAAGAGAGCTCATTTCATAGTTAAGATTTTAATTATGGGATCTAATAATGTACAGATTGTCAAGTCATTTAAAAGTTTAAATGAAGTGGCAAACTTACATTTTTAGATCAGTGATATTTAATTTGAAATATGAAACGAATCCATTTCAAATAGAGATGACCACTTTCCCACATGTAAAACATGATAGGATGACATTAATATAGATGTAAACACAATAGCCTAATCCATTTCAAATAGAGATGACCACTTTGCCACATATAAAACATGAGAGGATGACATTAATATAGATGTAAACACAATAGCCTAATCCATTTAAATAGAGATGACCACTTTCCCACATATAAAACATGAGAGGATGACATTAATATAGATGTAAACACAATAGCTTAAGTTTTTCACGGGATAGTTTTACCATTCACTCACCAATGAGGAGAGCCTCCTTAATTAATCTTTCAAAATTCTTGTATGATGATCCTTCAATATCAGTTGCTTCCATTGCTTTTTTCTTCCACTCGCTAGCCTTTTGCCTCGTGGCCTTCCCCTTTTCCCCTTCCATCATTTCCTTAACAAGTGCTTCAATCTCATCATGTTTAACATCCTCGTTAACCTCCACACCAATCTCCCAAGTGGTACAAGCATACCGACAATTTGTTTGTTGCTCAGCAAAGAAAGGCCAGCAAATAATAGGCACACTAGCACATAAACTTTCTAACATCGAATTCCAACCACAATGTGTTAGGTAAACCCCTATAGATGGGTGTGCTAGCACTTTCTCTTGGGGGCACCAACTTGTTAGCAATCCCCTATCCTTAGTCTCCTCAAAAAATTCTTCAGGCAAAATTGTTGAATCTCCCATTACCACATCAGGCCTAACTATCCACAAAAAAGTGTGCTTGCTATTTGCAAGTCCCCATGCAAATTCATTAAAATGTTGTTCTGTGATTGTGGTCATGCTGCCATAATTTACGTACACAACAGAGTTGGGTTCCCTTTTATCAAGCCATTGGAGGCATTTTGAGTCTTCTTTCCATAAGCTTGAACTTATAGACATGAATTGGCTCTCTGGTAAATGCCGTTCTAGCAAGGAAAGTGGACCTATATTGTAAATTTGCGGGAATTTTGCTGTAATTTCTTCTAGGACATCATGTTCTAACTCATCAAATGTGTTGAAGATGATCGCCGAAGAATTCAAGCAGTTTCGTGTTTCTGATCCCGCATAGTCGAACAATATTTCAGTAATGTCAGTGGTTCTAATGAAGCTAGGGAGGTCCATAAGCCTGATATTTTTCATTCCTGGTATCCAACTAATTGGTGTCTCAAGAGTGCCATCATATTTAAAGCTTTCATCTGTAAACATTGAAAATACATTTTGCTTAAATTTTAGGAAAAGTTGTCACAGTTGTGCAAGCTAAGTATTTCAATTTTTACAAATAGAAATCATGTTGATATTGCATGTCCCAGTCTCCAAATACAAATTTTCACCGTAGTAATCACTTTTCATGTGTCTTGTGAACGCAAATTTAACTTGTGTATATTTTTTTGGAACATAAGATCATTACTCATCACTCTAGGAGAAAAAGATAAATTTATGATCACATACAAAGTTAGAAATTACAATGCTCATTCTCATATTTAAGTGACCAGAAATGGGACAAGACTAGGTGTACATGTGATCCCTTCAGATGTATGAGCTACAGTGCTACACAACAATGATCAGATGTTAGCTAGACAAAAAGTCTTATAACTGTGTTTTACAATTCCTCAGCCTCTTTATTATTAGACCAAAACTAGACTTCTTCTATTTTATTTCCGGCAATCACTATATATTTATCGGTTGTCTCGCTATTATATGATTTCTCGTACTCATACAGCCCATTATAAGATAAACTTTTCCCCCCCTTTAATTCACATCACCAGGACAAATTGGGCCCAACACGATATAATGACATTGGAAAGTAACTTTACCAGATATGTGCCAAGCCAATAATAAACAAAAGTTGGTTTTTTTATTTATTTAATTTTTTAATTTTTTAACCCTGATAGTATTGCTTTTGTCTTTCTTTAAAACTTACCCTTTGGTATTGAGCTATAATGCTGTTGACAATATAAAAAGAATTAATGGTAAATCTAAAGGCACAATAAATTTTATAATTATTAAGGTGGTAGGTTGTGCTTAATATACAATAAAAATAATATTAATTGTAGTCATATGTGAAAATGATATTGCAATAATTACAGTCTACCCTTTCAATACCCATGAAATTTATAGTCTCTAATACTGACCGAGATCTTAGTTTTATTGACTAACATATTAGAAAATGTAATCAAAGTATCCAATTAATCTTTAATTGATAAATAAATTATAGGAAAATATTGATTGAGATTTCACTCTTGTTTGGCTATCACGAAAACATTGATAATTACTTTAGGATTTTTATAAGAGTAAGTTTATTTTTATTTTTTAATTTATAATTACTTTATGTTTATTCTTTTTTATAGGAATTACTTTAGGATTTGAAACATAAGCATCCATTTCATAATAATTGCTCTTATGGTTTTACCATTAGGCCAATGTACTAATTAGTTTTTGGTGTAGGTGAGGTTCAAATTCAGGTCCATTGTTCAACAACATGATATTTTACCAATTAAGTAAAGGTTTTTTTTTTTTTTTAATAATAATTTTACTATATGATATTAATCTTAGGTATCCAATCCAGGGTGATTGTTTCTAGCATCAGACCATGACACCTATTGACTTTTAATGTAAGCAAGATTTGAATTCAAGGATATGAGACTTTACCAATAAAGTTAATTGGAACAAACTTGTATTTCAGTTCCTATGCAGACTTGCAACCAAAATAGAAAAAAAAAAGAAAAAAAAAGAAAAAAAAGAAAAGAAAAGGATAGAGACGCCATGTGTTTTAATTTGCAATCAACTTTAAGCAAGTTACTTTGTTATTAGTGTCATCTCAATTTACCACCATACTTGTAGGTAGAATGGTACTTTGGTCTCCCCACATATAGGTGCATGAAGTTTTTAGGAGAAAGAGTTCGAGTTACAGAGTTAGCAACAAAATTATTTTTAACCATCTAAAAAAAAGAGGGTCATCTCCATTTGAAATAGATTCATTTAATGATTTAGAGTAAATGACACAAGTCTAAAGGTGTATCAAATGTTAGACCTAGCAAAAGTGAACCTGAAGGAAAATACCTAACCTAACTTGAGTTTTTATTTGACGTAAAAATGGGTTTGAATCAACTTACCTTAAGGTCAAATGGGTTGACCCACTTTTAAAAAATTTCTTTAAAAAAAAAAGTATCAAATAGCCAAATGGGACAATTCACAATTAAAAATTCATTGTATTCACATCACATTTATGGAGTGTGATTTCTTTTACAGACTAACCTAATAGTTTAGTACACCGCATCATTATTAAAAACAAACCTTAAACCTAAACCTAAACATTTGGAATGTTATTATCTTTGTCTCTACTTTTGAGCCTCACTCTCACATCTCAAATCTTAAGTATATATGAAGATTTCTAGTATTAGATCTATTGCTAACATTAAGTTGATTGAGTTGTAATTCATATTAAATATTTACTCATTGTTCTTTACCTAATATGTTATATGTTATTTATAAAGTTATTTTTTAATAAAAAATAAAAAATAAAAAATAAATGATCATTCTAGCTAATTTAACTTATTATTGTTATTTTACATGCAACAGGAATAGGTGCATATGATTAGGTGATAACTTGATATGGCCCATGACATTTAGTATTTTCTTTTGTTCTTTTATGGTGATGATACCATTATTGAACTTTAGATTGTATAAAGTAAACTCAAGAATTTGTGCATTATTTAACTTCTATTTTTGAGTATTTTTTTTAGTTGTTCTCTTATTTGTATTGACAAGAAGAGAAAGAAAAAACAATATGATCATATGTTGTTATTATTATTATTATTTATGGGGTTAAAAGTCCAAATGCGTATATTGGGTCTTGGGCCCTATTCGAAGATGTAGGTATGTCCGAAGAGGAGCAAAGAATTGGGAAAGGCCTCATAGTGGAGAATCACGTAAGGAAAGGATAGAGGAATATAGTTCGAGGAGTGCACTCTCATCGGATTTAAAGAATATCGGTCAAGCAAATACTTGGGCAGTTTGGGTGAACTTCCAAGAAATTCCAACGATAAGGACGAACTTCATGCACGTATAAAGATGATAAGAATAGAGAAATATCTAAAGAAAAAGCTGCTACCACCGCATTTAATACGTTGCAGCAACTTTTTGGCCGCATTTATGTGAAGAAGACCCCTGAACAGTGCAATCTCAGCTGCCACCACTTATGGAGAACCAAAGAAGATACCTGATGGGACGTGTACTCAAGTGAATGCTTAGATAAAGAACAAGTGTACGATGAAGATGGTTTAAAAGAAAACTATATAAATGTAATGTAAAGTTGTGATTTACAACTATGTGTTTTGTTGGCTTTTATTCCATGCCAAATTTGATTGTAATTACTATCAATTGTTTATACTCTGTATTTGTTGTGGGAATTGATGTAAGGGGTGTGTGATAGAGAGTGTGTGAAGACTCAAGCAATTTGGAAGCTGATGGAATCTCGCGGGTATGTCGCGACTAAGCTTCCCGCGAAGTGAAGCATGTGCCCTGCACATGCTGGAATGCGAAGAGTCAGGATAGATGGAGACAGCTGTCTCTCGCGAGTATCTCGCGGGTAAGGCCTTCCCGCGAGACACCCGCGAGACATGCTGTTCTGCCAGCCTGTACTGACTGACTCACACATTTTGCACCTATCCTATATAAACCCTCATTACCCACAAATGTTAAGGAATGCTTCAGAGAGAAAACCCTAGCCAAACACATTTGCAATTAGAGATTGTCATCCCCACCTTTCTCTATACACTTGCTTGTGGTATCTCCTCAACCCTTCCCTTTCCATTTCCACACCATTGAGAGGTTGATAGCCCAAACACTTACCACACCTTTTGAGAGTGCTGAGTGACGTTTTGGTGCTGCTGGGAAGCATTGGAAGAAGCCTGGAATGGCAGATGCAACATGGAGCTTGTTGCGGGATCTGGGGTGCTAGACAAGACACGGTTCCGAGAAGCCTTGTTGGAGTAGGAGCTTGGAGGGCTTAGGTACATCGGGTAGATTAGGCTTGGAGGGTCTCTTGCTTACTCATGTATCCCAACTGATTGTCTAGTGGATCGATTTTCGCTTGGAGGGCGGCGGAGAGGTTTTTCGCCGAGTTCTTCGGTTTCCTCTTCGAGAACACGTCTCGGTGTTTTCTGTGTTTGCATCCTTCTTCCCTACTCTTGTTTAATTTCATTATTACTGCTGTGTTGCTTTAATTATGAATTAGAGTAGTTTCTTGTTTATACGCTTGTGTTTACACTATTCCGCACTTGTATTAAGTTAGTGTAAAATCAACCAAGCCGTAATTTTAATTTGGGGGTCTAAACAGCTCTTGTGTTTTCAACACATTTTCGAGCTTTCAATTGGTATCAGAGCGGGTTCACTTGCTGTGGTTTTAATACCTAAGTGTGATCCTAGACCCCTTGGTGTGTTTTGAAAAGTGTTCTTGATAAAACCACCATGAAGGATTTGAAAAGTGTTTGTGAAAATGACTCAATGAGCATATTTGAAGATTGTTCCAGCAATACAGTCTTAGAGTTATTTAAATCCAAGAAACATGCTAGAATTTTTTGTCATATGCTGAAATCATTAGTTCATAGGAACCATGATATACACAACAGCCTATGTGAGTCAAAGTCTTTAAACTATGAATATGAGAGAAGAAATAGACAGTTAAGTGATAAACTTGGTCGTTTAAAAGGGAAACTTCACTCATCCTTGAATAAAATAAAGAAAAATGAGTCTTGTTTTGATGGTCAAGAATGTCTCTCTCATGCATGTCTTTTTGTTCATACCGCATTGAAAGTGTTTAACTCATGTTTGTGGTACCTTGACAGCGGGTGTTCTAGGCATATGACTGGAGAAAAATCTCTGTTCAAAACTCTTAAAGAGAAGAAAGATGGATTTGTGACATTTGGGGATGGTAGTCATTCACAAGTTCTTGGAAAGGGAACAGTGGATATTCTGGGTCTGCCTTTGATGACTGATGTGCTATATATTAAGGGTTTAAAAGTGAACTTGTTAAGTATCACTCAGATTTGTGATGAAGATTTCCTGGTCCAATTTTCAAAGAAAGGATGTCTAATCTTGAATGAAGAAGGTGTTCAAGTTCTAAAGGGACTAAGGACCACTGATAACTGCTATGGGATCATTCCAAAACCCAGCATAGCATGTCGAAGTGCTCGGGTAAACCTCTTGGAGCTGTGGCATCAACGGCTTGGTCATGAAAATTACAAACAAGTGGCGAAAGTCTCGAAGCTTGAGGCTGTGGTTGGTTTACCTAAGTTTGGGAAGATTGAGAAGAATGTTTGTGGTCCATGTCAATTGGGAAAACAAACAAAGTCAAGCCATCCTAAAGTGAATGTGGTTGCAACTTCTCGTCCGTTAGAATTACTGCATGTGGATTTGATGGGTCCTACAAGAACAGAGAGCATGGGTGGAAAGCGGTACATCATGGTGATAGTTGACGATTTCTCAAGGTATTCTTGGGTGGACTTCCTTAGAGAGAAATCAGAAGCATGTGATAAGATAGAAAAATTGTGCAAGAGATTGATGAATGAAAAGGGAGTACCTATCATCAAAATCAGGAGTGATCATGGGAAAGAGTTTGAAAATGCAAAGTTTGAAGCATTTTGCAATGAACACGGTATCAAGAAGGAATTTTCAGCCCCAAAGACTCCACAACAGAATGGAGTAGTTGAAAGGAAGAACCGGGTGATTCAAGAAATGGCTCGAGTAATGTTACTCAACAAAAATCTTCCACAGAAGTTTTGGGCTGAAGCTGTGAACACGTCTTGTCACATTGGGAATAGGATTTACTTCCGAGCAGGAACAAAGAAGACATCGTATGAAATTTGGAGAGAAAAGAAGCCGAAGGTGAAATATTTCCGAATCTTTGGGAGTAAATGTTATATTCTCAATGACAGAGAGAATCCCGGAAAATTTGATGCTAAAAGTGATGAAGGGATATTTCTAGGTTATTCATTAAATAGCCGAGCATATAGGGTGTTCAATAAACGCACCAAGACGGTAATGGAGTCAATAAATGTGGTCATTGATGATACCATATCTGAAAGGGAAAGGGATGACGGTGAAGGATCGAACCTGAAGAAGGGGGAAGTTGAGGACAACATATCTCAAGATGATGAGATCGAGAAAGAATCACCAGAAAAAGAGTCTACACCCCCTATACCAAGAAGGGAGACCAGATCGATGCAAGGGCCCTCTAGCCCTCTCACCCCTCCGGAAGTTCAACATCCAATCTCTCGAGATGAAGAACATTCCACCTCCAAGAGACCATCATCAAGGGTAACCCTCAATCATCCACCAAGTAATATCATTGGTGACGTAAATGAGGGACTTCGGTTGAGAAAAGGACCAAAATACAGTGCGAATCATGTGACGTACAATTGTTATCTTGCTCAATTCGAACCCAAGAAGGTAGAGGATGCCCTTAGAGACGAAAATTGGATCGAGTCTATGCATCAGGAGTTACATCAATTTGTCAAAAATGATGTATGGGAGTTGGTTCCAAGACCCAAAGATACCCATATCATTGGCACCAAGTGGATCTTCAAGAACAAAACTGACGAAGACGGTGAGGTAGTTCGAAACAAGTCTAGGTTGGTAGCTCAAGGATATACTCAAGTGGAAGGCATAGATTTTGATGATTCGTTTGCACCAGTAGCAAGGTTAGAGTCAATTCGAATTCTACTGTCCATTGCATGTGTTATGGATTTTAAATTGTACCAAATGGATGTAAAAAGTGCATTTCTGAATGGTTTTCTAAATGAAGAAGTATTTGTTGAGCAACCAAAAGGATTTCAAGACCCTCATTTTCCGGATCATGTGCTAAGGTTGAAGAAAGCACTGTATGGTTTGAAGCAAGCACCAAGAGCATGGTATGATCGTCTCACAACATACTTGTTGGATCGCGGATTCAAAAGAGGCCAAGCGGATCGAACCTTGTTTGTAAAGAGAGATGAGAAGTCTCTCCTAGTTGCTCAGGTATATGTGGATGATATTGTTTTCGGTTCCACAATTAACCATTTGGCTCATGAATTCTCCGAAGAAATGAAAAGGGAGTTTGAGATGAGTATGGCGGGAGAGCTGAACTATTTCCTTGGGCTTCAAGTGAAACAACGGAAAGATGGGATATTCATATCTCAAGAGAAATATGCCAAAAATCTTGTTAAAAGATTTGGTCTAGACTCTAAGAAACATACTTCCACTCCAATGAGCTCCTCATCAAAGCTGAGTCGGGATGCAGCAGGTATAGAAGTGGATCCAACGCTTTATCGAAGCATGATAGGCAGTCTCTTATACCTCACTGCTAGCAGGCCAGACATTGCCTTCAGTGTAGGCGTGTGTGCTCGATTTCAGGCAGCCCCCAAAGAGTCACATTTAACAGCTGTCAAAAGAATTATTCGCTACATAAATGGCACCTCTGACTATGGGATTTGGTACTCAAGAGATTCAAATGAATGCTTAGCCGGATATTCTGATGCTGATTGGGCTGGTTGCATTGATGATAGAAAAAGTACTTCCGGTGGATACTTTTATCTTGGAAATAACTTGGTGTCATGGATGAGCAAAAAGCAGAATTCAGTCTCTTTATCAACAGCCGAAGCTGAATACATTGCTGCTGCAAGTTGCTGTGCTCAATTACTATGGATGAAGAAGCTTCTTCATGATTATGGAATCACTCAAGACACGATGTGTGTATATTGTGATAATACAAGTGCCATAAACTTGTCCAAGAATCCAGTTCAACATTCGAAGTCAAAACATATCGAAATTCGGTATCATTTCATTCGAGATTTGGTGGAGGAAAGGACCGTGTACTTAGAGTTCATCAACACTGAGAATCAGAAGGCAGACATATTCACTAAACCTCTAGATGGCCCAAAGTTTGAATCTTTACGTAAGACCATCGGTGTCGGTATCATTCCCTGAACTCTATCTCTTGTGTGAACCTATACTACTCTGTGTTGCATACCTGTTGTTTTGGTTCCACATGTTTAGTGTCTAACAGTTTTGATTTTATCTGTTTTAGTTTGCACCCGCTACTTTTGTTGATCGTTCTTTTCTTGCTCTGTTTTGGGTGTGTTCAAAAATTTCAAAAACACATAAAAAAATAGAAAATCCAAAAAGTTTGATCGCTTTGTTGAGTTTTGTCTCAAAACATTTTTTGCCTTGTACCTTTGTACTTATGGCTTTGTGCATTTAACGAGCTTAGCTTGTCCCTCATGCACTCATATCATTGTGGAAGAAATTCTGAAATCTATGTGACTGTTGTAAATAGATCTTCAACCTTGTCATGAATGATTAGTGAATGATTTTGTTGATCTTGAGACATGCATAGACTCATGCCTATATATCTTCCCACTTTTATTTTTTTTTGCTTAAAAGAGCTCTCTAATTGTAAATCTCCAAATGAAAAGAGATATAGAGCTGTAAAAGCCTGTCGCACAAACTAGTATTCGACTAGGAAAAAGGGAAAGCGACCAAAATAAAATGTATGATGCCCAAAAAGCCAAAGGCTAACTCATCTATTGAAATATCAAAAATTTCAGGCATCTTTCTCTAAATGAGATTCTCTTTGCTCAAAAGTTGCAAATGATATGTTAAATATGGAGCCAAATGAAAAGCTTCAATGAATTGTTATCAAGTACATGTGGGAGGTCATATATGCATGTTTCTATAATTGAGATAGGTCACATAATCTAGTGCTAGTTGTGTATGCCTTGATTGAATTGATCATTGAAGCTTCACATTGGACTAAGGACTATCTCATTTTTGATATCCACACACAACACACAAGTCTATGTTCAATGAATGTCATAATCATTTGTGTGATTGTACTTGATTAAATGTGTTTTTCACATGCTCAATCTTTGTTGATCAAACCCAAAAAGATTTTTGAGTGTTTTATTTATTTTTGAAAGTGATTTTATACTTTCTTGTCATTTGTTTTTGACTAAAATGCATGTTTTTGTGTTTCTTCAAAAACTGGTTCAGGGGTTGTTTCGCGAGAAGCTCGCGACTTAGAGCTTCCCGCGAAAAGGAGTTGAGGGAAATATTTTTTTCTTCCTGTCACACAGAAACTTTCGCGACTGTCTCGCGACCAACAGCTTCTCGCGAAATGTTGTTTAGCCAAAAATTGGATTTTTCAGAATTTAGACAAAAGTTACCGCGACTGTTTCGCGACCTAATGCTTCTTGCGAAATTTTTGTGCTTTAGTGGCTCTTCTCGCGATTGTTTCGCGACTGTGTCGCCACTCCCTAACCCGCGAAAAACGCGTGTTTTCTGTCTTTATCTTGCTGATGTGACAGTGTTTCAAAAACACAAAAACTTCCCTCGCTCAACCTTTGTCGAACCTTTTTCAACCCAAGGTCATTTTTTTTTTTTCAAAACCCTTCATTTTCAAGCATCCTTTCTGCATTGTCATCTTCAAGGTATGTCTTCTAAAGCATTCCCCTTCAAGTTTTGTCCTATTTTTGTAGATTTTTTGTTAGGGTTTCAAAAATTTGGGGTTTTTCGAAAATTTGGATATTTTTTCAAAATTGGGTGAATTTTTGTCAAATCTTTTGCTTGGGCTGTGTCCCATTGGTTGTTTATGCATCTGTGTTGGCCCCTTGTGGCATTTTATCTTGTATTGAGGGTAGATTTTCCCATGTTCATGCATTGCTCATGTCATATTTGAAGTTGTGCATGCTAGGTGTTTGTCAAAATGTCCGAGTGACATTTTTGTGCTAATTCGAAATCAAGTGATTTCAATCCATGGACTTTCACATGTTTGACCTTATTTCACTCAATTTGGTCATTGATAGTGTGTCTCATGCACCTTGCACTTGCTCACACATACACACACATGCACATTTGCTTAGTTCCATGCATTGTGTTTATGCATTCAGTAGTGTTACTTCTGTTTTGACCTAACTTGAATCTAATCAAGTTCTGTGTTTTGTGGTCTGTGGGTTGTGCTCTTGTCTTCTGTTTGTTTTGTGTGCTATGTTGCACAGATGTCTCCATTCAAGACTTCAGCTGTGAAAGGAGGCCGCAACAAAGGGAAAGAGCCGATCATTGATGTTGATGCTGATTCACCTAGACCAAAGCGAACTCGTGGCTCAACAGGAACTTTTGATCCTCACTTGTTCAAGTCTTATGCTGCTTTTGAATCCTTCAAGAACCACTTTCAGGGTGCTCCTTTGATAGTTGAAAGGGGGGTTGACCAGCCATCACTCAGGGACACACAAATACCTATTTGGTTTGCCACGAAAGATTGGAACTATCTGCTGTCAACTTTCGAGGATACATACGAGAACATGGTTAAGGAATTCTATGCCAATGCCAGTGTCGTCGGCGATGAGATTAAATGTTGGGTTTGAGGAAAGAGCTTTTCTGTCACACCAATGTACTTGGCGGAAATTCTACACATTAACCGGCCAATACTCCCCATACCGCCGGTATATGATGAGCTGAACCCAGATGAAGAATATCTCAGACAGTCTTTAGGAGCTGATTTGGAATTCTCATCCACTAAGAAGTTAATCAATGTGGCATCCCTCTCTTCCGAGCTACGACTTCTCTCAATGATCATGTGTAGCAATCTCTATCCCTTGTCCAGCACTGGATATATGAACCTTGGTCGAGCTTTGTTTTTGAATGATCTGATCACGGATGTAGAGATAGATGTGTGCTCTCATATCTTTCACATTTTGGCAAAAATAGTTGACCGGACTGCTTCAAGGAATTGTCTTCCTTTCTCTCGTCTTATTTCAAAGATTTTGAAGCTCAAAGGTGTCCGTCCATTGGATGATGAACGTCCATATCCAAGGCCAAGTCCAATCAACGTTCGGTCTCTCCATGCTAGTATGAGCCACGCCAAGAAGAACACCAAGCAAGAAACTCATGCACCATCGGGTTCCTCGAGTTCTGCAACTCGTACCAATGATGAACAGCTCAACAATATCTTCACTGCTCTTCAAGAGATGAGTACAAAGATGTCCGGACTGGCGACTATCATGTACACTCACCACCGACGTCTTGATTCACAGTTCACATCTCTCCAAACTCAGATGGACGAAATTCAATGGAAGCTAGAAGGGGATGACTAGCTATTCCATGACAAAAAGGGGGAGATGATGTCATTGATAGGGGGAGTATGGAGATAGGGGGAAAAGAAGTCAACAGTTCCTATGTTTACTTGTTTTGCGTTTAAAGCTTTGATACTATGCTTTATTTAAGTATTATTTCAGATGTTTCTTTTGTGATATTCTCTATGCTTTGTAGCATACTTTGCATGTACCCATGTTGCTTTTGTAAGCTTTAAGGGTTGTTTTGTTTCATTGCATGTTTGTAGGCTTTCATGGTTTGTGCCATGTATTTGCAATACTTTGCTTATACAGCCTTTATGCTTGTGCTATTGAAGTTTAATGTCATACATTTACTTCACTACATCACTCTTGTGCCCTTGTAGGATTGTTCCTAGATGCATATACGTTCTATGCATTGGTTGAGTGATGAACACTTTTGTGCCCTAGTAGGATTGTTCCTAGATGCAAATACTTCGAGTATTTTGCATTGGTTGAGTGTTGGATTTGCAAATGGTACTCTTCATATGAGCTTATCATCTTGCATATCCGGATGTTCATTCCTTGTGTGAATGAGCATAGTAATTGCTTGTGTATAGTGATTACCTGTTTGATCTTGTCATGATCTAGTGTTTTCTATTTCATCTTGCTTGATCATGCTATTAATGGTCCATATGCTTTTCAAGTTTTCTGCATACAATGATAATACTTTGTTGTTGTGTTTCAGGAGTTACTTGTTCATATGTTTCAAGAGCTTATCAGAATCTAGAATTAGGTGTGAGTGAGTTTTGCCTGTGTTCCCAAACTCACGTTTAAGTCTATTTTAGGGTTTTGTCACGGAATAGCCAAAGGGGGAGATTGTAAAGTTGTGATTTACAACTATGTGTTTTGTTGGCTTTTATTCCGTGCCAAATTTGATTGTAATTACTATCAATTGTTTATACCCTGTATTTGTTGTGGGAATTGATGTAAGGGGTGTGTGATAGTGAGTGTGTAAAGACTCAAGCAATTTGGAAGCTGATGGAATCTCGCAAGTATGTCGCGACTAAGCTTCCCGCGAAGTGAAGCATGTGCCCTGCACATGCTGGAATGCGAAGAGTCAGGACAGATGGAGACAGCTGTCTCTCGCGAGTATCTCGCGGGTAAGGCCTTCCCGCGAGACACCCGCGAGACATACTGTTCTGCCAGCCTGTACTGACTGACTCACACATTTTGCACCTATCCTATATAAACCCTCATTACCCACAAATGTTGAGGAATGCTTCAGAGAGAAAACCCTAGCCAAACACATTTGCAATTAGAGATTGTCATCCCTACCTTTCTCTATACACTTGCTTGTGGTATCTCCTCAACCCTTCCCTCTCCATTTCCACACTATTGAGAGGTTGATAGCCCAAACACTTACCACACCTTTTGAGAGTGCTGGGTGACGTTTTGGTGCTGCTGGGAAGTATTGGAAGTAGCCTGGAATGGCAGATGCAACATGGAACTTGTTGCGGGATCCGGGGTGCTAGACAAGACACGGTTCCGAGAAGCCTTGTTGGAGTAGGAGCTTGGAGGGCTTAGGTACATCGGGTAGATTAGGCTTGGAGGGTCTCTTGCTTACTCATGTATCCCAACTGATTGTCTAGTGGATCGATTTTCGCTTGGAGGGCGGCGGAGAGGTTTTTCGCCGAGTTCTTCGGTTTCCTCTTCGAGAACACGTCTCGGTGTTTTCTGTGTTTGCATCCTTCTTCCCTACTCTTGTTTAATTTCATTATTACTGTTGTGTTGCTTTAATTATGAATTAGAATAGTTTCTTGTTTATACGCTTGTGTTTACACTATTCCACACTTGTATTAAGTTAGTGTAAAATCAACCAAGCCGTAATTTTAATTTGGGGGTCTAAACAGCTCTTGTGTTTTCAACACATTTTCGAGCTTTCATTTAAGAGACCTCTCGTGAGAAGGGGATCGGAAAAAAGAGAGAAAGAAGAAGAAGGAAAATTTACTGTAACTCTTAGAGTGATATTAGCCTTTCAAACTATTATTTATCTCCTCGGACATCAGTTCATTCAAGTTTCAAGTGTTTTTGTACTTGTTCATCTAATAAAATCTTGATTAACTGTTGTTGAGTTCACAAACAGCCTAGTTCTTTCACCCACTTTCTATAAATTCATTGTATTGGGCTTATTGGGCTCACATCCCATTTCTATTGGGCTTGAGCTACAAATCTTGACCCTACATTATTATTATTATCATTATCATTTTTGTATATGAAAAAATACGGGCTGACTAGTACCTATACAAACTAACCCACAACTCATTTGACCTGATCTTCAATATGTTTAGAATGATTTGTTTTCTACTTGAACTCAATAAACCTAACCCGAGTCGACCCATTGGTCAAGTCTATCTAATATCAAGCCATTTAAACGTGAAATGTGAAGTTTATGAAAATGAAAAAGTTCATGTATCTTCTTAATTAGTGCCATTCATACTTATAAAATAAGTGAAAAGATTTAAAAAAAAAAAAAAAACTTAGAATCATAACCCATTTATATTGGATTCAAAAAACCTTTGCACAACTTTTTGTATTCCACTTTATACTACACAAATTACAACTTATCATATATCTATTTTTTTTCTACTAATTTTAAACTTAAGTTATTTTATAAAAAAAAATGTAAAAAATAATATAAGATAAATTGTAATCGGTGGAGTAAAAATCATAAGCTATATGATTTGTATTCTTAGTACCATCCAAGCTTGGAAAAACAAAAGTAGACAAAATTTGTCAAGTACCTTTAAATGGAATAATGCCTCTTTTGATGAGTTCAGTGAAGTAGAGATATCCCAAGAAGCCACAAGCAGAGGCAGTCCAAAATTGAACCTCCGGGATGCCTAATTCCTCACCAGCTTTAATAGCAAAACTCATGAAGCCATCAGAGATTATGCAAGTAACCAAAGGCACTTCAGACTCGGATGAGTTAAGCTTAAGGACTAGCTCTTTAAACGGGGCCAAACAATTCTTTCTTGCGGAATCACATAGCGCTGGGAGATCTTGGGTTGCATCACGATCGGACGGTGGCAACCCGTCTGGTATTGTTTCAAATCGGAAATCAGGCAGGCCCTTTACATAGTCAAGTCCTTTGGACCTGATTAAGCGTCTGTGGTTGAACTCAGTGTTAACAAAGGTTATATGAAAGCCCCTTGAGTGAAGGAGCTTGGCTAGTCGCATCATGGGTGTTACATGGCCTTGTGATGGGTATGGGAGAAAAACTGCATGGGGTTTTGGGGTTTCTTTTGAACCCATGGAGCCAATTTTTAAGCTATTAGAATCAGATACTTGGGTTTCAGAATTGGGATAGCTTTCCGAGCTTTGTGCCTTACTGCCATTTTATAGGCCAAATGCTTCAATATTAGCCGTTAGATGGGTGTAGCATAATCAGAAGATCTGATGACATGAATATCTAATTTGGTCACATGCACCGTATAGGATTGCATAAACAGTTCGATTGTTCATCAATGAGTTAAATTACTACCGTACCCTTTGCATGATGACTATTTTACAAGTACAAAGTTTTTGTGGGGTGAGAGAAAGCAAAAACTTGGGTTCAAGTCACCAAAAAGAAGCTTCATACATATATTCACTTGGATTAGCTTAGAATAGAATTTATATCTTGTATTTAAAAAAAAAAAATTAAGCACTAAATAAGTTGAGATTGACGGTGTCAAAGTAATTGTTAGATAGTTTAGACCTTGGTTGCGCCAATTAACCAATTATTAAGCCGAGTACATTACTTTGTTTAGAACTTGTTAGATAGTTTAGAACTTGGTTGCAAGGAAAATCGATTTAAGTACCCATTTGAAGCTTTCTTCCAGTAGCTTTACTGCTTGACATCATCTGGATGCAACAACTTCTATTGATCATTGGATCTTCGGAGTACTGCAATCTTGATCTCTAGATGACATTTTGAGCGAGCTTGGGACAACCTGCACAACGCATGGCTCTCAAAAAGCTTCCACACAACATAAACAAGATAATGGATAGTTATTTCCAGCAAGTAACTAGCTAATAACTTCCTGTAACCGCTCCAAAGTTACATATTTTGACACAGTTTGTCCTCGTACTAGCTAGGCATTCAAACAATTTTTACCTAGATTGCCAAATCAATATCACATAATCATTAATTTTCTGGTTATTCTAATTATTAAAATTGTTATTTATACTAGCTTTTGAACATGCGATTACGCACTACATTTTCTAATTACAAAAAAATCTAGTGGTGTGATGAAAAAAATATTTCACCCACAAATGTATAATACTCATCACACCCCCTAGGTATTTTTGTAATTGGAAAATGTAGTAGTCCTTAATTATAATTGATGAAAATTATTAACTTTTACTTAAAAAAATGCGCATGCTTAGATGCTAGTACCACTTTACCACTATATGTAGGAGTGATACGAAGGAATTCCCCCTCCAAAATACCACTATAACAATTATAAGAAACATATTATCTACAA
Organism: Quercus aquifolioides; assembly: GCA_019022515.1. Taxonomy (NCBI): domain Eukaryota; kingdom Viridiplantae; phylum Streptophyta; class Magnoliopsida; order Fagales; family Fagaceae; genus Quercus; species Quercus aquifolioides. The sequence goes on along the minus strand of CM032334.1, from coordinate 52,963,953 downwards.
ATTGTTTCTTAAGAGAAATGTATATTACACACATTGACAAATACTGTCACAATTAAGGTCTTTGTTTTACGGAGTTAATTTCTAATAAAAACTACATGATTGTCTTTGAAGTTGTACAATCAAGAAATTGTGCCTCTCACTCAAATGAATCCAATTTGGCCTTTATTTATACTACTATTTAAGAGACTTCCCATGTTTGAATTGAACATTTTTTTGGTTCCAAAATACTTCTACAGTCTACGTTTAAGTAGGGGCAAAATTTGGTAAAAATACTTCTTTAACTCTCACACAAAACATTATCTACAAAATAGGATCACACTCCTAGTATACTCATGTTGGTTTTCAAACTCAAATTACTTCTTCTACAGTTCTCCTATTCTCTAAATTTTGTGTTATTCTTATTTTCTTTTTACCATTATCATCATTTTTTCTATTTGCTCTGCTCAAATTCGCTCCTGCTCATGGTATGTGTATGTCAATGTACATTGGTCTTTTCTATTTTGGTTTTCTAATTCATAAACCACTTCTTATATTCTAGGAACAAGTAAAATATTTGTGTAAAATAGCCCTTCTATTTCAACCTCACCTTTAATTTCTTTCACATATTTCTTCAAGGAACATGCATTGGGTAATTCTTTCACATATTTCTTCATGGAACCCGCACTGGGGTATATTTCAAGGAACGTGCATTAGGGTGTTTATCTTCAAGATTTTCATATCTAAATGTCAAGGAACATGCATTGGGGTGTGGATTTTCAAGATTTTTGTGTGCTATGACCTCAAACTCCAGCGAACTATTTGGACTTTGGACTTGAAGTGTAGTCAACGGCAAAAATGTAAGTATCTTTGATGACCTCTATTTAGATGCCTCATGCGTGTTGGGTTCTCTGTATTACAGCAAATTACATTTGCTTTTATGAGTTTCCATTCAGTATTTGCTTCCTAAATATGGTTTATATATATATTTGGTTTCTTTACTTTATTATCATATCCTTTTCAGAAATATCTTATCTTATCTTATCTTTTCATTTTTAATCTTCTCTTTTATTTTATTTGTTTACTTGGGGAAGAAGGCAAAGTTTAATTACTTAATTTGTTTTAGGCCCTTGACTTAATTTGTTTCAATTTTTTGCCAAAAATTTTATAATCAGAATAATAGTATTACGTATAACTTGGTTCATCCCTCCATGACGACATAGCTTAGGCTGCGGTCAATTACTGAGAATTTGCGTAGCATCAAAGCATCATGCATTATGACAAAACGATCAATAAATTTAATTATCAATGACCTAAAGTCCTAGGCCTTGAATTTAATACTGACACGCTTAATAGAATAATCTAATGATAATGATAATCAACTCCAAAAAAAAAAAAAAAATGATAATGGTAGATAAATATAAATACTAAAAAAGATCAAATTAGGTTGAACTGCATTGGGATTCCTGCTTTTTTTTTTTTTAATTTTATTTATGAGTGTTTAATATTTTCTCTAATTAATGAGTATTTTTTAAAGAATGGAAATGATATATATATATATATATATATAGTCTATTTTTTTTCGGTTATCAAGTTTGACTAATTATTGTTGTGTATGTGTTCAAAGTGGTGCTTTTTCTTCATCCTATTATTTGTCTTTTGTTTTTCTTACATATAAGCCTTACTCTCTATTTTTTTGTATTTTTTTTAGGGTGATATATCAACAATTTTGTTAGATTGCATAGCTGGCATATTGGATGAATTTGGGTGAGCGAAGTAATAGTCTATAAAGTAGTTGTTAAAGACTATTTTTTTATAAATATCCTACCATGTGAAATTTAATATTGTCATTTGTTGTCCCTTTCATTGCACATTTAAAAAAAAAAACAATTTTTTTTAAAAAAATTAAATGAATGGTAATGTTGACGGCCCTTCTTAGTTTTATTTTTCTATTTTTTTATAGCTTTTTTAAGCATCCTAAAATTTAGTTATGGATGTGTACTAAGTGCCTATCTTTTAGGATTAAATACAATTACATAATTACCAATATCATAAGAAAGCTGGAGGTGACAGAGTTGATAATGCAGAGGTGGATACAGAGCAAGGTTCTTGTGTATCTACTTTAGATAGCCAAGATTCCAAAATGTCAAACCCATCCAAAATCTTAGGCCCCAATACACAATGTCATGTACGTGAACCTAAAGACTTCTGGGGTTATGTCTTTCAAATAATTTTTCAAGTAATTTGTTCAAGAATGAGTTGCTGAAGTAGGAAATATATAGTGCTTATCCATTGCATGGACATGCAACTTTTTCCTATAATCTGTTTCTCTGCCTCTCATGATATGCTAGCACTTGGTAACTCCTTTTAAATTTTAGACTTAAGGCAAAATTTTATTATTGTGCATGAATATAATTATATTACCAATGTAATCCTTAACCTTTTCACCACCAATTCAATTACAAAATGAGTAATGACAAGCAGGGCTTTTTCATTAACTAACAAATTTTACTTCTCAATTGAAATTGTACTATGCTCCCACCTAGACTATGTTGCAAATGGAATAGGTTGTTGAATGAATCAGGGAGGAACCAAGCAGATAGGAGCTGAATGCTTCTAAATATTGCATTCTATTTTTCTTGATTTTTGTGTTAAAAAAATAGAAAATTTAAATTCAATGTCTTTGTACCGTTCATTTTTCGCTCTAACTGATCAATCCATCACTTGCAAGTTAGGCTATATATTAGATGGAATCAAAATTAAATTTGGGCTTGTTATCCCTTCCGGCTCGGTGCCATTCAAAGGATATACATGTAGCATTAGGCTATTAGACTATAGATTTTTACAGTACAATCCAACTGCGGGAAAAATTATTCACTTTTACATCAAAGTAAGTGGTATTTGTTAAGCGAAAATATCATTTTGCTCTTTATATTTTGGGATTACTGTCAATTTGATCCTTATATAAGAACCAAAATGGTATTTTCGCATATTTATTATTACAAAAAAAGAAAATTAAAAGTAGTATTTGTCAAAATGCTGAATAATTAAGTAATGGAAGCATATTTCGTTTAATGGCTTATATACAATTATTGCAATGTTTGTTGGCCCACTCAAAAAGATGATTCGGGTACATTTTATGATTTTTCTCTTAAAATAATTCTAGATCACAACAAGTTTTACCAATATTTTATTTTATTTTATTCTATTTTATTTTATTTTTAGTTTGGATGGAGGATTTTAATATTAGAAGTTTTTGTTGAAAATACTAAAAGGTATTAGTTTAATTACAAGGCTCTTGGCACCCACAAGTTGTTATTATTAAGTAAAAAAGTAATGTAAGTGGTGGATTCAAAATTCATATGAAAACTATTTTTTTTTTTTCGATTTAATTGTTGTAAAAATTGTTATGATGGTAGCATTATCTCATTAAGTAATGGAAGCATATTTCATTTAATGGCTTATATACAATTATTGCAATGTCTGTTGGCCCACTAAAAAAGATGGTTCGGGTACATTTTATGATTTTTCTCTTAAAATAATTCTAGACCACAAAAAGTTTTACCAATATTTTATTTTATTTTATTCTATTTTTCTGTTTTTAGTTTGGATGGGGGATTTTAAATTAGAAGTTTTAGTTGAAAATACGAAAAGTTATTAGTTTAATTACAAGGCTCCTGGCACCCACAAGTTGTTATTATTAAGTAAAAAAGTAATATAAGTGGTGGATTCAAAATTCATATGAAAACTCTTTTTTTTTTTCTTCGATTTAACTGTTGTAAAAATTGTTATGATTGTAGCATTACCTCTTTTTTGTTGTTGTTGTTGTTGTTGCTGTCGTCGTCCCCCTAGTGTTGATAGCAATCAAAGCTCTCCTCTCCATCTCAACATAGGTGTTAAGGGCACTCCCAAAACCTTATGATATATTTTTCTGTGTCTTTAGAACTTTCCCCCTCCTATGTGAAGTGGGCCGTGTTCTTATGCGAGTTGTTACTTATTAGTGGCTTTCTCATAATTAAGGGTGATAGTAGAGTTTCTAGAATAAACTTAAAAATAATCTAGACCACAAAAAATTACACCCACAAACTCGTTGGGAGTGAGGGAAATCTAACCCCTAGATTCTTTTTTTTTTGAAACATCTGGAGATACCAGTTAAATTATAAGGTTCTTAAAACTAACAAGTCATTATTGTTACGTAAAAAAGTGATGTCAATGGTAAATTCAATAAGAATTGATAAAAATTTAACAATTCAATTGTTGTGAAAATTGATATGTCTATAGTAGTACCTGTTTTCTCTCCCATGTTCAACTGTATGGTTGGGGAGATGGAAAAGTGAGAGAATAGAAGATATTTTAGTTTCCCTCATTTGTATTTGATTGGTGGTGGAAAAGTGAAGGGATGAAAAAAAAATGAGTTCGTATAAATTTACTCATACGCTCTTAATAAAAAATGATGGCCAATTAAAACAAAAAAGTGACAAAAAAATAAAAATAAAAAGGCAATCACCAATCATGCCTAGAAAAAAAAAAGTAAAATCAAAAAAGAAAGAAGAAAAGGAAAAGAGCAAAACAAAAGATAACATCCACAACCTGTATCACGCAAGAAGGTATTTGATATCAAATGATACCATGTCAGTAGTATCAAAATCTAATAAGTGTGAGACATGTCAGCAAAAAATAACTACCCTACTAACAAATGAAAGACATGTGTTAGTGGGTAGTTATTTTTACGTACATGTCTCTCATTTATTTAGTTTTGATACAGATGATGTGATATTATTTGATACAAAATACTTTTTAGTATCACATGTATAACGCCCAAGAAAGCAACCAAAAAACAAAAACCCCCACAACCCGTATAAAGTTTAGACAAATCCAATCACTTAATCTCTTCAAGTTTACTCTTTTATACTAATCTCATCCTTGCCACCTATGCACAATTGAAATCCTTGAAAAATATAATTTTTTTTTTCTTAACAATTTTTATCTCTAACAATGTTCAGCATTTTTATTTATTTTTGTTTCAATTATTTCATAAATTAATAATATGAAAATTTACGTTTAATCTACCATTCTCTAATTATTTGATTTTGACCACTGCACATCCTTGGTGCGATGGTCACTCCACAGATATAAATGCTTATGGAGTGTGGGGGGTAATGACCGAAGTTCAAGTTTGCAGGAAAGAGTTTCAAACACATATACACTTAGACTAGGTTAGAGTAGAATATCTATCTTGTATTTTTTTTTTTTAAAAATTTGATTTTTCAGAAAATGCCATAATGATAGCTTACAATTTGAATGAAATTCAAATCAACATCAACTTTGCCAATTTAGAATGGTCAAAACTATTCATATTAGATTAAAATAACATACCTCATGATAAGTGGGTGAATTGGCTATAATGATGGGATTAAAAAGTTTACATTATAAGAGTCTGTTTGGATACCGCTTATTGCTGAAAACTAAAAACACTGTAGTAAACTGTAGTAAAATGATTTTGAAATATGTGAATAGTATCGTGGGACTTAATTTTAAAGTTGTTTTTCTAAAAAAAAAAAATACTTGCATGCACGGGACCCACAAAAAATGCTGGACGCACAAAAATCACTAGATGTGGCCGCTATCCAAACATTCACTTAGTCAATAGATATGGTTGGCTGCGTTAGGGAACAAATCACAATCTCTTTAAATTTTAAATTTCCTACAAATCAAATCACACTGAGACATTTGTATGAAAGCTCAATGCCCCTTTTAAATTTTAATGTCTGAAAGCTCAATGCCTTTTAATGTCTGAAAGCTCAATGCCCCTTTTTTTCTTTTTGTCAATATATTGATTTATTCCACTGATAGATTGAGTAACAAATGAGAAAGATGCAACTTGGCCACAATATTAATGGTCTAGAATTACAGAGAAAAATAGATTGAATTCTCCGTCTCTATCATTTAGCTGTTTGCTTTTTGTACGCATTGGAATGGATGGAGCCACGGAGATTCCAGGTTCCAAGCTGAAACAGATATTTACAGTATTATATTGATGGCTTGTTGAATCCACTGAATATGTTAAAATACAGATATTATTATTAACAGCATTATACTGGTGACTTTATGAAAAATCTATGCCGAACTAGTTGGCAGATGATAAATATTATCTCAAGCGGATTGCGTCATAAAACACTCATGAGTTTTTGAGGAAAAGGATATTTTGAAAAGGGACTCTCTCATGAGTTTTTGAAGAAAAAGGATTTTGGTGGAAAAACTTAAAACCTTAAAGGATGACTAATCTTTTTTGGAAAGGTAATGTTTAATTTACTTTAGAGAACCGTTTTCATTATTAAGGGTGTGTTTGGATACCGTTTATTTTGTTGAAAATTGAAAACTGAGTTATATTCACATTTTCATTCAAGACCTATAACAGAGTTTTTTAAAGCGCTAGCATAGGTAGTACCTATTCCAGCGTTTTCAAAAGTGTTGGTATAGGTTATATTCACATTTTCATAAAGGCTATCCCGACATAAGTAAAAACGCCAGAGCAGGGTCTATAAGCGCCGGGACCTATCCCGACATTCAAAAACTAGCGGTTTGAAGACACTGGGATAGGAATTTTGACTTTATCCCAGCGCTTTCTGGGGCTATCCCAGCGGTTTTGAAAACGCTGGGATAGCCCCTTTTTTTGTAGTGGAGTCTTTAGTATTTGAAATTTTTGTTATGGTTATGGATATGAAATAACTAGCTACCTTTTAGGACTAAGTGGCTGCCTTTTAGGATTTTAAAGAAAAATTGATAACTCTCATTTAAAAATAAATAAGAAAATACATTTTTTATCTTAAAATTTAAGCAATGGTAACTTTGACAGCCCTTCTTAGTTTTTTTTTTTTTTTTTTTTTAAGCATCCTAAACTTTAGTTATGGATGTGTACTAAGTGCCTATATTTTAGGATTAAATAACTACCATTTAAAAAAATTGAATAAAAAAAAATTATGAGTTTACAACGTGAGAGTCTTTAGCATTTGAAAATTTTGTTATGGATGTGCAATAACTAGCTACCTTTTAGGATTAAGTGGCTGCCTTTTAGAATTTTTTAAAAAAAAAAATTTGATAACTCTTGTGGGGGTAAAAGCCCAAATGCGTATATTGGGCCTTGGGCCCTATTCGAAGATGTAGGTATGTCCGAGGAGGAGCAAAGAATTGGGAAATGCCTCATAGTGGAGAATCACATAAGGAAAGGATAGAGGAATATAGTCCGAGGAGTGCATTCTCTTCGGATTTAAAGAATATCGGTTAAGCAAATATCTGGGCAGTTTGGGTGAACTTCCAAGAAATTCCAACGATAAGGACGAACTTCATGCACGTATAAAGATGATAAGAATAGAGAAATATCTAAAGAAAAAGCTGCTACCACCGCATTTAATACGTTGCAGCAACTTTTTGGCCGCATTTATGTGGAGAAGACCCCTGAACAGTGCAATCTCAGCTGCCACCACTCATGGAGAACTAAAGAAGATACCTGATGGGACGTGTACTCAAGTGAATGCTTAGATGAAGAACAAGTGTACGATGAAGATGGTTTAAAAGAAAACTATATAAATGTAAGAGACCTCTCGTGAGAAGGGGATCGGAAAAAAGAGAGAAAGAAGAAGAAGGAAAATTTACTATAGCTCTAAGAGTGATATTAGCCTTTCAAACTATTATTTATCTCCTCGGACATCAATTCATTCAAGTTTCAAGTGTTTTTGTACTTGTTCATCTAATAAAATCTTGATTAACTGTTGTTGAGTTCACAAACAGCATAGTTCTTTCACCCACTCTCTACAAATTCATTGTATTGGGCTTATTGGGCTCACATCCCATCTCTGTTGGGCTTGGGCTACAAATCTTGACCCTGCAACTCTCATTTAAGAAAAATGATAATTGTGACACTCTATGAGTAGTATATCTTTTATGTCATTACAAAGTTCACAATTCAAAAGAAATAATTTTCATTCATTAAACTTTTGGGCTTGGGTTCAAAAAAATAATAGATGCACAAAAAAAAAATTACATCGCTTGATATTAAACTTAGAGAATAGGTGGACTTCTCAAACGGTATTTTTGGTGTTTTAAGAAATTAATACTATTTAAATTTTCTTTTACTTCAACTGTGCCTTAATCCTATTTCCAGCTTTGTGAAAATTAAATCTAAGGGTGTGAAAGACATTGAAAATTATACGTTACACTGAAAATCAGCTACCAATCAATTTTAATCCAACCTAAAAATTAAATAAAATGCTATACAAATTAAATCAAACAAAAAACCATATGCACAATGAAAAATACACAAATGTATGTATCCAAAACCAAGGTACTATACAAATATATTCAAAACCTACTAACCTTTTCGTATTCAAGGTGTTTTAAAAAATTTAATACAAATTTAATAATTTATTTAATTAGTTATTTTTATTGATTTTTTTTACTAAATGACTATCTTTTAAGATTATAAATAACTTCATATATAACTCCCATTAAAAATTTATTAAGAAAAAAAATTAATAACATGAAAGCCTTTTCTATATTAAAAAAAAAAAATTAATACCCTTCAATAGATGGGGGAGGGAAATTTCAACCAATTGAGCTATTACTAAAGCAAAACATTATATTACAGCTAAAATATTGTGTTTACTTATTTTTAGTGTCAAACCATCACAACTCAAAAATAATGTTGAAATATTATTTTGCGAAACTTTTATATAACAAATTATTTTGCAATTTTGTTATGTCCATAAATTTTAACATAGCACATGCTTCCACTTTTACTAATATTTTATTAGAATTGCACATATTACTACAATTCTTACATGTGATTGGGCAAATGCATGCCTTGCATTTAAAATTTACTTCAATGTTTACAAGTTTAAATACACCCTATTTGGACTAGTCTTTGAGCACGCCCTCACGCGTGTGCTAAGTGACTCTTTTATTTTTTATTTTTTTGGTAAAGATTAATAACTTGAATACATTATAATTTGCATTACTAACACTCATCCAAAACACATAACACTCTTCACACACGTGCTCAAAGGCTAGTACTTTTATTACGCAAGTATTTGTTGGAAGGGTGTTACATGGCCTAGTGCTGGGAATGAGACACATACATACTGCATCTTGCAAGTTAAGCTACATATTAGATGGAATCAATTTAAATTTGGGCTTGTAATCCCTTCCGGCTCTGTGCTATTCAAAGGAAATATAAGTAGGAAGGCTATAGATTTTTATAATAAATCCAATTGCGGGAAAAATTATTTACTTTTACATCAGAGTAAGTGGTATTTGTTAAGCAAAAATACCATTTTGGTCTTTATATCTTGGGATTACTATTAATTTGATCCTTATATTTTGGTAGTAGTCTATTTGGTCCATATTATTTGAAATTTACAGTCGATTTCCGTTAGTAAGTTGACGGTAGAAAGCAATTAACTGTTACCAAAATATAGGTACCAAATTGACAGTAATCACAAAATATAAGGGTCCAAAATGATATTTTTGCCGATTAGTTATAACCAAAAAGGAAAAAAAAGTAGTATTTGTCAAAATGCTGAATAATTAAGTAACAGAAGCATATTTCATTTAATGACTTATACAATTATTGCAATGTCTGTTGGGCCATTCAAAAAGCAGGTTCAGGTACATTTTATGATTTTTCTCTTAAAATAATTCTAGACCACAAAAAGTTTTACCAAAATTTTTTTATATTTTTTTTCTATTTTTCTGCTTTTAGTTTGGATGGGGGATTTTAATATTAGAAGTTTCATTTAGAAATACTAGAAAGTGTTAATTGAATTATAAGGGTCTTGATACCCACAAGTTGTTATTGTTTAAGTAAAAAAGTATTATAAATAGTAAATTCAAAATTCATACGAGAACTCATAATTTTTTTTTGATTTAACTGTTATAAAAATTGTTATGATCAAAGCTCTCCTCTCTATCTCATTATAATTTTTTTTTTTGTTGGGGGGGGGGGGGGGGGAAGAAGGTGTATTTGTTTGGTTTGGGCCCACCCAAAAAAGCCCCATTGTATATATCTTTATCACTTTCCCCCTCCTAGGTCAAGTGGGCCGTGTTCTTATGAGTGTTGTCACCTCTCAGTGGGTTTCTCATAATTAAGGGTGTAGTAGAGTTGCCAGAATAAACTTAAAAATGATCATAAAGAAAAGAATAACTTAAAAATAGTCTAGACCACAAAAAATTCCACCCACAAACTCGTTGGCAGCAAGGGAAATTTAAACTTTGGATACTTCTTTTTAAAAACATGAAGAGATACCAATTAAACTATAAGGTTCTTGAAACTAACAAGTTAATATTGTTACGTGAATTCGATAAGAATTGGTAAAAATTTAACAATTTAATTATTGTGAAAATTGTTACGTCTATTGTATTATCCTTTATCTCTCCCACATCCCACTGTTTGGTTGGGAAGATGAAAAAGTGGGAGGAGAGAAGGGATTTTAGTTTCCCTCATTTGTATTTGGTTGAGGGTGGAAAAGTGAAATGATGAAAAAAAAAAAAAGTTTGTATAAATTTATTCATATGCATTTGTTAAAAAATGATGGCCAATTAAAACAAAAAGTGGCAAAAAAAAAAAAAGTAAAATTTAATTTTTTTTTTCTTTACAATTTTTATCTCTAACAATGTTCAGCTTTTTTTTTTTTTTTTGTTTCATTTATGAATTATCCACAATTTTTTGTTTTCTTACTTATCTCCAAAATATAAGTGCAACTTTAGATTAGATCATTAGATCAGATCATCAGAAGGAATAATTAGATGGGTTTTTATGATGGAGTTTAACTTGAAACTCTGCTATCTCTTAAGACTACTTTTTGATGATAGCTTTTACAACTGTTTTTTAATTATAACTTTTGTTCCATCAAACACATCCTATCAACTTTATTATTGATTGAATTGTTTTTATCATTGCTTAAAAGGTATCGCTATCAGATCGTGAGGGATAAAAAATACAGTGGCAAGCCCTACAAGAGGGCTATTGCAAAATTAACGTGGATAGACAAATCTTTAAAGAGTTTTAACTTTGACACGGATTATTTTTTTTTTTCCCTCATCCATTTACAGCCAGCTGCATTAGATTTTTATGAAAATAGGTGTGAAATAGGTTGTAATCCTAGAATTTTTCTTAAGTAAAAGAGTGTATCAAATCCATAACTAGAGATGTCAAATTAACTTGTTACCCAAATTAATTTGAAATGAAAATGCAAAATAAAAAAAAAGTTTTTAGCATTACTTTTTTTTTTTTTTTTCTTCAAATCGTAATCCTTGGTGGTGCTTTTTTAAAATCTCTAGAAAATTGCGTATTCACAAATTTTTTCCCATAGCAACAACATTTTTCAAATATTTAACCAAACAACAAATTGCATTTTTAAAAATCGTGTTTTCAAAATAAAATCGCTTATATTCAACTTTTAGGATAGCAGGATACTAAAAACTTGACATATATAAAAAGTTTGAAAGGGTCATATATTATTTTAACCAGTTGCAAACTCTAAAATTCAAAAGGAACTTCTTGAATCCATAAAAAAAATTTCAAAATTAACTATGTTAGGTTCTAAAGATTTAGGAATTTATGTATTTAGAACTCTAATGTGTAATATTGGCAAACTATGATCAAAACAATATGTTTAGTCTTGTTTAGGCTTGCTCAAAGTTGTGTAATTCATATAAAGTTGGAATCGAGAGGCTGCAGATGCATTGGTGCATTTCTGCCTAGCTCGATCGATCGAAAGTTAGACTCGATCGATCGAAAGTTGGCCAGAATGTTTTTCTGCAGAATTTCCAACTCAGCCCTATCTCATTAAACGTTTTGGGTTTTATGTTTTTGCCCTAGGTATATAAAGCAAAACCCTAGCCACGTTTTTAAGAGTTGCTCTGGTTGTATTGTTGCTCATATTTTTGTTGTTTGTGTGAATCTCTTGTGAGATCCTTGAGGAGCTTTCCTTCACATAAAACTTAGGGTTTTCAAGGTAGAGATATTATCAAAACCTTGATGATCAACTCAGTTGCTGCCATTGAAGCTTAAAGAAAAACAAGTGGGGGTGCTTGTATCTTGTGGAGAATCCAAGAAAGAAGGAGTCCGTGGATTCGAAACTTGCACGTGGTTGTGTCAGTAAGTTCTACTGGTGGGTAGCATTAGGAAGTCGAGCGTGGGCGCTTGTAAGTCCTTTTGTATGAACTTCGATTCTTTCATATAGTGGATTTAAGTTTACCTTGAGGATAGCTAGGTCAAATCCTCCCTAAGTTTTTACCGTGTGGTTTTCTGGGTCATCATATCATTGTGTTATTTACTTTTCCGTTGCTTTATATTCTTGATATGATTGTTTGATTGTGATAACCTAGATTGACATAATTTGACTAAGTTAATCACTTGGCTAATTAACTAGGCTAATCTGGTTTGGTTAAGGGGTCTAAAAACCGTTCAAGTGGTATCTGAGCAGGTAGCTCTCTTGTTGTAGATCTTTTGATCTCTGAGCTGATCCTTGACCCCTGTTGTCATGGAACATGGACACTCTCTTGTTGTTCCTCCTCACTTTGATGGGAATAACTATGCTTATTGGAAAGTAAGGATGAAAGCATTCCTGAAATCTATTGATGAGAGGGTTTGGAATTCCGTTAAGTACGGATGGGAAAAGCCCGCTACTCCTGTGAGTGAGTGGCAAACTTCTCAAAAAGAAGCAGCTGGTTTCAATAGCAAAGTTATGAATGCCATCTTTAATGCTGTTTCTATGGAGGAATTTAAGAGAATCTCAAATGTTGAGGTTGCTCACACTGCTTGGAAAATCCTCCAGACTATGCATGAAGGCACAAAGGTAGTTAAGATTAATAAATTGCAGCAATTAACCTCTAGATTTGAAAGCATTAGGATGTCTGATGATGAATCTTTTGATGAATTCTATGCTAAGTTGAATGATATTGTTAATTCTGCATTTAATCTGGGTGAAATCTATGATCAACCTAAAATTGTTAGGAAGATTTTTAGATCCTTGACTGAGGACTTTAGACCCAAAGTGACTGCCATTACTGAGAGCAAGGATGTGGACTCCATCCCTGTTGATGAACTTGTAGGATCTCTTCAGTCCTATGAGTCAGACCTACCCAAAGCAAAGAAATCCAAATAAATGGCTTTTAAGTCAGTTGATGATATTGAGGTTGGTGGATTTGATGATGAGCTCTCTGCTACAGAGATTGCGTACCTTGCCAAAAACTTTAGAAACTTTCTTAGGAATAACAACAGAAAGGCGAGAAGTACAAACACTGTTGAACCTAGAAACTTTAGGAAGAATGATCCCACTAAGGTTAATAACTTTGAAAAACCTAGAGAAAAAGTTGGTCAATCTTCAAACAATTCTTTGGGTCCTCAGTGTTTTGGATGTCAAGGGTATGGTCATGTTAAATTTGAATGTCCTACATTCTTGAGGTCTAAGGGTAAAGCTATGGCTGTAACCCTTAGTGATAATGAGGTTTCTGATGATGAGTCTGGATGTGACGAGGATGGAAACTTCATTGCTTTCATTGCTACTGCTGTAGTCAATGAAAGCGTGTCTGTTGAAGAGAACCCTTCTGATGGGGAACTCTCTGAGGATGCAGATCTTCAAGAGGCCTATAATAAACTTTGCAAAGTTGCTGCAAAGGATGCTATGAATGTTGAACTTAGCCTGAAGAAAATTGAATCTCTTGAGCTTGATAAGAAGAATTTGCTTGTTAAATTATTTGATGCTAATGATCTTTTGAACCATGTGAAATCTGAGAACATGCTTTTGCTTGATAAAGTTAAAAGTTTAGAACATGATTTATCTGTTGCTAGATCTGCTAGTTCTAAACTTGATCAAATGCTGAATGTTCAAAAGGCTCCTTCTGACAAATCTGGATTAGGTTTTGTTGAAAGCATCTTTGTGTCTGCACCTAATTCCACGAACTTTGTTCCTTCATCTTCTTCTGAACCTTCCGTGAGTGAGGTTGTGAGTGAAACTGTTAAACCCCCTGTGAGTGAGGTTGTCAAACTTATAGAAGTTTCACTTCCTAGGAAGATTAGGGTTGATCTGGGAGAGTCTAAACCTAAAGAGTCTACCCTTTCTAAGGACAAGATGCATGGTAAACCTGCTTGGGCTTGTCATTTTTGTGGAAAGTCTGGATACATTCGTCCTAATTGTTACAAGCTTCAAGCTACTAAGAGAGTAAACAAACCAAAAGTGCCTGTGCCTCAAGCACAAGATCTTATGGCACTCATTGGTGAATTGGTAAAGACTTTAAACCTTTATTCTAATCTTGGAGTTGGAAATCACTTGAACGTAAATAGGAACTCCAATGCTTGTGGTGCATCTAATAGGTTTTGGATGCAAAAGACTCGATCTAATTGAGTCTTTTTGACATGGTCCTTGTGCTTCATTGCTCTACTCTTTTGTGACCATTTTTTTTTTGTTTTTGTGCTGTCTTGTTTCTAGGATTTGCATTGCATAACATTCATGCATTTCATTCTAGGATTTATTTTTGTTTTCTCTTTTAATAATTTAAAAAAAAAAAAAAAAGGGAAAGCAAATTGTGTTAGGCATTATTTTTCTTGGTTTTTGTAAACAAGGTTGGTCAATCTTTTTACACATAACATGTCTTGTGTACCTTGTTTAGCTTGGATGAGCTTCTTTTATTGCACTTTACTAGTTGAAGCTTTGTAGTGCATGTTGTGTGGGAAAGATGTTTATGGTGTCTATCACTTTGTCTTAATCTTGAAGTCACATGTTATTTGACTGTCGGACTTGATCCTTTTGAAAAAGGCATAAATAACCATCTCACCACTGTTCACTAGCCAATCATGAACACCTTAGTGCATATCGTAAGATTTTGAGCTTGAGAAAGTGTAGCACATGCACAAAAAGAACATAAGGTGTAGTCTCGGTTTAATTGCTTAATAATTAAAATTGGTGTGTACTATTAGGCTTGATGCCAAATCACATAACTAAAATCTGTGTGTACATTATGAGGCAAAAATTCAAGAAACTTACATGATTGCAAGCTTATGATCTAGGAGATGTGGGAGTTATATGATGTAACTCTTTTGGTGATAGTCTCCTTCAAATTCTATGTGATGAATTTTGTAGACTTTGTGTTTGATTTCTATTCACATATCACCTCACATGTATCTCAAGCTTTTGCTAGTTGCACACACTACACAAGTTACTCTTTGCTAAACATTGTACATGTTATTGTGTGTGTTTTTGGTCTGACCAACCAAGTTTGAAAATACCTTGAGTATTATGCAAAACATTTTTTTTGCTTGAGAATTTAAAGGGAGAATGGCTGAATTTTTCTTTGAAAAATTGGGCTTAAAACTTGGGTTTTTGAAAAAGTATTTCATCTCATACTCATGCATTTTGATTCATCAATTTTAATGCTTTGAGGAGTTGTGCCCAAAATATGGTTGTTGTTTTTCAAAACTGTGTTTTCTCTCAAAAATTTTGTGAGCCTCTGCCTGTTTCGATCGATCTATTCTGTTTTTCGATCGATCAAAAATTGCTTAAAATACTTTTAGGAGTCTCGGGTTGATTCGATTGATCAAATGTAATTTTCGATCAATTGAATATCGCGAATTAGGTTTTTTAAAACACTGTTCTTGACTTTTTCAAATCGCTTTTTCAAAGAGTTTCAAAACCTTTGAGGCCGGTAAGTCTATTTTACCCCTCCTTTTTCTTCTATTTTCAAGTTTTATGCATTTTTCATGCATTTTTCCTTGAGATTTTCGGACCTATTCTTTTTGGGGATTTTCATGATTCAAGCCTTTTTAAGTGAAATTGATCATTGGGTTTTTTGTTGGGACATGATATCAACATGATATTGATGGTTTAATCTGATCAATTCTGTGTTTTATAAAAAATTGAAAATTCTAGGGCTTGAAATTGATCCGAATTGGGGATTTGTTCAAATTGGGTTCAATTGACAAAATTGGCTTGTTGAATTGATGTCATTGATCATTATATTATGTTTTCTAGCTTGTGTGATGATCAATTTGTCAATTATTTTTCCAAAATCTTAACAAGTGGTTTTCAATTTTGGGGTTTTTGTTAGAAACTTTGTGCTCAAGCTAATTTTGTGAAATTGAATTTAAATTGAACTTAGTTTAACTGCATTAGAACATGCATCAAGACATTGTAATTGTTCATGCATCATATAGATTTTTGTTCTATATTTTTTTTGTGCTAACTTGCAGTCTGTCCTTGGTTGGTGTTTCTTTTGTGTTCTTTTGGTTCTATCTTTGTGTCTTTGTCCTTTCCTTAGCATCATGCCTAGGAAGACTAGAGCTCGTAGGTCTGTTCCCTCACCTTCTCCTCCCCCACCTTCTTTTGACCGTGAGAAGTTTCCTAGTGAGAAAAACCAAGAGATTTTTGAGACTTTGAACCTTAGGCGAAAGATTTGGTCTGAGCGTTCTGTAGTATTAGATGAGCTTGATCCTGCCATTAGGGCAAATTTTGAGCGTCGGGGCTGGTTACCTCTATTGGATATTTCTGATCCTCCTCCTCCAGCTACCCTGATTAGAGAGTTCTTTTCAAACATCTCTATCCGCGTCTATGATTCCAACACTTTGGTAAAGAGTTGGATATGAGGTGTAGAGTACACCATTACTCCTACTGTAGTGGCTGATACTTTAGGGGTACATGTGGTCCAGCACTCTGTCTATCCTTATGATAAGTCTCGTCTTTTGGGTAATGTCATGTCATACATCACTGGGTCTTCTATCCAGTGGGGTTCTGATCCTAGGATCACCACTGCTGAGCTATTTGAGTTGCACTATCTCTTCTTTAGGATAGCATGTCATTCTATTTGGCCCATTTCTCATCTTCACACCAATCCTCTCGAGCGGTGTGTCTTTTTGTACGCTCTTGTTACTGATGCTCCTATTAGTTTTCCTCACTTGTTCCTTTGTTCTTTGAACGACGTTTATAGGAGTTCATCTTCTTCTCATACTCTTGTCCATCCTATCTTTATTCATAGGATTTTGCTTTATCTTGGTCTAGATGATTTCCCTTCTTCTGAGCCCGTTCATGTTATTGCTCCCATTGGTGCGTCTTTTCTTAGACAGAGGGTTGCTCATCTTCGAGTTGGCTCTAAACACCCTAGGTCTGAGCCTTCTGGTAGCGCACCTCCTCCTTCTTCTTCTACAGGTCCTGCTGGTGAGGATGTTCCTGATCCTGTTGGTGATGCTGCTGCTGTTGCTGTTCCTCCACCTCCTTCGGATGACTTTGATATACGTCGTACCTTGGAGACTGTCATGACCGTTCAGGCGGCTCATAGTCAGATTTTGGTGGACTTGCTTGATGAGATACGTGCTTTGCGAGCCGACTTCGCACATCTTCGTTCACCCTCACCACCTCCTTTTGATGATGGCATGTGATTGTCCTTTGGCATTCCGTCACAAAAAGGGGGAGTAGAGTTTTGACTCTGTAGAGGAGTTTTTGTAGTTAGGGGGAGTTTTTCTTTTGTTTTGTAGAGCTAGTGGAGATATTAGATTGTATCTAGGTGCTTCACTTTGTATATCATTTTTTTTTTGGACTATTCATGATAGGGGGAGTTACATTGATTTTGATATACATGATTCTTGTTCTTGTGTTCACTGCTTATTGATTTATATTTATGAGTTATTCATTGATATATGTCTTTATTATGTGTTGTGTGAAACATACAAGAATGTTTTATTTTTGTTGTATCTAACTTAAGGGGAGAGTTAGTTTGCATACCTGTTGCTTTACTATTTTCTGTCACACATGCGTTTATGCGTTTGTTGAGTGTTTCAGGAATATACAGGTTGATTCAATTGAGCTGCTGTCTACACTTACAACTGATGGATAGTAGTTAGGATTGAATTTGTGTTATGAGCTTTATTTTTGTAAAGGGCTTTTATTTGTAAACTTTGAGCTTATAATTTGTGTTTTGTCACTGATTGCTAAATGGGGAGTTTGTTAGGTTCTAAAGATTTAAGAATTTATGTATTTAGAACTCTAATGTGTAATGTTGGCAAACCATGATCAAAACAATATGTTTAGTCTTGTTTAGACTTGCTCAAAGTTGTGTAATTCATGTAAAGTTGGAATCGAGAAGCTGCAGATGCATTGGTGCATTTCGGCCTGGCTCGATCGATCGAAAGTTAGACTCGATCGATCGAAAGTCGGCCAGAATGTTTTTCTGCAGAATTCCAACTCAGCCCTATCTCATTAAACGTTTTGGGTTTTATATTTTTGCCCTAGGTATATAAGGCAAAACCCTAGCCACGTTTTTGAGAGTTGCTCTGGTTGTATTGTTGCTCATATTTTTGCTGTTTGTGTGAATCTCTTGTGAGATCCTTGAGGAGCTTTTCTTCACATAAACTTAGGGTTTTCAAGGTAGAGATATTATCAAAACCTTGATGATCAACTCAGTTGCTGCCATTGAAGCTTAAAGAAAAACAAGCGGGGGTGCTTGTATCTTATGGAGAATCCAAGAAAGAAGGAGTCCGTGGATTTGGAGTTTGCACGTGGTTGTGTCAGTAAGTTCTACTAGTGGGTAGCATTAGGAAGTCGAGCGTGGGCACTTGTAAGTTCTTTTGTATGAACTTCGATTCTTTCATATAGTGGATTCAAGTTTACCTTGAGGATAGCTAGGTCAAATCATCCTCAGGTTTTTACCGTGTGGTTTCCTGAGTCATCATATCATTGTGTTATTTACTTTTCTGCTGCTTTATATTCTTGATATGATTGTTTGATTGTGATAACCTAGATTGGCATAATTTGACTAAGTTAATCACTTGGCTAATTAACTAGGCTAATCTGGTTTGGTTAAGGGGTCTAAAAACCGTTCAAACTAGATGAAAGAAAATAAATTAATTGCAATTTTTTTAATCATATATTTGAATTTGGTCTACCATTTAAAAACTCTATGAAATCAAATCTTAAATCTTGAACTTCTAAAAATTTTATAATAAAAATTAACAAACTGGAACTTTATTTTGTCCGACCTCACCAGTAGGGAACATGATCTTTGAAATGAAGAGAATCCATTTCATAGTTCAGATTTTATTTATTGGATTTAATAGTGTACAAACTGTCATATCATTAAAAGTTTAAATAATATGGTAGCTTATTCTCTTTTAGATAACGAGAATCATGAAATGATTCTATTTCAAATGCAGATGACATTTTACCACAAGTAGAACATGACATGATGACATAGAACATAGATGCAAACACAATAGCTTAACTTTCCCGCAACATAGTTTTACTATTCATTCACCAATGAGAAGGGCCTCCTTAATTAATCTTTCAAAATTCTTGTATGATGATCCTTCAATATTAGTTGCTTTCATTGCTTTCTTCTTCCATTCCCTAGCCTTTTGTCTCATAGCTTTACCCTTATCCCCTTCCATCATTTCCTTAGCAAGAGCTTCAATCTCATCACGTTTAACATCCTCGTTAACCTCCACACCAATCTCCCAAGTGGTACAAGCATACCAACAATTTGTTTGTTGCTCAGCAAAGAAAGGCCAGCAAATAACAGGCACACCAACACTTACACTTTCTAATGTCGAATTCCAACCACAATGTGTTAGGTAAACCCCTAAAGATGGGTGAGCTAGCACTTTATTTTGGGGGCACCAACTTGCTAGCAATCCCCTATCCTTAGTTTCCTCAAAAACTTCTTCAGGCAAAATTGTTGAATCTCCCATTACCACGTCAGGCCTAACTACCCATAAAAATGAGTGCTTGCTATTTGCAAGCCCCCATGCAAATTCATTAAAATTTTGTTTTGTCATCTTGGTCACGTTGCCATAATTTACATACACAACTGAGTTGGGTTCCCTTTTATCAAGCCATTGGAGACATTTTGAGTCTTCTTTCCATAAGCTTGCACTTAGAGACATGAATTGGCTCTCAAGCAAATATCTTTCTAGCAAGGGAAGTGGGCCTATATTGTAAATTCGAGGGAATTTGGCCTCAATTGCTTCTAGGACATCATGTTCAAACTCTTCAAATGTGTTGAAGATGATTGCCAGAGAATTGAAGCAATTTCATGCTTCTAATCCCATAAAGTCGAACATTGTTTCAATAATGTCTGTGGTTCTAATGAAGTTAAGGAGGTTCATAAGCCTGATATTTTTCATTCCTGGTATCCAGTTGATTGGTGTCTCAAGAGTGCCATCATATTTAAAGCTTTCATCTGTAATACATTGAAATTATAATTTGCTTTAATTTTAGGAAATGTCATAGTTCAAGCTAAATATTTCAATATTTACAAATTGAAATCATATTTTTTAATTGAAAACTGAGATCATGTTGATATTACCGAATTGCGTGTCCTTGATCCAATTTCACAATATTAAACATTTTTTATGTGTCTTGTAAACACAAATTTAACTTGTAAATATTATTTGGGACATAAGATCATTACTCATCACTCTAGGGGGAAAATAATAAAATTATGATCACATTCAGAGGTAAAAAAATATGAGGCTCATATTAAGTGACTAGCAAATGAGACAAGACTAGGTGTACATGTGATCCTTTTAGAAATTTTCCAAATGTATGAGCTACAATGTTACACAACAAAATATGCCTCTTACCAAAAAAAAAAAAAAAAAAAGGCTCTCCCACCTAGGTCTATTATGTCACGTCTAAGCCGATGCTAAAAAGCGCCAACATAGAAAGCACTGTCAAATGTATGAGCCTATTTGGTTTTTTGTTGAAAACTTTTTGTTAATAATGTACTAAAATATACTCCTATCTTGAAAATTTGAAAAAAGTGAAAAAATACGGAAAAAATTGAGGTTTTAAAAAGTTATACATAAAAACTAAAAGTTAAAAATTGAAGCTGATACCCAACAAGAGAGTCTTATAACTTTGTTTTACAATTCCTCATCCTATTTTTAGGCCAAAACTAGACCTTTTTTTTTTTTTAGTGGAGTTGTAATATGTCTTTGTGTTAAAACCCCTTTTCCTCTTATTTGTATGTGTTTGTTTCTTAAAAAAAAAAAAAAAAAATTTATGGCACGATGGCATTGACAAGTAAAAGCAACTTTTCCAGATACGGGCTACGTCAATGATCAATAAAAGTTGGGTTTTAGGACTGTTTAATTTTTTCCGTCGTTAAATAATAAATGACTGCTTTCATTTGGATAGACATCCCCTGTCCTCTTCCTCCATTCCAAACATACCATTATCCATTGGTGTTAACTTAGGTAAAAGTATCCAAGTGGATAAGCATTCACATCCAAAAACACACACACACACACACACACACACACACATAGGGATGGCAATGGGGCGTGGCGGGGCCGAAGGATGGGGTCTTCACCCCCGCCCCACATGGATTTTTCTTGCCCTATCCCCACCCCGCCCCGCATGACAGGGAAAATTTCTTGCCCCATCCCCGCCCCTTAAGGCCCCGCGAAGCCCCGCCCCACCCTGTAAAACTTTATGTCTTGTTAATTTTCCCTACAACTATTACCATTTTTTCAAATAAAATGACATGTTTCAATAATAAAAATATACTTGAACCCAATAAATGTTATAAATTACTAAGTAGTGTGCATTATTTTTTTTGACTTCGAAGATAGAATTATATTGAAAAAAGGGACTGAAGCCCAAAAACTTACAAAAAGCGAGGATACTAGCAGATAGCAGCCCTCCAAAAAATAAAATAAAATAAAATAAAGTAACAGATTGTGTCCAAACAAAGAAAAACTATAAGAAGTATTGGTTGTCTTTTTTTCCTACATATGTTTAAAAACTAGCACACTCAGGTCCTCCCATTTTGTGACTATTTCATAGAGAATGGGACAAAGTCTCAAACCTGCACCTTATAAGTTATAATAGCCAAATGTCCACACACACACAATGACACAAACACAAATATTTAGAGTCTCAGACTCAGGCCCAGACCTGTACCGCATTAAAAAAAAAAATTATGTTCATGATGAAAAGTAAGTTGAGAAAGACGTATGAATCATGAATGAAATCAGTAATTCAATAGTATATAAATTTGTTTCTAATAAAGACAAAAGAAAATGTTAAAATTGGTACCTTATTTCCAACTTTGCTAGAGAGAAAAAAGAGGTAGAGAGCCACGTTAGGTAGAATAAAATAAGCTAATGATATTTTTGTTTAAATAGTAGAGTTTTAGGGTATGAAAAAATTACAATTTAACCCTTATTAATGCGGGGCGGGGCGGGTCTAAAAAGTGTAAACCCATCCCCGCCCCGCCCCGGGGTGCGGGTCTAAAATCTCACCCCATCCCCGCCCCACCACCTTTGCGGGGCAGGGAAAACCCGCACGGAGCGAAGCGGAGAGGGGCGGGTCAAAGCGGGGCGGGGCAAAATTGCCATCCCTACACACACACACACACACATATATATATATACATATAAAGCCCAAATTGCATACTCTATTCTTTTTGTGAGATTATAGTAATTGAGGGTACAATAAAATAATATAATTTGAGATATATATAGATGTTGCTATAGTGAACATCTATTTTTGGATGTTACTATAGCAACAAGCAAAAATCTCAAGAATTTAAAGGCTTAAAGCACCCGATGTGGAGTTTTTTTTAGGCAATTGATTGCAAAGTAAAATGCAAAATAGCTAAAATTACACCAGATGGGAATGCTCAAGTATGAGAGGATTTTATTTTATTTTTTGGGGTGTTTTCATAGTTACATTAGGTGTGGGGGATTTGAATCTTGAAAATATTAGAAGATGTTAGACTGTAATTAGTTGAGCTACAAGACTCATGGTAATGTGAGAATAATTTACTGTAAATCTAAAGGCATAACAAATTCTACAATTGTTAAAAGGGTAGGTTGTGATTGATATACAATAAAAATAATATTATTATAGTTCCATGTAAAAATGATATTGCAATAATCATAATCTATCTTCTCAATATCTTTGAAATTTATTGTCTCTGATATTGATGAATTATGAATACAACAACAAATTAAAATGATTCAGTTTACCAGGTTTTGTCCTGGCCCATCACATGAAGGGTTGCATCTGTGGACCTTATATCAATAATTATGCTATGTATTAGACATCTATTATATCAGTAAGTCCAGGACCCAAAATAAAAATCACAACTATTGAGGTGGTGAGTTGATAATGGAAGAAAAAAAGAGATGATATTACTGATGAGTCCAAATAAAAATCAATAAAATCTTACTAACTTAATTGTTGTAAAAAATATTGTGTGTATAGCATTACCCTTATAATATACCTCTTACAGTTGATATATGAAGTATCTACATGCTACATATAGATATTTTCTCCTTCCCATATGGTCAATCCTCGTGTGAGAGGGGAAAGACACTTCCCAACAGAAGTATTAATCTTCTTTGATTCTTATTACAAGAACATTAATATAGATTTTGTAATTTATTTTTTTATAAAAAGATTTAGAATTTGTCCTTCAAATCTCTATTTTAATTGTTAATTAACCCAATTGGTAATGTTTAATTGGTGTCTTAGTATGACGATAAAGAAAAATTATTATAGAGCGGACACATAAGATCAAATTTATGCATCTAAAATAACAAAAATCTTGATTTTAATTTTAAAATAGAATAAATATTGATTTTTTAGTTAAAAAGAGAATAAATGTTGATAAAACATGTTTTAGTTGACAACTGTAAATATCGGCAAATATTGACCAAGATATTAAATAAAAATACCGGAAATGTTAGAAATATCAAAATAATAGCTAAAACATATAAATGATTACAAAACTATATATAATTTAAGGAAAAAAAATTAAAATATATTGACAGAGATCTTAGTTTTTATGTCAACTAACATATTAGAAAATATAACCAAAGTATCCAATTAATTAATAAATAGTAGTATCCAATTAATTAATAAACAAATTTATAGGAAAATCTTGATTGAGGTCCCACTCTTGTTTGGCTATTGCGAAAACATTGGTTTTTTCTATACTTGAAGATTTTTATAAGAGTAAGTTTTTTAAAAAAAAATTTATAATTACTTTAGGATTTGAAACTTAAGCATCTGCTTTATAATAATTGTTTTTACCATTAGATCAAGACACTATATTTTTTGGTATAAGCAAAATTTGAATTCAAGTATTTTGTTCAACAACAAGAAACTTGATGAATTGAGTCAAGTTTCTTAGGCATCCGCTCCTTGATATTGCTCTTACCATCAAGCCAATACACCAATTGACTCTTAATGTAAGGACATGAGATTGACAAATTGAGCTTAATTGGAACCTACTCCTATTTTATTTCCTAAACAGACTTGCAACCAAAATAGAACAATAAAAAATGTTTTTATAAAGAAAAGAAAATAATAGAGACATCATGTGTTTTAAATTGCAATCAACTTTAGGCAGTTTACTTAAGTTACTTTGGATTAAGGATCATCTCCATTTACCACCATACTTGTAGGCATAATGGAACCTCCCAAGTCTAAGTGCATGGGGTTCAAGGTGAAGGGGTTTGAGCTATAGGATCAGCAACAAAATTATTTCTAACTATCTAAAAAAAAATCATCTATATTTGAAATAGATTCATTTATTGGTTTAGAATATTACAAGTCTAATGGTGTATCAAATACTAGACCTGGCAAAATTGAACTCGAACCTGTCAACCTAAAGAAAAATACCTGACCTGACAATAGTTTTTACTCGAAGCAAAAACATGTTGACCCAACTCGACCCATTTAATTTTAGGTCAGATCGAGTCAACATGCCTACTAGCCAAATGGATTGACCCGCTTTTGAATCTCTCTCTCTCTCTCTCTCTCTCTCTCTCTCTCTTTATATATATATATATATATATTAGTACGTCACGTCATTATTAAAATAAAAAAAAATAAAAAACTTAAGCCTAAACAAATGTTTATAATGAAATTGTTTTTTGTCTTTGTTTCTCAGCCTCACTCTCATATCTCAATTCTCAAATATAAGAATTACCAGTATTTTCTTTTGTCCTTTTATGGTAATTGTAGGGATAAGGACCTAAAATCATATATTAGGCCTTGGGCTTTGTCCTAGGACGGTGACAGGTACGAGAAGGAATAAATAGTTATGAGGGAGTCCAGTTTAGAGTCTCGTAAATAAGGAATGGGTGGAAGGTGGTCCGAGAAGGAACTTCTCCTCAGATATGATAAATACAGCTCGAAATATGTATTCCACCAATCAAGGTGGCCTTCCAAGAAGCTTCAGTGATAGGGACGTGCCTCATGAACATACGAGAAGGAAGGAAGTCCGAAAATATCCAAGGAAAAGCTGCTACCATCGCATTAAATGCACTGCAGCTACTTTTCTGGTTGCATTTATGTGGAGAAGACCCCTGACCAGTGCTGCCTTGACTACCACAACTCACAGAAAGCCAAAGAGGGTGTCTGATGGGACGGGCATTCAAGTAAGGGCTCAAATGATCAACAAGTGTAGGATCAGGATGGCCTAAAGGGAGATATATAATGCAACAAATCTTCCATGAGGAAGAGATCGGAAAAAGAGAGAAAGAATACTGTAGCAATTAAAACTAGACTTATACCGAACTGTTATTGATTTATATAACAAAAAATACCTCCTTGGACAGTGAATTCATTTAGCTCTATTTTCCTTGTTCTTGCTTAATCATGTTTTACATCTATACTAGCCGTTGTCAAATTCATTAGGGCCTAGTTCTCCAACCTACTCTCTACAAATTTATTACACTGGGCTTACTGGGCCAAGATCTCATACACCTTGGGCTTGGGCTGCAAAATGTGTCCCTACAATTGGCGCCGTCTATGGGAAGAACTGGTGCAATAGTGAGTGAATTCAACGTTCAACCATGGTAGGTTCAAGTCTACACCAAGCAGAGTCTTTGGGATCCCAACATGGCGACCTTTTTGTCAACCTTGAGCAGAGAAGTGACTGTGAAGGAAGTGTGTATACCACCCATATTGATAGGAGTCAACCTCGAGGTGGAAGCCATATCTCCCATGCAAAGAGTAACAAGGGCATGCAACTGGAGATCAACCAGTTGAAGAGGGAGTTGCACCATGCACGGCAAAGGCAAACCCCCTCTAACTTAGATATTTCTTCTAGTGATGAAAGGGATGTCAATTACAGGCGAAGGTCTTGAACCCTGCCCAACGAATTTTTCTCCTATGAGGAGGAACACCATCGTGAACGGAGGATCATAAGCCCGCCTTGTAAAGGCGTGGGAAATGACGCTATGAGCAGGGCCTTGAACCAAATCTCTAAGTCGCCCTTCACGCGCAATATCGAGGGGGCGAAACTTCCTCGGTGGTTCACTCAGCCCCGCTTTCACCATGTACAATGGTAGAACAGACCCCATGGAGCATGTGAGCCACTTCAATCAGAGAATGGTTGTCCATTCCAAGGACGAAGCCTTGATGTGCAAGGTCTTCCCATCTAGTCTAGGACCCGTTGCGATGAGATGGTTCGACAGCCTGAAGGCAGATTCCATTAGCTCCTTTAAGGAGCTCACCTAGGCATTTGGTTCCCGCTTCGTCACCTGTAGCAGGGTTCCTCGGCCCTTGGCTTCCTTATTGTCCTTAATTATGCGAGAGGGAGAAACCCTGAAAACGTACTTGGATAGATATTGAGAGATGTTCAATGAAATAGATGATGACTTTGACGATGTGGCCATCAGTACTTTTAAGATCGGCCTCCCGATCGAGCACGGTTTAAGGAAATCTCTGGCTGGCAAACCTGTTACCAGTGTGTGCCAACTTATGGACCGGATTGA
Organism: Quercus aquifolioides; assembly: GCA_019022515.1. NCBI lineage: Eukaryota > Viridiplantae > Streptophyta > Magnoliopsida > Fagales > Fagaceae > Quercus > Quercus aquifolioides. The sequence goes on along the minus strand of CM032334.1, from coordinate 52,937,198 downwards.
TAAGTATAAAAGGGTTGTGGAAGATCAGCAGTAGGGGAAAGCAAAGGATAAGGTTATCCCTTAGGAAATGAGGGATTTTAGGTCGGACCTGTACAATAACAACCGACCACGGAGAGATTTTGCTGGGCAGTCAGGATCTACCAATCCTTAGGTAGTCAATGCTGTGTTCCGAGAGTCGATGCATCAAGTTTTGGAGAAGATTGGGAATGAGCCATTCTTTAAATGGCCAAATAAGATGGCAGGAAACCCCGTAAGGCGCAATAAAAACCTCCATTGCCAATATCACCAAGACCATGGACATACCACGGAAGATTGTAGAAGCCTGTGGGACCATCTGGATCAGCTCATCCGTTAAGGAAAGTTAAAGCAACTCTTGCATCACTCTAGTGGCCAGGGGGCCCAGAAAAACTCAGAATCCCAGAGAGATGATTCTTCAAGACCCCCCTTGGGAATGATAAATGTCATCTTCGCTGCTTTGGGGAGGACAGGTTCCTGCCCTTCCAGAGTGATGTCTATGGCTCGTATGTCTGCCGAGGGTGCTAATCCAGAGCCAAAAAAGGCTAGAATAGAAATCCAACTGGTTCTGGGCTTCTCAGACGAGGATAAAATCGGAACCATCCAACCCCATGATGATGCTTTGGTGGTCACACTCAGAATTGGGGGGTATGATGTGAAGAGGGTATTGGTAGACTAGGGCAGTAGTGCTGAGATTATGTACCCCAACCTGTACAAGGGGTTAAATTTGAGACCCGAGGACCTAACAACCTATAATTCACCCCTGGTAAGTTTTGATGGGAAGATTGTCATTTTGAAGGGTCAGATTAGACTACCTGTACAGACTGGTTTAAAAGTGGTGGAGGTGGATTTCATCGTGGTGGATGCTTATTCACCCTACACAGCCATTATGGCCTGACCTTGGCTTCATACCCTAGGAGCCGTTTCTTCTACTTTATACCAGAAGGTGAAATATCCGTCCAAGGGCTAGGTTAAAGAGATCCTGGGAAGTCAATCCACGGCCAGGTAGTGCCTGGTGGCTGCCATCTTACATCAGCCCGAAGCTGAGTCCTCGGCCTCTGTTGAATGGGGCTTATAGCAATTAAGAGCTCTAGTGTTGCCTATCAACGGATCGGCCACAGAGGCAAAATGTGAGGATTTGGAAACGGTCGTTGTTAGTGATGATCCGGAGAAATTCTTTCAGATCGGGGTTCAGCTACCTCCTCTAGAGAAGGAAGAGCTGGTAGAGTTTCTTAGAAAAAATGTTGACGTGTTTCATGGAATGCTTACGAGGCCCCAGGGTGGATCTGAGCTTCATCTATCATCATTTAAATGTTAATCCCTCCGTCACCCCCCAAAAGCAACCGCCTCGGCGCTCGTCCAAGGATCACTCTGATGCTGTCAAAGACGAGGTGATGAAATTAAAGCAACCAGGGGCTATCAAGAAGGTGTTCTACCCTGAATGGCTGGCCAATACTGTGGTGGTGAAAAAGAAGAGTGGGAAATTGTGAGTGTGTGTAGACTTCACAAATCTAATCAAGGCTTGCCCAAAAGATCCCTTCCCTATGCCTTGAATAGATCAGCTGGTGGATGCAACTGTAGGCCATCCTCGGATGAGCTTCCTGGATGCCTTTCAAGGGTACCACCAAATATTGCTAGCCCCGGATGATCAGGAAGAGACTGCTATCTTCACCCCCGTTGGGAACTACCACTACAAAGTCATGCCATTCGATTTGAAAAACGCTGAGTCTACCTATCAAAGGATGATGACGAGGATGTTTGAACCACAGTTGGGTAAGAGTATTGAAGTCTATATAGACGACATGGTGGTGAAAAGCAAGGTGGTGTCTGAGTATGTGGGAGACCTTGGAAACATCTTTGAAGTTCTTTGGAAACATCTTTGAAGTTCTTAGGAAACACAAGTTGTGCCTAAACGCTTCCAAGTGCTCGTTTGGTGTGGGATCTGGCAAGTTCCGAGGCTATATGGCAATCCATAGGGGAATTAAGGCCAATCCCGATCAAATCAAGGCCATTAACAGTTTACAACCACCTCGAAATCTCAAGGAAGTCTAGAAACTGACCGGAATGACGGTTGCCTTGAATCGGATTATCTCTCGGTCAACCAATAGGTGCAGGCCCTTCTTCCTACTGATGAACAAGTGGAAAGGGTTTGAGTGGACCAAGAAGTGTGTCTTGGCTATCCAGTAACTTAAAGAATATCTATCTCGGCCACCTATCATGTCTAGTCCTAAAGTGGATGAGGTCCTGTTTGCCTATATCGCTATGGCCCCTCATGCTGTAAGTTTGGTGTTGATACGAGTTGATCGGGGCGTACAACGGCCAGTTTACTACGTGAGCAAGTCACTGCATGAGGCCGAGGTTCGTTATCTACCACTGGAGAAAGCCATCTTGGCAGTAGTGCATAGTACACAAAAGTTGCCCCATTACTTCCAAGCACATACAGTTGTCGTCCTCACTTAGCTTCCACTTAGAGCCATATTTCAAAGTGTTGATTACACGGGAAGGATTGCTAAATGGGGCACAGTTCTAGGGGCTTTTGACATCAAGTACATGTCTCGTACCTCTGTTAAGGGCTAGGTCCTCACGGACCTGGTGGCCGAGTTCGCCGAACCCCCATTAGAAGAAGTAGCAGCGACACAGAACATGGATGGAAAATCAGTTGGCACAATCTCCCTGTAAGAACCTTTATTTTGGAAGGTATATGTTGATGGTGCAACAAATCAGAAGGGGTCCGGAGTGGGGCTAGTTCTAGTCTCACCTGAGAAAATTACCATTGAGAAATCATTAAGGTTGAGATTTTCAGCCATAAATAACGAAGCCAAATATGAGGCTTTGCTGACGGGAATGACCATGGTTCAAAAAATGGGCGGAAAGGCAGTAGAGATGTTCTCGAACTCAAGATTAGTCGTCAGCCAAGTGAAAGGAGAATTTGAGGCAAGAGATAAAAGAATGCAAGGGTACTTAAGTTAGGTTAGACGTCTACAGTCAAGTTTTGAATCCTTCAACCTGTTGCATGTCCCTAGAAGCAAAAACACACATGCTGATTCCCTAGCCACACTTGCAACCTCCTCTGTGCAAAGCTTACCCCGAGTCATCCTTGTGGAAGACTTGTTCAAGCCCACAGAGGTGAACATAGAGGCGGTTCATGTTCACCATGTTAGAGTGGGGCCTAGCTGGATAGACCCCGTAGTATTATTCCCGCAGGAGGATATTCTACCCGAGGAGAGATCAGAAACTAACAAAGTACGAAGAAAGGCTCCTCGGTTCTGGCTGTCTGAGGATCAGAAATTGTATAAACGCTTCTTTTCTGGGCCATACTTGCTATGCATACACCCCAAAGCAACAGAGCTACTCCTTGAGGAGTTACATGAAGGGATTTGTAGAAGCCACACTGGAGGCAGATCTTTGGCATACAGAGCCATCACTCAAGGCTATTAGTGGCCAAATATGCAAAGGGAAGCACAAGAATATGTAAAGAAGTGTGACCAGTGCCAAAGATTCGTACCAAACATGCACCAACCGGAGGGAATCCTTAATCCTCTGTCCAACCCTTGGCCATTTGCTCAATGGGGCTTAGACATTGTGGGCCTTTTCCCCAAGGCAGCGGGAAACAAGAGATACCTGCTGGTCGGCACTGACTACTTCACTAAGTGGGTCAAAGCTAAGCCCCTAGCAAACATAAGAGACATGGATGCCAAGAGGTTTGTTTGAAAAAACATTGTCACACAATTCGAAGGCCCACGTACCCTCATCTCGAACAACGACCTTCAGTTTGATAACAAATCTTTCAGGAGATACTGCTGTAACTTGGGAATTACGAATAGATACTCTACTCCATCTTATCCCCAAGGGAATGGACAAGCCAAGGCTGTTAACAAGGTCATAGTGAATGGACTCAAGAAGAGGTTGGATGATGCGAAGGGAAAGTGGGTAGAAGAGCTGTCACATGTCCTCTGGACATATCGGACCACGCCTTGCAGGTCAACCGAGGAGATCCCCTTTTCAATGACTTATGGAGCTGAGGCTGTTATTCTTTTGGAGACTAGCTTCCCAACGTTAAGGACCAGCTCATTCAATCTGAGCAGTAACAATGAGTTGTTAGAAAGAGTTTAAACTTTATTAAGGAAAGAAGAGAAAATGCAATGGTTCAGTTGGCATACTACCAACACAAACTCAAGCAAGGTTATGACGCCAATGTAAAGCCGAGACCATTAATGCCTGGTGACTTGGTATTAAGAAAAGTTATAGGTACTACAAAGAACCTAGTGTGGAGAAAGTTAGGGCCCAATTAGGAAAGACCATATTGCACCACCTCGGTGGCCGGTATAGAAGCGTATTTTCTAGAAGATTTAGATGAGCACGTAATACGACGCCTTTGGAATGTAAACAACCTAAAAATGTATTATTATTAATAGAACTTTCCTTTATCAATATGTTCATTTGTTATATAAAGGCTTTGTATTTTCTGTTATTCTTTTTTTATAAAGTGTTTAAACAGAACCTTTGTCATGCCTAGGTCCTCAGACCAGATGCTTTGGGAAAATTAACACTCTATGACATCTTTACAAGTGTTTAAATAGAACCTTAGTCATGCCTAGGTCCTCGGACCAGATGCTTTGGAGAAATTAACACTTTATGACATCTTTACAAGTGTTTAAACAGAACCTTAGTCATGCCTAGGTCCTCGGACCAGATGCTTTGGGGAAATTAACACTCTATGACATCTTCGCAAGTGTTTAAACAGAACCTTAGTCATGCTTAGGTCCTCAGACTAGATGCTTTGGGAAAATTAACACTTTGTGACATCTTTGTAAGCGATTAAACAGAACCTTAGTTGTGTATGCCTCTTCAGACCACATACTTGGGGGAATTTAACACTCCATAATATCTATTTGTTTCTCACTAAGTGTCAAGACGAATCTAAAATTACAGCCAACTCCTCAGATTGGTAGCTCTGAGTAAGTTAAAGTCCTTAATTTTTTTAATCCAAGTGTAAGTTTATTACTTGTCTTTATTAGATTCAGCCTTCATTATAGAAAGAGCAGTTCGCAGTACAAATATAGGGTAAATCTCTTCATTGTTGGTACTTAGTCAAATTACTTACACTGGTGGCAGGGTATTGTTGTTGGTTTTCATTAAAACTAAAGTGGCATATGGTCAAGTTTATTTGCAATAATAGTAAGCTTGAAAGCATGTAAAGCAAAGACACAAGAGATAGAAAGGAAAGTCCATTCATTAATTAAAAAGGGAGTACATTATATTCAGTGACAATGCCACTAAAAAAAAAAAAAAAAAAACCTAAGTTCTAAGACTTGGCCTGGGGGTAGGAGGGTCCTCCTTCTGGCTCGGCTGAGAGGTAGCAGCATCCTTGGCCTTAGGATCAGCTTCTTTATTCTCGGCCTCAACTTCCTTTGCCTTAGCTGCAGCTTCCTTGGCCTTGGCAGCGTCTACGGCTTCTGAGGAGTGCTTTTTCTCCTTGCCCTTGTCCTTGGCCCCCTCAACCCCTTGGCCTTGATCACCAGCTTAACTGGATCCCTTCAAAGCCTTAGGGAGAGGGAGAGCAGCTTCGGCAGTCAGGGGCTGTTCAAAAGTCTTTAGAGCAAGGGCAGAGTGAGAAGGGATGGCACCTGGGATTTCACGGATATCTGGGTGGTAGTAGATGCTCCCAGGCTGCCTCCATACCGAATCTGCAGGGACACCTGCAACATCAAGGGCCCCACCCCATGATACGTCGCAGTAATCTCTACAGACCTCAGAAAGCTTTTCGGCAAGCCTAACTTGCGTTTCCTCCACGCCGAGCAAATAGGACGCTTGCTTCTCAGCCTCGATCGCCTCCTTGGCCAGCTGAGCTGCCTCTTTGGCCTTCTGCAGTTCAGCCTTCAGATTTCTGACCATCTGCCTTTTGGTGGCCAGGTCTATCTCGGTCAAGTGCAGTTTTTAACGTTGATCTTCGGCCTACTTCTCTGCGGTCTTCAGACCCGCCTCGACACTCTTTCGAGCCTGGATCGCCTCTTTTAGCGCGTTAGACATCTCCGTCTGTTCTTATTTAAGGGCCCCAAAGGATTTCTCAACGTCAGCACAGGAGAAGGCCTCAGCGTTAGCCTCATTATGGGCATCGTGGACCTACTCCTTGGCCACAAAAACTTGTTGAGTAACTTGCACAAAAACAGTGGATGAATCACATGAGTAAAAATGAAGGGAAAGGATAAAAGTACGGCTCAGCATTCGAATTCAAGGATATGACAGGTCGATTACCACGGCGAGGTCCTTCTTCAGGGACAAAAAAAAAGTCGTTTTGCTTAAAACGCTTGTAAGCCTCCATGTACTGGAGAAGGAGAAGAGGTTGCTCTAGGGCTTCAGCGATGTAGCCTACACGCCTCCTTTGGAAGTCCCTAACTGAGGCGTTCCAAGGGATGGCAGCCCCATCCACCTCTAGCCGAGGAGACAAGGTGCATTAAGGAAGGCGCACATCGGCCCTATTTTGCTTCTTTCGGCTATCCACAAAAGGTGGACCTTTTGTCTTTGCCTTTGGCCTCCTTCTGCTGTTTGGTCCCCTTTTGAGGACCCACCTCTCCTTCCTTAAGGTCCTCAACTGGCCTCTTTTTCTTCATATTCGCCATAGCCTTCAGTTTGAGGTCGGCAGGGTTTTGAAGGAGAGGGAGGGGAAAGGTAGGTAGAACTTGGGGCTTGGTGACTTCTTTTGAAGTTGACACCTTGTTCTGTGCAGCCATGAGGTCCTTTAGGCTCTTGTTCCCCTTGTTCAATGCCATTTCGTCCGCCTCTTCCGCTGAGGTATTGTCAGGATAAGCAATCAACAAAGTTGGGGGGTGAATGCTTGAGTGCCTATCAACCTCCTCCTCGGCGTTCGAGATATAAATTGCTTAAGCCCCTTGAGTCTCTTCTTCTGCAAAGTGAAACTTGTCAATCTCCTCCTCAAGGGATAGGCGTGAAGAGGCAATCTCCTCCTTGGGGATTGTTGCTGCTTCAGGCAGAACTTGTCAGGGGGGTAGCACGACTGGTGGAAGATTGTCTCGGGCTAAGAAGTTTGGTTTTGATACGTCAATTGGGCCAGCCGTTGATCACCCACTCTTATGGCATGGCCTACTTCTTGGTATATTTCCAAAATAGGCTGGAAGTCCAAAATTAAATGAACTGCTCTTAATTGTCCATCTTCACTTACAAAGATCTCGGATCTTAGCAAATAATTGAGGGCTTTGACGTTGGTCAAACTGAGCCGGGGTGCTACGTAATTTTTGTCTGCAAAAGTAGCCGAGGAGCAAAACACGGTTAGAAAATCAAAATTCATCAAAAGAAAGCAAAATGACATGGTTTGGGTTAAAGAATCTAAATTTCTTGCTAAGGAACCTAGCTCTAAGGTATCTCACCTAGTTCTCCCTCTCGGATTGGGCAATGAAGGCCATCATGCCACGACTTCGAAGCAATTAGGTAGTCATCTTTCATCCCCTTGTTAGATTTGGGGAGACACGAGATAAGCCTAATAACATTAGATCGGGATTTGAGGTAAAATCCCGCACCTTTAAGGTTGTGGCACTCGTACATGTGGACCACATCGTGCCAGGTGAGCCCCAAGCCCAGATACTAGTTGAGAGCATCAACACTACCTAAGACCCTAAATAGATTGGGCGTGCACTGGTGTGGGCAGATCTTATGGCTGTGGAGGTAGTCCCGTGTTATTCTACCCATAGGGAGAGTCATCCCCCCTTCTATGAAAGCTATCATGGGGATGATGATTTCCCTCTCCTCTTTGTGTGTCACTATTTGTTCTGAGGAACAGTATCGCAGGGCTACTCCTTACGGTATGTGGTATTTATCCTTAAAAGCCTCTATTTTGGTAGGAGAGTCTACTAGATGCTTAAATCTACCCATCCAGATGGGTTAAAGGGAGACAACTAAAATTGGTAAATGAAGAAATAAGAACTGGAAAGCCGAGAAGATGGGCCGAGGAGAAAAAGAGAAATTTGAAGAAATAGAGACTTACGAGAACTAAGATGTGTGCTAGTCCTTGAAACCTTTAGAAAGATTTTCAAGGATTTCCCAGAGGAAAAGTGTGGGAAGTTTGGTAACTTGGAAAGCTTTGTGAGTTTGAGTGCTTGGGATCTCTAGAGAGTTTGAAGACTTGTGAAATAAGGGAAATGATTTCTCTGAATGCTTTATATAGAGGGCAGAATTGGGTGGGAGTTAGCCCGCTCAAAACCCAAGGAGAAATGTTAGCCATTGGATTAGCGCCTCACCGTTGGATGTAGGGGACAAAACGCCACCTGGAGCAATTAATGACGCATCGCAGGCTCCAAAGTGTTAGTAGCAATCATGGGACGCGCAAAACGGTAATTCCACACGTGCGAACCAATGAAATGAATGGTTCTGTCTCCTAAAAATCAAAACCCCAATTTTTCTTCTCGTATGAGAGGGAAAAACCGAAATTTTGAGGGGCTATTGTAGGGATAAGGACCCAAAATCATATATTGGGCCTTGAGCTTTGTCCAAGGATGGTGACAGGTCCGAGAAGGGATAAATAGTTATGAGGGAGTCCAGTTTAGAGTTTCATAAATAAGGAATGGGTGGAAAGTGGTCCGAGGAGGAACTCCTCCTCGGATATGATAAATATAACTCGAAATATGTATTCTAGCAATTAAGGTGGCCTTCCAAGAAGCTTTAGTGATAGGGACGTGCCTCATGAACATACGAGAAGAAAGAGAGTCCGAAAATATCCAAGGAAAAGCTGCTACCACTGCATTAAATGCATTGTAACTACTTTTCTTGCTGCATTTATGTGAAGAAGACCCCTGAATAGTGCTGCCTTGACTACCGCAACTCACAAAAAGCCAAAGAGGGTGTTTGATGGGACATACATTCAAGTAAGGGCTCAAATGATCAACAAGTGTAGGATCAGGATGGCCCAAAGGGAGATATATAATGCAAGAGACCTTCCATGAGGAAGGGATCGGAAAAAGAGAAAAAAAATACTATAGCAATTAAAATTGGACTTATACCAAACTGTTATTGATTTATATAACAAAAAATACCTCCTTGGAAAGTGAATTCATTTAGCTCTATTTTCCTTGTTCTTACTTGATCATCTTTTAAATCCATACTGGCCGTTGTCAAATTCATTAAGGCCTAGTTCTCCAATTCACTCTCTACAAATTTATTGTACTGGGCTCACTGGGCCAAGATCCCATACACCTTGGGCTTGGGCTGCAAAATGTGTCTCTACAATAATAATGTCATTAATGAATTATGGATTGTGTACAGTAAACTTAAGAATTTATGCATTCTTTAATTTTTATTTTTGAGTATTTTGTTATTTTTTCTCTTATTTGTATTGACAAGAAGAAAAAAAAGATAATATATCATATATTATTATTATTATTAATTATTGCATGTGAAAAAAATATGGGTTGACTAGTTACTTGATCAACCCAGCCCATAACTCGATCGACTTGCAACCTGTGTAGGTGATCCACTTTTTATCTGATCTCAATTAACTTCATTTGATCTAACTTGTTTGTCAAGTACATCAAATGGCATGACATTTAAAATTTTAAATGCTGTGATGTATCATACACTATCAGGTTTAAAAAATAAAATATTGATGGAGAAAATTGATCACTCTCTCAATTTCACTTGACAAAGAGAGTAAATGTGAAATTTTTGAATATGAGAAAATTAATATATCTTCTTCGGCCATCCCTACCTTATAGGATAAAAAGGAAAAAAAAATCAGAAAAGGTTACAATCATAACTCATATATATAGTCATCACCGCCACAATATAGAAGCATGGAAAACAAAAGTAGACAAAGTAGTCAAGTACCTTTCAATGGAAGAATGCCTCTTTTGACGAGTTCAATGGAGTAGACATATCCCATGAAGCCACAAGCTGAGGCAGTCCAAAATTGAACCTCTGGGATGCCTAATTCTTCTCCAGCTTTGATTGCAAAACTCATAACCCCATCAGAAACTATGCAAGTAACCAAAGGCACTTCAGAGGATGAGTTAAGCTTAAGCAGTAGCTCTTTAAAAGGGGCCAAACCATTCTTTCTTGTGGAATCACGTAGTGCTGGAACATCTTGGGTTGCATCACGATCAGAATGTGGCAACCCATCTGGTATTGTTTTAAACCGGAAATCAGGTAAACCCTTTAGGTAGTCAAGTCCTTTGGACCTGATTAAGCGTCTGTGGTTGAACTCAGTGTTAACAAAGGTTATATGAAAGCCCCTTGAGTGAAGGAGCTTGGCTAGTCGCATCATGGGTGTTACATGGCCTTGTGATGGGTATGGGACACAAACTGCATGGGGTTTTCGAGTTTCTGCAGAACTCATAATTAAAGCAAAGTTTAAGCCTATTTTAGAATCAAATATGAAGGGGTTTGAGAATTGTGATAGCTTTCGGAGCTGCATAGTGCATACTCGAATTTATAGGGAAAATGCTTCGATATTAGCCGATAGATTAGATGAGTTGAATAATATTTAATTTGGTCACATGCACAAATAAAGGATTACCTATGTATCTGTCAGTTTCTCGTTCAGATCGAGAATCTTAAAATGAACGGCCGCTGCTAATGAATAGTTCGTAGCAGTTTATTTAACATTTAACAAATGAGTTAACTTTAAGGTTATTAAACTCTCTCTCTCTCTCTCTCTTTTTTGTTTTTTTGTTTTGTTTTGTGCGTTGAGAATGCTTAAATATTAGATTTTTGAGTACTAAATTAGTAGGGCTCAAATATTATAATATATTTATAACCAAGTTCGTGAATATAAGAGTTGATTTAAGTACATATGTGTGTATGTTTTATTTTATTATTACAAATATACTTACATAAACTTGAGATTAGATTGTGCAAAATTTGTAGATAAGTTGATATAAATAATATAAATTATTCATTTTGTATATGATAAAATTTAACAATGTAAAATTAGTGAATCTAATTAATATATTCAATATATAATCGAAACTTTTAAAATTTTCACAATTTTTCACGTCAGCACAATATTAAAAAAAACTTATAATAAAAAAAAAAAAAAAATTCTAAAACCAAAAGTAAAAACATAAACGCAAAATACTTTTCTAAAGCTCGATAAATTGCTCTGCCATTCCCCCACACGCAATTGTCTCCTTCCTCTGCCTTCTCCTTCCTCCAAAATGCAAACCCACACTTTGCCGTTCCCCCACACACAAAACGCAGCTCAACGGCTCCACCTTCAGTCCAAAACGCAGGCCACCATCAGCCCTTCTCTCCCACAACTCAACGGCTCCACCTTCTCCGGCACCACCCTTCTCCAGCTCTACATTTGTCGGCGCTACCCATCTCTCACTCACAACAGTTTCTCCTGGGGAAACCCTATAGAAGATCAAATTCTACATGGGCTTCGTCTCTTGGAGTTTTAAAGAATGGTTAGTGATGTTTTTATTTTAATTTTAGGTTTTTACCTGTTCTCTTAATTTGGAGTAAATTTGTGGTTTAAAAAAAAAAAAAAAACCAAAAGAGCCTTACATTATTATTGTTCATTGAGAGCGTCAATAAGGGACAGAGAGAGTTAGAGAGGGAGAGAAAAATCTGAGGGACTTTATAATCAAACCAGAACTTTTCTGAAAACATTACCGGTAAGTTTTTAATTTTGTTCTATTGTTTTTGGCTGTTAAGTATGATTTAGGGTTACAATTGGGAGTGTTTCTTTTGAATGATTAGATTAGATTGATGAGTTTGGAGCCGGTAGTGGAGTTTGCTAATTTCAATTATTGGCCGCATTGCTTTCTCTTTCATATTTTGTGATTTTTCACAAGGTCATATGTCTCAATTATATATGCCCATGCTACAGTTTCAAAATCTTTAAGGCAAAGCTCAAATAATGTCACAATAACAATTGATTTAGATATGTGCGTCAAATAAGTTGGCAAATTTACCCTTTCACCTTTTTATGTACAATCATTATTTGCTTTAAGTAAAGAAACAATCTTGAGCTCTGAATCTATAGAGCTATTATTTGGAAATATTTATATGTGATTGCGTGGCTTTTTGCAATAACTGTGTTGCAAAACAGCAGCAGTACACTCGCTGCATTAAGAAATGGTATGTTAAGGAAATTTTAGTTTTGTTCTGACAATTCCATAGTATTCTCTTACAAGCTTTATTCTGTTACATGATGCATCTTCTTTCTCCATGTGTTTAAACTGCGTTCCAACATTTTCATCAGGCAAGAGTATCCTGTGAGGTGTATGTAAATATGAACAGCCAGACAATTGTCCACCAAGATTGCTACCCTGAGGTGAGCTTTTACTTATATAAAATTGCTGTTTCAGTTAAACACATAAGGAAACTTTTCTGTCATATCAAAACTTTTCCAATTTGACTTTGAAAATATATAACAAACTCTTGGAGAAAAAACGCCGTTGTCTAATCTTTTAAGAAAATATAGATTCTACTTTAAAAATATATAGATTCTAATTTAAAAGCGGTTTGCACATTCCAGTCATTTTAAAAAGGTGTTGGTGATTTGCTTTAAATAATTGGGATTGTTGTTCTAATTGAAGGGGTTGCTGATATTTTCTAGAGGTATGAAAGGCTTGGTTTAGAATAGACAAAAAGTAGATGACTCCATTCAATTATAATCCTGCTTTCATGGAGGAAATGAGGACATGAAGACAAACATCTCATGTTTGGTTGGTAAGGCTATTTTCTTGCAACATAGACAGTTTTATATATAATGTTCCTTTTCCACATTGATATATATATATATATATATATATTTTGAAAGACTTTTCCACTTTGAATTTCACTTTTAGTCACACTGTTAATAAAGGGATAACTGCCTTACTAATAATTTATTTTTTTTGGCTTTAATTTCGTGGAAACCTTTTTAATGATTTTATTCCTCATACTCTGGTAAATTGCTTATATGATTGATGAAAATGTTATGAATTAAACTCAATAGAGCTTTGTTCTAGACTTCTAATTACTTTGGGTGTAGTGGTATTAATATTGTTGACAAAAAAAAGAACTTGAAATGGTGACTCTTCTAATTGTAGAATAAAGATGAATTGAGTCCATGCAGACACAGTAATGCTTTGCAATGTTAAGGTTGAATTGCATGAAATAGGGATTGAGTCTATTGATGGAACTAGAGAAGTAGAGAGAAGCAGAAGAATGCACTATTATAATGGTCAACACTCTCTAATGTTCACAGCCACTATTATATAAGCATATAAATCTTTTTGATGCCAAAATTTAATGGTTGTTCATGCTTAGCAATTCTACTGTTGATGTAAGTAGTGAAGATCAAAACCTTATAGAAACGAAGTAATTTTGAGACGCACATAATTAAATGATATAATAGTTCTCAACTCTCTCAAATTTTTTTTTTTTTTTTTTGAGAATGAAAAATGGGGGTCTTTATGGTCATATTAAACCCCCGGGCAGGGAGCCAGGTGGCAGCCAACTCTCTCAATTTCTTTGAGCATTTAGATTAATGAAAATTCCGTATCTTTGTTGTGTATTGAGGTAGCACCATGAAAGGTTAATTAGCAAATACAAGATTCTCTTTCTAAGAAACATGTTTCTCCAACTTAGTTAGCCTAATTTGTTTACTGATTAATTTAAACCCTTTTCTTTTTTCCTATTTTTTTTTCCTGTTTATTTATTATAGATTTTATGCAAAGATGATCCATACTGCATTGATTCAGTATCAGTTACCTAAAATTGTCAGATTTACAAGAACTATGATTGCATATTAAAAGTTTGTTGCTTCGAACTATTTGATCATTTTTGGCAAAAGCACTTTAGCCATCAGATGCTCTTGTGATTCAAAATGCTTTAAAACAATTGGGCTCTAGATGATATAGAGGCATTTACGTCACTTGGTAAATATCATTGGATACAAGTTTTTGTATTGGTTAACAGCTTTAGGATGTTCACTGTAATTAAAAAAAAAAAAACATTTTGTGTAACAGGTCACCATCTTTGGACTGTACCTTTGGGACCCAAATATTGGAAAGATGCTTCTTATGGAGTCTATCTTTTAATACCTCAATCCAGCCTTAACAATTGCTGGTTTTCTTGCACATAGTGACCCATTTGTGCTTCCAGTAATTGGAAAGAGAAAGCTGATGAAGAAGATCCTTTATAGGTGATTCTTGTAGGTTGATTATTAAGCTAATCCATACTGATCCTTTTTATGGAATTTGCAGTTTTTTTTAATGATTAATGTTAATTCTATTATTGATTTTAAACTTGTGCACACATTTTTTATGCAGTGACCATAGAGCACTTCTTAAACTTTATTAGGATGAAAATATGCAACGAGTAATGGAAAGGAGAGGGCATTCTGTTAGGAATTTTTTTTAATTATATCCAATTAACTTGCAGAAGATGGAGGATATGAGAATGCAATTTGTAGATCTATTATCAAGCACTGAATTTGTAGATTTTCTATTTTTCTATTTTCAAGTGTAAGTATTCCTTCCCCTTTCTCAGTATTTTTTTTTTTCCTTTCATTTTTTATAACACTTTATAACACCATTTTATTCAAAATAAATCTAATTGAGTTTGTGGTTGGTGCAACTTTTCTTCTTTATTTCCTTTTTAATTTAACCATTTGAATAATTGTATAATATATTTATCCAAAGTAGGATTTACACTTTCATCGACCATAGATTGTTTTATTATAAAAGTGAAAATGACCCGTTTGTTATGCAAACAAATGTGCAGGATAACATAGATTATATTGGTAGTGAATAGTAGATTTAATTTCAGTTGAGCATTGCATGAAGACATCACCATAGCATTTTTTATTTTTTTAAGCCAAGTTATAGTAGCAAAATAAATTTTATTTTTTATTTAACTATTCCGTGCATCGCACGAGTTAGCGATTAGTATTTATTAATTTAGAAACCCAAATCATTATATCTAATTAATTTAAATAATAAAAATTTAAATTTCATAAAAAAAAACTTTTTAACTATCATTCAATTTTAAATTTTTAGTATAGATTTTTGAATGGTTAAATTTTTTTTATTAGTAGTATTTACTATATATATATATATATATATATATATAAATAGTAATCAAACAGCTCGTGAATAAACTTGAACTAAATGGATATGAAAATGAAACCAAACTTGAACATGCAATTTAATTTGATGATGAGCTTAAGCTAGACATATTTTTGAAATAAAATTAAATGAATAATTTTGAATTTCATTACTCACTTAGCTTGGCGTTTGTTCTTTTCTCCTTCACATTAATTATTTCAAAAAATTCATCAAAGGAATGGAAAGAGTTTAACTTTTAGAGAAAGAGTTCTAATAAGACTTTGTTTCAGTGTAAAAGATTGTCGATGGCTACTTTTGCTAAAAGCCCTACAAGCCCACATAAAACAATGCCTAAATCCTTTTGGCTCCACTATCTCTATTTGTAATGTTTTATTTTTCATGCATTACCCAAATTTATGTATTTTTTTCTTTTTGAAAAATGCTAATGAGTGCCCTCGTTAATAATCTATTTAAAATTTTTTTTTTATGGGAAATGAAAAAAAAAAGTAATTAATATTTTGACAGTTTTTTTCATTTTTTATAAAAGTAGTATCTAAACTTTCTTAAAATAGATTATTAATGAGTACCCTAAGAGCACTCGTTAGCATGACATTTTTTTTTATTTTATGGGAAATCAAAGAAGTGTGATATGGATAGTAAATACTTACTTACTCTATCTTAATCTTTTGAACCATAAGACGTAGCAAATCATTGCAGCACAGTAGTGCTCTCGCTCATCCCGTTGAATTTATGACTAAGGGTGAGTTTGGTTCGGCTTTTTAAAAAAGTGCATAATAAAAAAGTGGAGTTTTTAAAAAGTGCATAATGAAAATGTGTTTTTTCAAAAAGCTGAGTGTTTGGTAAAAACTGTTAAAAAGTGCTTTTTGAAAAAACTGAGTGTTTGGCTAACATTTATAAAAGTGGCAGTTTGAAGATAAAATACCAAAAAGGACAATGCACATATAAGAGAGTTTATTTCATACTTAAATCAATATTGTGAAATTATTTTTTTCTCACCAATATTAGCTAATAATAACCTATCACTTAAGATTTATTGTGAAAGTATTGTGAAAATATTGTAATAAAAATTGATATTGATTTTAATTTTAACGTACTATTAAAATTATTTTTTTCTCTTTCTAAAAAAATTATTTTTTTCATACAAATATTAGCTAATAATAACCTACCACTTAAGATTTATTGTGAAAGTATTGTAAAAATATTGTGATAAAAACTTATACTAATTTTAATTTTAACGTACTATTAAAATTATTTTTTTCTCTTTCTAAAAAAATTATTTTTTTCATACAAATATTAGCTAATAATAACCTACCACTTAAGATTTATTGTGAAAGTATTGTAAAAATATTGTGATAAAAACTTATACTAATTTTAATTTTAACGTACTATTAAAATTATTTTTTTCTCTTTCTAAAAAAATAATTTTTTTCTTACCAATATTAGCTAATACTAACCTACCACTTAAAATTTATTGTGAAAAAATTATAAAAAAATTGTGATAACATTTCTTTCTTTCTTTTTTCCTCTTTTTTTATCCTCCACACACGGCATTTCTTTCTTTTTTCTTTTTTTTTTCCCCTCTTTTTTTTCCTCCACACACGTACCCTTCATCTTTTCTTTTTTATCCTTCTTTTCTCATTTGCTTTCCCTGCCATTCCTCCAAACTCCAGAACGTTCCAAGCTCTCCTTCTTCCTTTTTTTTTTTTTTTTTTTTCCCTGCCGTCGTTTACAACTGATCTTTTAGAACTATTAAAGCAGGTATCCAAGAAGGTTCCTTCATCCCTTCCTTTTAGTCTTTTGCTTGCCTCTGGAAACCCCAAATGCAAGAGATGGACGGGCATAACCCTTCTTCATTCACTGATCAACCTGGCTTTTAAATCCTTTGTTTTCAACCTCAGATGGATAATGTTTTTGAACAGCTGCCAAATCAAGATCAGGAGAGAGACCTGAGAAGGATTCTCTTTGCGGGGACTGTTTCGGTGTCGGTCGCTGCGATGATTGCGTTCTCGGCGTGTTCTAAGAGCCACCGGAACTCATGACTCTTCAACTTCTTCTCCACTGGAACTCATCCACTGCAAGATGGGTACAAAACTCCATTTGATCCTAATTTGCAATATTCTGATTTTTTTTTTTTTTTTTTTTTTTTTTGCATTTTGAGGAATCCTAATTTGCAAGGGATTAATTTTATTTTTCCTTAGCTGATTTGGGAATTTGTTATAGAATTTTTTTGTGTTTGGATTTGGAAATTTGTTATTGAGAGGGCAGAGGGCAGAGCAGAGAGATGAGAGGAATGAGGAATGGTGTGAAAGGGTAATTTGGTAATTGTATTGTGAGTCCAACGGATAGCTTTCAAATGTGCACGGGCGTTTTCCAAAATGGAGCTCTGATGCTCCATATTTGTTGCGCGTTCCTGGACTATTTTTTGCCTTGGCCCAAAACGCAACTTTTTTCAAAAAGTTGCGTTTTGGGCTGAGCCAAACGCAAAAGTTGTCTCAGCATTTTGCAAATGCGCATAAATGGTAAAAGTGGGCTCAAAACGCCCAACCAAACGGGCACTAATAAAGATTCAAAGTATTCTTTTGTCTATTTTTCCCTTTTGTGAGTTAGTGCCTTTAATTTGCATCTTTTTTTTTCGTAGACACAACTAGTGTCTATTTAATACTAAAGTGGGTTTGTGTTATGGGCTTGACTTTGTTTTATGTCAAACTTGAGTTTGACAGGCTTAATTTATCTTCCTTTCTAAAAATCGACCCAACAAAGATTTTTCATAAAAACATTTTCCTCGTTTTTGGGTGCTTGAGGCAGTTGAAAAAATTGGTCAAATTGAAATAATTTTTCATTGACTAAGAAAAACACCCTTTTTGGAGTTGAAATTATTTTAAGCCCCTTACACCCCAAAGAAATAGAAGCCTCCAAAATGAAATAAATATACCTAAAATTTCCAACATTAGTAAAATACCCTCAACCTCCAAAATTTCATTGAAAGCTTCAAAATGACTAAAATTCCTTAAAAATTCTAAAATGATAAAAACGCCATTTGAAACTTCTAAAATAACCAAGATACTTGTTCACTAACAAAAATAAAAACCAAAATACTTTAGAATATTCTAAAATGACAAAAATACACATAAAATTTTTAAAATGACCTAAAATACTCTCAAAACTTTTACAATGCTATTGAAACCTTGAAAATAGCAGAAATACCCTCAAAACTTTTAAAATGATAAAATTCCTCTCGAAAATATCTAAAAGCTCTAAAATGATTAAAACACCATTCAAAACCTCCAATATTGTCAAAACACCTCTAAAGCCATTAAAATGACAAAAATTGCCCCTTAAATCAACAAAATGACAACAATACACCTTGAAAGCTCCTAAATGAGCACAATATACTTCAAAACTTTCGGAGTCGTCCCCAAACTTTTAAGAATCACATAAATAAACTTTTAAGAGTTTGTAATTATGTGTGTGAATATGTAAGCTTGTTTAGTTTATAGTTTTTGTTAATTGTTTTGTAGATTTTTGTATTGTTACACTAGTATTTTGATTGTGCTAATGAGTGTAGTTTTTATCAATTTATTTTGAATGTAATTTTTTAGGTTGATTTGATTTTTTTTTTTTTTTTTTGTAGAAATATTTTAAAGTGATGAATTAAAGTTTTTATTTAATGTCAAAATATATATATATATATATATAGGAAAACTTGTGATTTTTGTATGACTCAAATGCTAGAATATTTTTCTAAAATATTTCCAAAAATACAAACCACACTAGAAAGCAATCCATTTTCCTTAAAAATTTTCAATTGAAAATAATTTCCAACAAAAACTATTTTATGCCAAATAAACAGACCAAAAAAGTGGTTCAAATGGTTTCTATAATGGATTTAGTGTTCATTTAGGAATTACTTATTTCTAGTAGCTTATTTATATAGTATTTATTAAAAGATATGATTTTTGGTAACTTTTATTTTAAATGTGTTACAAAAACTTAAAAGCTAGTTTATTTGAACACATTAAAAAAAAAAAAAGCAAAAAGATAGATTATTTGGGAAAAAAAAGCTAATTTTTTCAACAATTCCAAAAGCACACTTAAATAATATAAGGCTTCTTACACAACCTTAAGTTTTACCATCCAATTTTTAGTCTACACATTACATTTTTTAAATAAAAAGAAGGTAGAATCAGTATGAATCATTTAGCCATTAGATGCTTGGGGTTAGCTCAATTAGATTAGCCTTTATCCAGAGTTGATTATCCTTATAACTTGAAACTCATTGCAAACATATACTCATGGCAAGATTATTAAAACTTCAGGGGGAGCAATCAGTTTCAATCATCCAAATATGCTTGAGATCTATATTGGCGTCTGGGTAAGTTCGGTTAGTTCTATTTCTTTAGTATCTCTTTGGTTTATTTATTTATTGTACAATAAAACCCCATATTTTATAAGTAAAAATCCAAATCTTCTATTTGCTTTGTCATTCTTAATAGAATATATATGTTACATGGTTTTTGTTTTTTAATTAATAATTTTAATATATTATTTACATAATTTTATAAGTTGTTTCTCACCGTTTTATCTCCTTAATCATTAATATAATCCCAAGGAGTTTGTGTAGTAATTCTAAGGATTCATGTGATCCTATGAGATCTTAGACTAGACTTTCTAACCAATACTTTGCGACCACTTATTGCACACACCCGACTGATAAGTTAGTTGTTCTTAAAACTAACTTTTTAAACACCCCAAAAAAAAAAAAAAAAAAAAAAGAAAGAAGAAGAAGCAATTGAGCATTGATCAACTATACAATCAATTATTTCATAAATTAATAATATGAAAATTGACGTTTAGGGTACGTTTGGTACACTGAATGTAGATTACATTAGGAATAGTAATCTTTATTACTGGGAATAAAAGACATTGTAATTGAATAACTATTACTATTCATAAGTTTGGTTGTTACATATGGAAAACTTGTAAAAGATGATTTATAAGGAAACTTTATATTTTTGGAAATATATTAATTTTAAAATCTATTATATACACTAAGGAATAACTATTACATCCATTTTAAAGAGGAATAGCTATTCTTCAATTTAAAGAATAGTTATTCCAATGTAATAACTAATCCATGTAATAAAGATGCAACCAAATGACCGAATTGATATTACACATGAATAACTATTCCATTACAGGAGCTATTACAGCGTACCAAACGTACCCTTAATCTAACCTTCTCTAATTATTTGATTTTTCAGAAAATGCCATAATGATAGCTTACAATTTGAAAGAAATTCAAGTCAACATCAGCTTTGCCAAATTTAGAATGGTCAAAAAACTATTCATATTAGATTAAAATAACATACCTCATGATAAGTGGGTGAATTGGCTATATCGATGGGATTATAAAGTTTGCAATAGTCAATAGATATGGTAGGCTGCGTTACGGAACAAATCACAATCTCTTTAAATTTTAAATTGCCTACAAATCAAATCACACCGAGACACTTGTATGAAAGCTCAATGCCCCTTTTTTTCTTTTTGTCAATATATTGATTTATTCCATTGATAGATTGAGTAACAAATGAGAAAGATGCAACTTGACTACAATATTAATGGTCTAGAATTACAGAGAAAAATAGATTGAATTCTCCGTCTCTATCATTTAGCTGTTTGCTTTTTGTACGCATTGGATGGAGGAGCCTCCGAGATTCCAGGTTCCAACTTCCAAGAAGCTAAAACAGTCAGACAAAATCGTTCTAGTTTGGAAATTGGAATATTAATCGCCATTTTATAATGGTGCCTGCAACACACGTGTGCTTCACATATTCATGCTACTTCAGCATAAGTACCACGTGTGACAGAATCACTGTTCAAGTGTTCACTGCACCGATGCTAAAATTTCAGTCAACCTTTTTAACAGTAGCTTGTCGAGTGCACTGAACACGTTATTATGATATGGATATATTGCTTTCATTGTTATATTGATGGCTTTATCTATGAAAAATCTATGCCGAACTAGTTGGCAGATGATAAATAATATCTCAAGCGGATTGCGTCATAAAACACTCATGAGTTTTTGAGGAAAAGGATATTTTGAAAAGGGGCTCTCACTCTCTCACGAGTTTTTGAAGAAAATGAATTTTGGTGGAAAAACTCAACCTTAAAGGAGGACTACTTTTTTTTTGGGAAAGGTTTAATGTTTCATTTACTTTAGAGAATCGTTTTCATTATTAAATCTGAAGACTTTCTGAAAAATGGGTTTTAAAAAAGAAAAATATTATGTGTATAGCATTTTTATAATATTTTTACAACAAATCTAAAGTGGTAAGTTGTTATTAGTTGTTATTGTTAGGACAAAAAAATAATCTCAGTGGTAGTTTAAAATTTGAATCAATAACAACTAATTACTTAGGATTTGTTGTGAAAATATTGTAGATGTATCATTTAAAAAAACATACATTTCCATGGGTTTTCGTAGTAAAAATTCTTTCGATGATTAAATTTCATGGCTTTTTAAAGTCTTCTTTTTTTTTTTCTTTTTTTTTTTTAAATTTAGAAATCCAAAATTTAGGGCTCTTGAGACTTAATTTAGAAAGTACATCTATCAAATAATTTAGTTTTTAAAATAATTTTTTAGAGTTTTAGAAATCAACTTGAAAACAAATTTTAAAGCAAAGATTTAGGAAGCTATTTGGAAAGCATTTTGTAAAACAATTTAATAAAAGCCTTTTGAAAACACTTTTTATTTTTTAGAGAGTTCCTTTGGACCAAGCCTTTTATTCTTTGGTAGATAAAAAGCTAGCATCATTAACACTTCTACCCATGAGAAATCATTCAAGGATTACAAAAGTTCATATATATATATATATATATATGGAAAGGAGATAAAAATCACACATTCATTTACTTTGTAATATTAGTTTAATATCCATATAGCTATAAACATATGAATATCAAGATCAAAGGACTTAAATACATAAATCATAGGTGATCTCGATATTTAAACACATAGAACATGGATATATAAACTAAAAGTATATATAAATATCAATATGGATAAATTTATTCAAAAAAGCATAGATCCACAACTTGGTTAAAAACTCTATACCCATGGATCTATCAATATATGATTGTGTACATCTAGGTGATGTTAAGTTTTTTTCTAGATCTTTTTTTTTTAAATTACTTTACTCTCATACTAGGAGATAAGGTAATAAGTTAGCTCATTGTCTAGCTAGGCATGCGATAAATGATTTTAGTTTTGCTGTTTGGATGGAGTTTGTTCTTCCTTTTTCTTTTTGATGTTTTTCAAGCTGACTTAGCCAATCTTTCTTAATAAGACAATTCATAGTTTTCACCCTAAAAAAAAGGTGTATGTGAGAATATAGCCATATATATGAAAGCAATAATATAAGAGCAAATCATGTAGTTACTATACATTAATATAAGCTTAAAAGCATAGAGATAATATATTACTCACATAAATTATATAAGCATTAATATATAAACATAGCATACATAAAGCAAAATATGAAATTCATTTGCTTAAATGGAAATCTAGACTAATAAAGCAATAAAAGGGGGTAAGAGGGTTACTTTAGGGGTGATTAGAAGGCTAAAGACTCCTTAATTTATTGTTGGAAATTTTAGGAAAAGAGGATTTGGAAATCTTTTATTTTATTTTTTATATTTTTTTTTCAACTACAATCTAGGCCCATGAACTATCATTTCAAAGAGAATTTCATGATCTTTAACATGAGCACAAATTTATTACAATTGGATGGTTGGACTTTTGATCAAATCTTGATTAAACATTGATTAGGGTTGGTCAAACTTAGTTAAATTTGGCCAAATGGTTTGAAATGGTGATTAGGTCCAAGTAAAGTGGAATTTGGAGGTTAGATGAATTTCGAGCTAATTTGAATGTGGAACAGCTTGGTCAAACTCAATCAAACTTGGTTAAAATAATGAGGTAATTTTGGGATTTTGGGCTCTCGAACCATTGAAATAATTTATCCAACATCTAATTGGGAAAAATAAATTTATTTCATGTAATTCCTTTTTTTTTTTCCATGTTAGAAACGTAATTTTTTGGATCTTAAAGCTCAAATTGACATTTCGGCATGCAAAGTGAGGTCAAACAAAATACGACATCTTTGAGTTTCTATTTCATCAATCTTTTCCTCTAGTTCTCTCTCGAGATCCTTGCAACAACGCGATTTGGGGATCTCTAACGTGACCTTGGCCATGATAGATGAGCTAGATTCTGGTGTAGTGCTAGCGGTGGCATGGCGGTTTAGGTCTTAGATTCACCAGATCTTGGGTTCTTTTCTATCGAGTTGAGATTTGTGGGCTTATGGATGGGCATTTCTGGTGGCTTGGGTTTTGGGTATTGGGGTTTTGTTAGGTGACAACTATAGTGGTTCTCGGTGGTGGTTGGGGTGAAATTGGTGTTGTGATGTGACATGGTATGAGGGGTTTGTGGTGGCGCCAAGGTGGTTGAGGGTGGTGGCAGCAGTTGGGATTTTGTTTGTGGCATTTTCTGTTTGGCTTGAAAATTTGAGTATATGGGTGGGGTTTATGGTTGAGGAGGAGGAACAAAGTTTCTCTCCAAACTAGTTTGGAGAGAAGTTCTACAAACTCCTCATATATCTTTATATTGAATGTGAATTTTGAAAATCTAATCGTTTGATTGCATTTTCTTATTATATCATTCATGCTTGCAAAATTTTAAGAAAATCAAAGATTAATTACTCTGTCATCAAACAAATGTTAAAATTTCAAGTTTTTGTGATATAAAATTGTGTATAAAAAATAAGTTTATTGATCGAATAGTAAATAGCGTCTGATTAATTTGAACAAAATTTGATATGCATGCTATGAATACAAAGAACTTTAGATTCAATGGTTAGATTTTCAAAATTCACTCCCAAAAAAGATCTGCATGAAAAGTTTGAAGACAAAAACTTTGTTCAGAGGATAGGAGTGGTGGTTGGTGGTGGTGTTGTGATTTTAGAATAGAGATAAGAGTGAAAGAGATGATTTGTCAAAATATTAGTAAAATATTAGATGAAGAAATAGTATTTGAATAAAATAGACAATGAAAAATACCAATGTTTTTGAAAAATAGTAATGTCAAATAGAAAAAATAGGTTCTTATGTTAAAATAGACAGAATTCTTTTGCAAGTATTGATTCGAATACTTTACCATCTCTAAAGCTACAGGAGTTGTTTCCAATAGTACTTAATACATAAATGATAGGGTAAATTACGAATTTAGTCCTTGACCTTTTTCTGTGTTTTTCAATTTAGTTTTTAACATTTCAAATATGTCAATTTAATCCATAATCTTTTGGTATTGTGTCATATTATTCATAACCGTTAAGTGAACGATAAAAATGCTAATGTGGCTAACGGCAAAAATAAAAAAATGATATTTATGTCAACTCAAATGCCACCTAACATGGATTAAACTTAAAAAAATAAAAAACAAAAAACAAAACAAACAAAGCCTAGCTTAAGGAAGACGCCAAATTATAACAACTTCTTTAATATCGATTGACAAATAAAGGCTATGACATTCATTCTATATTTACTTACCAACTTCACTAATATCGGTCCCTCAAAAAAAAAAAAAAAAAATCATTAATATCGATTGACAAATAATTCTGTTCTTATTTTTATTTTTGAGGGATTTTTTCTCCTATGCGTGAATATTCTTTTGAGAACTGATTAAAAACTTTCATTAAAAACGAACCAAAAGAACACAAAAAAGGAAAAAAAAGGAAAGAAAAAGAAAACGTATAAATCCTAGGCTTAACTACAGGCACTTAGCCAAGGAAAACAGCTACTCCAAGTGCAGGAAAAAACAAAGCTACAAATCCCACTCTTTATAGGAAATTTTTGGGGAAGACAAGTCATAGATTATTGTAACTAGTCACATATTCTTAAATCCATAAAATTATTATTTTTTTAAACCTTCTTATATACAAAAATTTTAAATCAATAGGCGAAAGTAAATAAACTAATTGCAATTTTATTTACTATATATTTGAAGTTTGGATTTACTTTTTAAACAGAATTTATTTATTTAATTTTATTACTAAACAATTGTGACTAACAATACCATAAAAGATTTATGAAAACATCTAAAATCAAGGAAATAAAACTTTAAATCATAATCCTTAAAAAATTACATTATATATATATATATATATATATATAAACAGAGACCTCATCTGAGAGAGCATGAGATTTTGCTAAGTAACACATTCTTTGCAAAGAAAATTGAAATATTCTCAAGTGCCATATAAGAGATAAAAACAAATTAAATATTAACTTTTTGTTTAATTTGGTTCAATGTATCAAGACTTTCATATTAAAAAATAAATATTCTTTGTTTTTTTTTGGTTCAATATTTTAAGACTTTTCTTCTTTCACACATACACACAAAATTCTTTACATTTCAATTCACAATTTTTACCTCTTGCACTTCTACTCTTTTATATATATCTACCTATAGTTTTTTCATGTAATCTCATGTCAAATATACACAAACCAAAAACAATGTCATTTACTTTCAATTTTTCGATAACACCTTCCTAGCTCAAACATTATTGTCTCATCTAATCCTATTCCGTATGAGTTAACTACAACCAAGAAAAGGGACTTGCATTTTATATTGAGTGACGGCGGCAATAATGATTTTGATGTTAAGGCCGAATGTTGTAAGCTTGTGGGTTTTATAAAAGATGTGATTGACTGTGTGTGTTTGTATTTTATTTTAGAATTAAGGAGAAAAAGAAAGATATATTCTATATCAACTTTTATTCTACAATATATTTCTAAAGTATTTGTTTTATATTTCTCATGACTTGAATTGAATAATTATAATGAATATATGTGTGCAATTTATAATTGTTGCTTCTTATAATGAACTCATTACTAACAAAGTTCTATAACAATTATGCTATAATACATATACAATATTCTATAGAACCATCTTACATAAAATATTAAAATATTATCCATGTATTGCACGGACAACTTACTACTAAAATATTAACAAGCTGAACTCATGTTCTATTCTACTACACTAATGGGGAAATATGATATGATGATATGAATATAGATGAAAGCACAATAGCATAGATTTCTCACAAGACAGTTTGACTCTTCACTCACCAACAAGGAGAGCCTCCTTAATAAATCTTTCAAAATTCTTATATGATGATCCTTCAAAATCAGTTGCTTCCATTGCTTTCTTCTTCCATTCCCTAGCTTTTTGTCTCATGGCCTTACCCTTTTCCCCTTCCATCATTTCCTTAACAAGTGCTTCAATCTCATGACGTTTAACATCCTCGTTAACCTCCACACCAATATCCCAAGTGGTACAAGCATACCGACAATTTGTTTGTTGCTCGGCAAAGAAGGGCCAACAAATAATAGGCACACCAGCAGATACACTTTCTAATGTAGAATTCCAACCACAATGTGTTAGGAAAGCGCCTATGGATGGGTGTGCTAGCACTTTATCTTGGGGGCACCAACTTGTTAGCAATCCCCTATCCTTAGTCTCCTCAAAAAATTCTTTAGGCAAGATTGCCGAATCTCCCATTACTACATCAGGCCTAATTATCCACAAAAATTTGTGCTTGCTATTTGCAAGACCCCATGCAAATTCTTTTAAGTGTTGGTCCGACATCACAGTTATGCTGCCATAATTTACGTACACAACTGAGTTGGGTTCTCTTTTATCAAGCCATTGGAGACATTTGGAGTCTTCTTTCCATAAGCTTGAACCTTGAGACGTGAAATGGCTCTCGGGTACATGCCGACCTAGCAAGTGAAGTGGGCCTATAGTGTAAACATGAGGGAATTTGGCTGAAATGACTTCTAAGACTTCATGTTCAAACTCCTCAAATGTGTTGAAGATGATCGTGGAAGAATTTAGGCAGTTTTGTGCTTCTGATCCCATAAAATCAAACATTGTTTCAGTTATGTCAGTAATTCTCATAAAGCTTGGGAGGTCCTTGAGCCGGATGTTTTTCATTCCCGGGATCCAATTTATTGCTTTGTCAAGTGTTCCATCACCTTTGAAGCTTTCATCTGTAATAAGTTGTTAACGATTGATAATAAAATGAAGTCAATAGTGAACCTATATGAAAATCAAAAATCACTTCTCAACTCAGCAATATTGAAAATGTTCTTTTTGTAGTATTGAAAAATGTTGTTTATAGCATTACTCTAGACAAGGACAGATCCACGCTTGGACCAAGGGGGCCAACCGCAAGCCCAACGCCAAACCCTCCTCCCTATTTGAATATTTTAATTTTTTTTTTAATAATGCATATTTAAAATTTGCCATCATCCTCCCTGGCCCCTTCACCCCTACACCAAACCCTCCCTCTCTTTTACATTTTTTTTATTCCAAATTTATATAGTTTATATATAATAAACATTTTAAATTTTTTGTAATGACCCAATGAAAGCACTAGCTATGTCTGTGCTTATACTCCAAAATGATTAGCCAAGTTGCAATTGGCGCTACTCATAATCACTTATAAACCTAAAATTCACCTAGTAAACATCTAATGTGGGACTTTGTACATGCCCATGCAACACACACATGGTATTATACCAAGTTTGTTTTGATACAATTTGTAAACGACTCTAAAAAAAACGCTAATCATTTCTTTGTTTATGCCCCAAAAGGACTATTTAAATTATGATTGAGAATCTTCGTAATTACTTATAAACCTAAGATCCACCTAGCGTACACTTGATGTGGAACTTAGCGCATGCCTGTTCAACTCACGCTTAAACAATCAAATCCAATCAAATAAGCACAACTTGAGGTATCACAATTTTCATCTTAAAAAACAAATTAGTCCAAATAGGTTTTTAAAAAAAAAGGTATAATCTAATGCGTGGCCATCCTCTAAAGAAAACAGTTTTTTAACGTAAAACATTTTAAAAAAATCGTTTTTCATCTTTTAGTATTTGTAAAGAAGATTCTCTTCTTAATCAATTGAAAATTAAAGGCCAATAGAGAAATAAGTGGCTAAAGGCCTACAAGCAAGAATATATATATATATATATATATATATATACACACTTTTTTTTAATCTTCAGTTTTTGATAGGGATGATTTTAGATCCAAAACACCTATATATTTTTTAGTTATCATTTCTTTTTTAATTCTATCAAAAGATTGGTAAGAATTAAAATATCATTACTTACTAACTTGTTTATAGAGTGATTATATTTATAATTATATATTTATTTTTTAACATAACTACAAAAAGAGCATTTTCGATAATAAATATTGCCTTTTTTTTTAGAAATAATAATAAATATTGTCAAAACTAAGTTTCAATAATAACAATCGTACTTTAAAAAGGAAAATTATTATGAATTTAGTATAAACAATTATAGATTTTTTTGGAATTAAAAAAAAAAAACTAATTCTATTATGACAAATAATTGATTTAAAATTTCTTGAGAAACAATTATTTTGAATTGTGTCTTTTTTTTTTTTTTGGAGAATCATCTTAATTTAGATAATACTTCTGAAAGGATTCAATTTATTGATCAGTGATTGGCTAGACAGAGTTTCATAACCGTGTATACAATTCCTCACTCTCATTCATTAGACCAAAACTAGATTTCTTATATAAAAATTTTCCTGCAATTACTATATTTTACGCCTACGTCTCGCTTTTCTTTGATTTCTCTAGCAGATAATAGCATAACCTATTTTTTTCCCCCTATAATCCACTTTCAACAGGAAAAATTAAACCAAATGCGATATGATGTCATTGACAATCAATAATTAAAAGTAACTTTATATATCCTAGTCAGGACCGGCTCTTCCACTTGGCTAATTAGGCCAGCCTAAGGCTCCAAGTGAAAAAGAACCCCAAAATTTTGGAAAAAAAGGGGTAGTAAAATAAAAAAATCCGGTACATCCTGGTAAATATTAGTACCCAAAAAATTCTTTGATCTAAACAAAATCAACTGTTCCAAAAATAACGTCCTTAACCTTTAGACAAAGTAAAATTCAACTAGATAAAATATAAATCCCGTCTAAAAAATTAACCACAAAACAATCATAAATCAAAGCAAATAAAAAATCCCTAAAATTTACTCCTCTCCGTTGGTCCTACTCTCAAATCCTTCTGTCGCTGGCTCAGGCTTCTTCCGATCAGATCACGTCTGAGACTCTGAGCTCTGATACTCTCTTAGGTTTAGTTTTATTCTTTCTCTGAGTTTCTCTATCTTATTTGATTTTTCTGCAGACGCCGTGTTTTTTTATGGGTGGAGTATTGTCTAATAAGACCTCTAGCTGGGGACGTGGGCCTACTTGAGTTCTGGCTGGGGCCGCTGGGCCTTGAAGGTTTTGTTTTTTTGTTATAGGTAATAGGATCCATTTTGTTTATTTTGTGGGTGGAGTCTTATCTAATAAGACTTGTATGGCTGTGGATAGAGTTGTGCACTTGTACTTCTGGCCGGGCCTTGGTGTGTTATATATATATATATATATATATATATATATATTATAGGTAATATGATGAATATGTATTTATGCAGATTGAGATTGTTAGATACTTGTTATTGTTCAGTGAAACTGCAATAGTACTTCTTATATACATTAGGTTCTATTGCTCTATATTTGAAAGTTATTTTTATTCTAATCATTACAAATATATTGTTTAGTTAGAAATATCTACTAGAAAATATGCATCTGATTTAACTTCACCAAATTGAAATCACGAGATGATGATAGTTTGCAAAAATACTGTCTTAATCTTATTCTTTTCTCAAACATCATGTTTATTATGATATTTATGGTTTAGATTTATTTTCAGAGTTAAAAGTTTTAATAGAAACTTTACAAATAAAAGAATATACTCCAATTGACATACTAACTTATATAAAAAGGTTAGATTCATTTCGAAATACATGCATCACTTATAGAATTTTACTAACAATACCTGTCACGGTTGCTTCTACAGAAAAAAGCTTTTCAGAATTAAAATTAATAAAATGAAATGTTAGAAGAACTCGAATACAAAAATTAATTAGTCAATTTGCATCTAAAAAGGCAAGAAAAATAGATTTTAAATGAAATATATTATAATATTAAAAATATTAAAAATATTAGTTTAATTAATACATAAATATAAAAAATGTCTCATGTTAGTTTTCGCCTAAAACCCCAAAATGTCTTGGGCCGGCATTTCTAGTAAATAAAGAGAAAATAGAGTAACTTTATAC
The DNA here is from genome assembly GCA_019022515.1 of Quercus aquifolioides. NCBI lineage: Eukaryota > Viridiplantae > Streptophyta > Magnoliopsida > Fagales > Fagaceae > Quercus > Quercus aquifolioides. Next base: position 52,906,830 of record CM032334.1, on the reverse strand, counting down.
ATTATTTATCCCATGAATAGAAGAAAATCTATCATCATGTATCCTACATGGGGTGAATTTCACATGTAACTGATACATGCATACATCCACCCTCTTATATGGGGGGAGTCCCACATCTTTCCGATACATGCATGTATTTACTCTCTTATATGGGGCGGGACTCACCCATGTAAGAGGGTAGATAAAAATATCCGATAGATATAATATCACCCCCCCTGGACAGGGATTGCCTTTTTGACATAGAAAACAGACGATATTATTTCCAATTTTGCCGGCTTGACTTTGACCTAACAAGTAGTGAAGTTATTTCGCCAAAAAAAAAAAAAAAAAAGTTATAAGAAGTATTTACTATCCATACAAGGACAAGTTACTTCGTCCCTTGGACAGGAGAAAATATCTCTCTTATGGAACAGTATACCACTCCTATATTTGATTGATTTCACACATTTATGAGAACCCAAGTTATTTAATTATTAAAAAATAAAAAATAAAATCAGTTTTATAAGATAATTTTCCTCTTATAAAAGGAGTTATGTTTATGAAATATATCAATCCTCACATGAAACTTTGTCGGCATTTAGATTTCCATTAAAAAAAAAATCATAAATTTGTTTGATTTTGTTGTAGGAAGTCAAGTTTTAGTTGTAGGATTTTGTTGTAGAACTTTTGAGATAAAGAACTTTAACTAGAAAGAAAATTAAAATTTAGAGTATTTGACAAACCACAAAGCTACACGTTTTAGATCTATTGATTCTATGAGATGATCGGCAATGACACCCTACCAAATCAAGATTCGAGATTGAGAGAAAAGGGATGAGTTGTTTTTGGCAAAGTGAAATATCAATCAACATGTGATGAGGGTTCAAAAATTCAACTTAAAGTTGAGAGTGTTTATTTCACCATTAAGATTATACTTTATGGATTAAATAATTTATAAAGTGTTATGTCATTTAAAATTGTAAAAGACGTTGAATTGGTTAAGATTTATACTATTTAGTCTTAATTATAAAATGGATATATTTCAATTGCTATATATATATATATATGGTTAGGTTTAAGTTACACTTGGTGTAATTTTAAATAATATTACACCACTCAATATTTTTTAATTGGATATGAATTTTGTCAAATCCATTGTTAGATTAAACTATTTTTGTATATTTTTCATACTTGCAAAATTACAATGTGATCAAAGATTAATAGTTATGTCATCAATCAATATATTGTTTAATAAAATGACAGTGGATAAAATTTACCTTTTTTTTTTTTTTATACAAAAACCCCCCCAAACAAAATCTTTTAAAATATAATAAAAATTTATTATTAATTAATTATAGGAAAATATTGGTTGAGATCTCAGTCTCATTTGGCTATTGCAAACTCACCAATATTTTCCATGTTTAAAATTTTTAATTAAAGTCTTATGAACAACTTCAAGCTGCATGGCTACTTACTTTGCACTTGACAAAGAGAGAGTAAATGAGAAACTTATGAACAGGGGGACTTAGTATATACTCATTTACCTATTTTAAGCTTAGAGTGGTAAGTGATAGATATACTCAGTAACCCCATACTACCATCTGAGTTACAGTTCAATTAATAAAGTTGCTTATAATCATCTGAGTACCATTGGTGTGTTTAGAAAAATATGAATCTAATCTTTAACAGTCATTCTAACAAAAACAAAAAATTGCTCAAAGTACCTTTGAATGGAAGAATGCCTCTTTTGATGAGTTCAGTGAAGTTGAGATATCCCATGAAGCCACAAGCTGAGGCAGTCCAAAACTGAACCTCTGGGATGCCTAATTCTTCTCCAGCTTTAATAGCAAAACTCATGATGCCATCAGAAACTATGCAAGTAACCAAAGGCACTTCAGAGGATGAGTTGAGCTTAAGCACTAGCTCTTTGAAAGGGGCCAAACAGTTCTTTCTGGTGGCATCCATTAAGCTTGGAAGATGTTGAGTTGCATCACGGTCCGATGGTGGCAACCCATCTGGTATTGTTTCAAACTGGAAATCAGGTAGCCCCTTTATGTAGTCAAGCCCTTTGGATCGGATTAAGCGTCTGTGGTTGAACTCAGTGTTTACAAAGGTTATATGGAAGCCCCTTGAGTGTAGGAGCATGGCTAATCTCATCATGGGTGTTACATGGCCTTGTGCTGGGAATGGAACACATACTGCATGGGGCTTTGTAGCTCGAACTGAACCCATATCACCTGCAAGTTTTAAGCTCTATTTTTTTTTTTTATGGAATCAAATTTAAAGGGCTTGTGGCGATACGTTTAGGCTCTATGCCATTTTATAGGAAATATGTGTAGCATTAGGATATTAGCCTATGGATTTTTTCAGTAACCTCATCTGCGGGGAAAACTATTCGCTGTCACATGAGAGATAATATTACTATTAATTTGTCGAAACGCTGAATAATCCACGGAAATAATATCTCCTTTAATGTCTTATCTTATGCAATTATTGCAATGTCACCAGACACCAGTTGTCCCAGTCTGAAAGCTGGTTCAGTCAATCAAAATAAGACCCTGATTCACGGTCAGTGTACAGTTGGTAAGATACAGAACGTGAAAGAGTTTTGAATAGTTTTAGGATCATAAATTATTGCATAATTTTTTTTGCTACAACTTGAGTATGAGTGGTTAACTATTACTTACACATGATTTTTTTTTTTTTTATCAATCACACTCAACCATGTTACAATTGTGACAAGAAGTTGTAAAAAATTATGTGGTGCTAGACTTTTCCAAGAGTTTTTCCCCAAAAAGAATTCCACCACCTGCAAATGTGGCAAATTGTTATTATTATGTGAAAATTTGATCTAGTTAAATTTTGTTGACACAATAATAAACTCAGAGAACTAATAAAATTGTGTCAATTCAAGCTTGTAAAAATTGTGTCTATAACATTACCTTTTTCTCTCCCCTTTTCTGCTTTGTTTGGAAATAGAGGAAGAGAGGGAAAAAGTAAGAAAATTGGGCTGATATGACAATTTCTCTTGTTTGGTTGGCATTATAGGTGAAAGTTCAATATGGGTATAAAACACCCTTGAACGTTTAGACCCTAAATTACAAAATTACCAATTCAAGCTTTATATCAAACAATTAATGTGCGGAATATGATAACAAGCTTATAACAGAATTGATAAACAATCTAAGCCAAATATAAACACATCCACATCAGTAAATATAAGGCAAATATAAAGGAAAGAGAGATGCAAACACACGGACAACACACGATGTGTTATCGAAGAGGAAACCGAAGTCCTCGGCGTAAAACCTCTCCGCCGCCCTTCAAGCGGTCAAATAATCCACTAAAGAATGTAGTTGGGATACATGAACAGCAGAAGACCCTCCAAGCCTAATCTACCCAAGTACCTAAGCCCTCCAAGCTTCTTGCTCCAACGAGGTTACGCCGAACCTATTTCTTCTTTAGCTTCCCGGATTCCGCTATAGCCCATAGCATCAACCAATTAGATTGGTTCCTTCCTAACTGCTTCCCAAAGCACCAAATAAACCTTCTCACGGATATGGGTATGGTGAGAAAAGGATTTGGCTAAGAACCTCTCAAGGGTATAACAATGGAGAGGAAGAGAGTAGAGGAATTTGTAGAGTCTCTTAGATGAAGATTGGGGATGAGACAATCTTGTTTTTCTCTAGGGTTTTCTCTCACAAAATTCTCTCTGGAAGCTCTCTTAATATGATGGGTATAAGGGTGTATATATAGTAGGGTGTATATATAGTAGGGTGAGAAGGGAATGCAAAACGTCAGTTTTTGCCAAACAGGGCAATTTGGCGACTTGGTCTCGCGGCTTGTCCAAGTCGCGAGTTCCAGTCGCGACGTAACGACCTGGCTAGCCTGGGACTTTTGTCCTGTAGCGTGACAGCTGGCGCGACCCTTCAGCTTCCCAGTGTGCATCTCACGTGCCAGCTTTTGGCGGCTTGCCAGTCGCGATCCACCCGCGAGCCCTAGCCGCGAAGCTCTGTTTTTCTTGCACACTCTTGAGCTTTTCTTCACATCTTCTCACACACTACCCTTACAATTTTCCCACCTAAATACAGGGTTACTAAGTGCTAAATTACAAGCAAATTGGTCACAGAATAAAGCCAATTAGACGGTTGATTAAATTCAACCTTACAGTAGGAAAGAAAAGAAGATAAAGTGGAAGGAGTGAGCATCCATCAGGCCTAGTTTTCTCATCCGCTCAAATTGGGTGAAAAAAAAAAAAAAAAAAGCCAGCAATTTTTGGGGCCTCACTACTAATGACTTCTAAAATTTCAATTTTGTCCATCACTAAAACAAACACTTTTATTTTTATTTTGGGTATTTAGGTAAAAACATATAGCTAAATTAAATATATTAATTCTTTTCTTTTCTTTTCTCTTCCCTCACTCTTTCCAAACATGTAAAAAGGAAACATTTTCTTTTCTTATCTTTTCCCTCTCTCTCTCTCTTCTCTTCTTTTCACTTCCCCTCATTTACAACCAAACACACTATCAATGTTGAGAATAATCGAGCCCCTCCACTTCATCTTAACACAGATGCTAATGATGCTCCCAAGTCCCAAAATCTTAAGAGATAATCTTTTTCTTCTCCTAAGTGTTTAAAGTAATATTAGTGGTTACCTGGTGGTAGTGTTGCTACTACGATCGGGTGATACAACAAAGTTTCAAACTTCCAATAAACCGTGGTTCATAGGGCTGTAAATGAACCATATTATTCATAAATAGCTTAGACTTGATTAGATAAAAAGCTTGTTCATGTTTTTTTGGTTATAAACAAGTTAAACTTGAGCCTTCATTTTAGGCTTATTTATTAAATTAGTTGAGTCCAAGCAAAAAAAAAAATGTTCATGACATGCTCGTAAACATTAGGGCTTGATAAAAAAAAAAAAAAAAAAAATAGGACTTTGTAATAACTTTAATATGATCTTAAATAATAAACTCATATCTTACTAAGCCTTTGATAAAAATTGGAAGTTAGGACCAAATGTCCAATCCAAAAATGGGCTTGATAACATGCTTAATATGGACTTGATAATATACTGTTATTAGATCTTAAGCTAGGCTTGACTAATGAATCAATCAAAGTCAAACCAAGTTCAAACTTTTGTACTTTTGACAAGTTCAAACTCAAACATAGTTTGTACACTTGGTTCAAGCTCAAACCAAATTTAAACATTTTATATTTGTTGTTCACCCGAGCTTGAACATTCAATACTCAACAAATCTCAGTTCGTTTACAACTCTAACCGTGGATAAATAATCTACCATATTTGTAATGGATTTAATTTATACAAAGATTCCAGTAATTAAACTTGTGTTCAATTCTCAAAGCTTTTTTTTTTTAGGGCAATATTAGCAATTGGTTGGCAGTGGTACTAGCATCTTGTGACAACTTGCTTAGATGGAGGGGAGGAGAGAAGAGGAGAGTGAATAGGAAGGGTATGGTTAAATGTCTTTGCTTGGATTTTTTTTTTCTTTTTCTTTTTAAGAGAGTGTTAAATAACATTATTATTAACAACGCGATGTGTTATACCATGTTGTGTATGCTAGAGTGGATGCGGAAGGGGAAGCATAGAATAGGAACATCGAGAACACGAGGGTTTACGTGGTTCAGCCTTGTCGGCCTACATCCACGGAGGAATCCCTTAAGGGTTACATCTTTATTGTATAAGAGTGTAGTACAATAACCTGTGTTACAATGAACCCTAACATGAGTATATATAGGCGACTAAACCCTAGACTACTAGTACAAGCAGGAATGGGCTTGGGCCTATTACATTGGGCTAATATGACTAATATATATCTCTAACACCCTCCCTCAAACTCAAGGCGGAAGCTCGATGAAGGCTTGAGGTTGGATAAGCATGAGAAGATCACTTGGAGATGCCTTGAAGAATGCCTTTGAAGAAACCACAATGAAGAACATGCCAATAGACCAATTTCGGCGCTTCAAATGAAGAAACGGAGTCCAAAATCAGAATCTACGTGAAAAACTGAGCAAGATGGCCCTTTCGGAAATTTTAACTTTTAGTCAAAAGTCAACGCAAAAGTCAAAGTCAACGGTCAAAACTCACGGGTCATATCCGGGTGGTCCGAGTCGGGTCGGTCCAAGTCAATGCCAGCTAGGTGACGTGGTGCTGACGAGGCGACACTGCTGACATGGCGAGCTGCGTGGCTGATGACGTGTCTAGGGCTAACGTGGTCTTTTGTTGACATAATCAAATGACGTCTAATTATGCTGACGTAGTTCTTCGGCGCGTGGATGGCGCGTGAGATCTCCACCGGCGCGTGCAGGAGATGCCAGAAACATGACAGCGCGTGTAGGCGCGTGTGAGCGAGCCAACGGCCGGACTTCTCGGGTTTGCAGATTGGCAGGCCACGAGTCCGACAGAGCGGCGCGTGTGGTCACAATCCTATCCAATATTCGAGATTTGTGGCGGCGTGTGGGTATTTTCTGGAGCCGACTGCAGTGCGTGGAGGCGCGTGGCTGAGTTTCAGATGACCGGATTTCTGGGTTTTACTCATGGTAGGCCGGGGAGCACATATGTGGGGTTGATTTCATCAGGCGAAGGCTTGATTTGCACAAATCTGATATTAATGTCACGAGTTTGCTTGAGTTTGTGGATCTTGGACACAGCACTGAGCCACAGTGGCTGCGAGATGCCATGGAGTCTAGATCTAGCAAAGAAGCATATGTGACTTCTAATGGTGGTGTGCACATAAGAATCTTCTTTGCTTGCTAGAGATTTTATTTGATGCCAAGAACGGAGTTTGACTCTGATACCATGTTAAAATAAAACAATATTATTAGCAAACGCAATGTGTTATACTATGTTGTGTATGCTAGAGTGAATGCGGAAGGATAAGCATAGAATAGGAACACTAAGAACACGAGGGTTACGTGGTTTAGCCTTGTCGGCCTACATCCAAGGAGGAATCCCTTAAGGGCTACATCTTTATTGTATAAGAGTGTAGTACAATAATCTGTGTTACAATGAACCCTAACATGAATATATATAAGCGACTAAACTCTAGACTACTAGTACAAGTAGGAATGGGCTTGGGCCTATTACATTGGGCTAATATGACTAATATATATCTCTAACAGAAAGGAAGGGGGAAGGGGAAGGGTTTGAAGGGAATTGGAATTTTAGAAGGGTATCATACTCCTCCTAACCCTTCATTTTTAGTTCCCTCAACTTGGAGAGATTTGGAGGAGAAGTGAAGTGGAGGAGATTAAAAAACAATTGAAATGTCAATTTTTTCTTTAAAATGTCAATTTATATTTATTTCTTTAAAATCAATAAAATATGTCATAATTGTCAAATTATGAAATTCTCCTCTCCTTAGTAGTTGACTCCTACAAAAATCATTAATATTTCTTGTAATTTCAAAAAATATTATATGAGAAAAACTTTTATTACCTAAAATAGACTAAAATATAAATATCAATTGCAAAAGAAATTGATTTGAGTTATAAAAAAAAAAAAAAAAAAATGTCCTTTGGGAAAAATCAACCGTTGGTCAACAGTTTGTATATGAAGAGAGAGGGGGCAAAGAGAGAAGTAATCATTAGGAGAGTTTTTTGTAATGAAATTTATTTGGGAGTGGTTTTTTTTATTTTTTATTTTGTTGACCACGGAAAATATTTTCAGTTGGCTTGTGTTTTCAGCTATACCAATTACTGTTCCCCCCCCCCCCCCCCCCCCCCCCCCCCCCCCCCCAAAAAAAAAAAAAAGGTAAAGAAGAAGAAGAAGAAGAAAGAAGCTATACCAATTACCAAATACCAAAAAAATGTAGTGTGTTTTTACAATACCAATCAGACCAAACTTTTGGTTTGAAAATTTAACCACTTGATATTAATTTTGAAATGTTCTTATTTACTACCATTCTACCATATTCAAATCATGTAATTAAATCCTTATCCTTTAATTCCTATAAAATAAAATAAAATATCCTTATCCTTTAAGGAAATTTGCCAATTGAAGATTTCATTATTCACCTTTTTTTTTTTTTGAGAAGAGCATTATTTCACAAACCTATATCTAAGGGCGAAGTTTATTTATAAATACTAACAAAATATTTACTTTTTATAATGAATCACACCCTCAAAATTCCTTATAATATCTTCTATCTTAAATCCACCCACTACCAAAAAAAAAAAAAAAAGGTCCTATAGCCACGTTTTTAAAACGCAGCTATAGCTCTTGAAAATGTGGCTATAGGTCAATTCGGCCTATGGCCGCATTTTTTTAAGCCGCATTTTCAGCCGTGACCCAAAACCCGTAACTATAGGTTTGAGGGGTCTATAGCTGCGTTTTTACAAATGCGGCTATAAGCTAGGACCAATGGTTGCATTTTTAGAAACGCAGCTATAACCCTTTTTTTTTTTTTTCTTCTCCTAGCCAAATGGAAAATGCCTGTCTACAAAAGATGATGAGTTCAAATGAAATATATTGAGACAAAACCCATCCTATATATAAAAGAAGGTGGGTTTGAGACACGATAATGCGATGTGTAGTTGGCGAGATAAAGTCTTCATCAATAGCCTTGTCTATGAAAGACAACAAGGAATTATAGAACCCATCCACATTTAAAAGCCCCACTTGCAAATATATTATGTCTTAAAATTAGTGAGTGAATAGATTATAGGCAAAAACCACATTTTCATCCCTACATTTTCAGGAGATTTCTACTTTGGTCTCTAGATTTTATTTTTACCACTTTTAGTCCCTATTTAGAAAAATGCCATCCATTTTAGTCTTTTCCGTTAGTGCCTTAACGGCAAAGTCTTAGGTGGCAGACGAAAGTATTAAAATAATAAAAAATTTTATTTTGGCATTAAAAAATGGCACGTTAGCATCTAAATTAAAAAAAAAAATTTAATTTATTAATTTTAACTAAATAAAAAAAATTAAAAACCAAAAATCACATGTGTGGGGCCAGAAAGAGTCAGGCAACCCCGGCCCACTTCGAACCAGGCCCAAAGGCCCACGCCGAGGACGCGTCCAAGGTCCGAGGACTAAAGTGTAAAGCCCAGTTGCCCAGGAAACAGTGCCGAGGATGATAACGTCCTCGGACCTCCGAGATCTGAAAGTGGACAAGCAGCACACCATCAAGGGGAGTCTCCCTGAGCATCCAAGGAGCAAGAAGCAAGTACCAAGCACCAGCGAAGGAAGCATGGTGGAGGAGCAAGTCCCAGATGAACTGTCACTTCCACATTTAATGCTCTCAACTAACGCCCTGGCTGCATTAATGAGGATAGGACCCTTGAACAGTGCCGTCTTGGGCGCTGCAACCCACAGAAGGGATGGGAATGCGGCTGATGGGACAGGCTCTCAAGTGGTGGCCTGACTGATCAACAAATGTAGGGCTAGGATCAACTGAGAGAGAGGTATATAATGTAAGAAGTCCCTCTTGAAAGGGGAGGGACGGAAAAAACCAGATGAAGAAATACTGTAGCGACTGGTAGTCTTTGAAACCTTGTAACCCATCTTCAAAGAAATAATAAGAACTTCGAGCTCTGTAAGGCACGTCCGAGGAGCGCTACTGTACACCCCAGTCAACGTTTAAGTTATTAAGCACTCACGTATAACCATGCATGGCCGTTGCATTCCTCACTAGGGCCTAGCTCTTGAACCCATACTCTATAAATTCATTGCAGGGTTAGCTGGACTTGGGTCTACTTTCTCAACACATAGAAGTGCCCGAAACCGGTCCCTACAATTGGCGCCGTCTGTGGGGAGAACTTGTGCGTTAGTAAGGACAACAGTCAAGCATGGTAGGATCAGGACCTCACCAAGGAAACCCCCATCGACCTGAACCGGCTAAATCTCGGCACCAAGGCAACTATGGCGACCCCGGGGGCGGTCAGAACGAGAACGGACGATTTCGAGAAGGAAGCGTGCATACCTCAACCGCGAGCGAAAGCCAAACCCGCCGGGACAGGCACGTTCCCTAGAAGCGCGACAATGTCCAGGCCACGCGATCGGAGGAGGCCCATAGCCACGCTTCCCAGAGAAAGGATGATAAGGTGGCCATGCAGCGCGAGATAGATGATCTGAAGAGGAAGCTGCGCCGTGCACAGCGGAGACGGTCCGAACCCAGCCCTGACCTGCCCTCTGACGACGAGAGTGATGACGAATACAGGCAAAGGTCAAGAACACCCCCCAGCGAGACTTTCTCCCGCGAGGAGGAGCGCTACCAGAGGCGTAGGCGTGCCAACCCAACCCCCAGGGGCTTAGGGGGTGACGCCATGAGCAAGGCGCTGGATCAGCTCTCCAAGTCGCCCTTCACGCGTCGTATAGAGGAGGCAGTGCTTCCTCGGCGGTTCCAGCAGCCAACCTTCACTGCTTACAACGGCAAAACGGATCCTGTGGAGCATGTGAGCCAGTTCAACCAAAGGATGGCTGTCCACTCTAAGAACGAGGCGCTAATGTGCAAAGTCTTCCCATCCAGCTTGGGACCTGTGGCAATGAGGTGGTTCAACGGTCTAAGGACGAATTCCATAGACTCGTACAGGCAGCTGACCTAGGCTTTTGGTTCCTGCTTTGTCACGAACAGCAGGCCTCCTCGGCCCATGAGCGCATTATTGTCCCTATCCATGCGTGACGAGGAGACCTCAAGGCTTACTCGGACAAGTACTGGGAGATTTACAACGACCTGGACGGCAAGTACGACGCTGTCGCCATCAATACATTCCAGAATGGACTACCGATGGGGCACGGCCTGAGGAAGTCCTTAACCAGTAAGCCCGCCACCAGCATGCGGCAATTGATGGATCGGATCGACAAGTACAAGCGGGTAGAGGAAGATATGCTACAGGGCAAAGGCAAGGAGAAGGTTATCCCTCAAGAGAGAAGGGATTTCAGGCCGGACCGGTATAGCAACGCCCGACAGAGGAGGGATTTCGGTGGGCAATCCGAGGCGACCAATGCCCAGACTGTCGGCGCCGTATTCCGAGAACCCGTTCACAAGGTGTTGGAAAAGATAAAGAATGAGCCATACTTCAGGTGGCCGACTAAGATGTCTAGAGAACCTGATAAGCGCAACCAGAACCGTTACTACCAATACCACCAGGACAAGGACATGCCACGGAGGACTGCAGGAACCTCTGGAACCACCTGGACCAGCTAGTCCGGGAGGGAAAGCTGAAGCACCTTTTGCACCATTCCAGCGGCCAGTAAGGCCAGACCTACCAAGAGCCTCGGAGGGACACTGCCATGGGGCAGCTCGCTGGGACGATTAACGTAATCTTGGCGGCGCCAGGAAGAACGGGCACACGCCCTTCGCGAGTGTTGTCTGTGGCCCAACTGCCTGCCGAGGACCCCCGGACAGGGCCGAAGAGGGCCAGAAGGAGTTTCCCCCCAGCCTTGAGTTTTTCGGAGGAGGATAAGATTGGGACCACCCAATCCCACGATGACGCTCTAATCGTTACCCTCAGAATCGGGGGCTACGACGTGAAAAGGGTGATGGTGGATGGTGGCAGCGCAGCCGAGGTCATGTATCCAGACCTCTACAAGGGGCTGGGGCTAAAACCGGAGGACCTGACGCCTTATAGCTCCCCCCTAATGAGCTTCGACGGAAAGCTCGTCATCCCAAAGGGCATGATCAGGCTGCCCATACAGACAGGCCTAGAGGTGGTGGAGGTGAACTTTGTAGTGGTGGACACATACTCCCCCTACACGGCCATCGTAGGAAGACCCTGGCTACACACCTTGGGGGGCGTTGCCTCCTCCTTGCACCAGAAGGTGAAATTCCCATCAGGGGATCAGGTTCTAGAGATCCGAGGTTGCCAGCCCACAGCGAGGCAGTGCACGGTGGCTGCCATATCCTATCGGCTTGATGCACAGCCCTCGGCCCCCGCCGAGGAAGGTTTATAGCAATCAAAGACCCTGGTGGCGCCTCCTGATACAGCTGCCGAGGATGCTAAATGTGAGGACCTGGAGAAAGTAGTAATTGACGATGACCCGGAGAAGTTCTTCCAGGTCGGGGCCCAGCTGCCTCCCCGGGAGAAGGAAGAGTTACTTGAGTTCCTCAAAAGGAACCTTGACGTGTTCGCATGGGACCCCTGCGATGCCCCTGGAATTGATCCATCCTTCATCTGTCACCACCTTAACGTTAACCCATCCATGATCCCCAAGAAGCAGCCACCCCGGCGCCCGTCAAAGGAGCATGCTGATGCAATCAGGGAAGAGGTCAATAAGCTTAAGCGCGCGGGGGCTATCAAAGAAGTCTTTTACCCCGAATGGTTGGCCAACACTGTGGTGGTCAAGAAGAAAAGTGGGAAGTGGAGGGTTTGTGTAGACTTCACAGACCTGAACAAAGCATGCCCAAAGGACCCCTTCCCAATGTCACGAATAGACCAGCTAGTAGATGCGACGGTAGGCCATCCTCGGATGAGCTTCCTGGATGCCTTTCAGGGCTATCATCAGATCCCACTAGCTTTGGAGGACCAAGAGAAGACAGCCTTTGTGATGCCCATTGGGAACTACCACTACAAGGTTATGCCATTTGGCCTGAAAAACGCCGGATCCACCTACCAGAGGATGATGACGAGAATGTTTGAGCCGATGTTGGGCAAGAGCATCGAGGTCTATGTTGATGATATGGTGGTGAAGAGCAAACTGGTGTCCGAACACTTGGGGGACCTCGGCCGCACATTTGACGTCCTGAGAGAGCACAAGCTCCGCCTTAATGCCTCAAAATGCTCGTTTGGCGTAGGCTCTGGCAAGTTTTTGGGGTACATGATCACCCACCGTGGGATCGAAGTCGACCCTGACCAGATCAAGGCCATTCATAATTTAAAGCCTCCGCAGAACCCCAAAGAGGTCCAAAAGCTTACCGGGATGATCGCGGCGCTGAACCGATTCATTTCCAGGTCGGCTGACAGGTGCAGGCCCTTCTATCTCCTGATCAACAAGTGGAAAGGGTTTGAGTGGTCCGGGGATTGCGCCGTGGCTTTCCAACAACTCAAGGAGTACCTATCCCGGCCGCCCATCATGTCTAACCCCGAGGCTGACGAGGTCCTATATGCATACCTTGCTGTGGCGCCCCACGCAGTGAGCCTAGTGCTGGTACAGGAGGACAATGGTGTTCAAAAGCCAGTTTACTATGTCAGCAAGTCTCTGTACGAAGCGGAGGTCAGATACCTACCCCTAGAGAAAGCCATACTGGCTGTGGTCCACGCCACGAGAAAGCTCCCCCATTACTTCCAAGCTCACACGGTGGTTGTTCTAACCCAATTGCCCTTGAAGTCTGTACTCCGGACCGCTGACTACACGGGAAGAATCACGAAGTGGAACACAATTCTAGGGGCTTTCGACGTCAAGTACATGCCTCGGCCCTCCATAAAAGGCCAGGTTCTGGCAGATTTGACGGCCGAGTTCGCTGAACCAGTCGTAGAAGTGACAGCCGAGGAGAAGAGCTGTGATGAGAAATCAGTTGGCGCAATCTCCATCCCGGAGTCACCATGTTGATGGCGCGGCAAACCAAAGGGGGTCCGGAGTGGGGCTGGTCCTAGTGTCCCCTGAAGATCATGTCATAGAGAAGTCCCTGAGGCTCGGATTCACGGCCACAAACAACGAGGCCGAATACAAGGCATTACTGCAAGGTATGGTCATGGTACAGAAGATGGGAGGAAAGTCGATAGAGATGTTCTCAGACTCGAGATTGGTGGTAGGACAGGTAAAGGGGGCGATGGAGGCCAGAGATTCGAGAATGCAAGAATACCTGAGCCAAGTTAAGCGCTTGCAATTGGAGTTTGGCCTCTTCAGCTTGTCCCATATTCCTAGGAGTGGGAACAGCCATGCCGATTCACTAGCCACACTCGCAACCTCCTCGGCCGAGGCTCTACCTCGGATCATACTTGTGGAGCACCTGGAGAGAGCGAGTGAAGTGCCAAAGGGAGCGATCCCTGTCCATCAGGTGGAGATGGGTCCCAGCTGGATGGACCCCATAGTGAGATTCCTCAAAGATGATGTCCTGCCTGAGGAGAGGTTAGAGGTAGAAAAGATACGAATGAAAGCTCCTCGGTTCTGGTTGTCCGAGGATCACAAACTGTACAAGCGCTCCTACTCTGGGCCATACCTGCTGTGCGTCCACCCCGAAGCGGCAGAATTCTTGCTCGAAGAGCTGCACGAGGGAATCTATGGGAGCCACACAAGGGGGAGATCCCTGGCTCACCGAGCCGTCACACAAGGATACTGGTGGCCGGGAATGCAGCAAGAGGCCCATGAGTATGTCAAGAAGTGTGACCAATGCCAAAGGTTCGCCCCAAACATCCATCAGCCAGGAAGGGTCCTCAACCCTTTGTCCAGTCCATGGCCGTTCGCCCAATGGGGCTTGGACATTGTGGGACCTTTCCCCAGAGCACCAGGGAATAAGAAGTATCTGTTGGTGGCCACGGACTACTTCACCAAGTGGGTTGAGGCCGAGCCACTGGCCAACATCAGGGACGTAGACGTGAAGAAATTCCTTTGGAGGAACATTGTTACACGATTCGGGGTCCCTCATACCCTCATCTCGGATAATGGGCTCCAATTCGACAACAAGGCCTTCAGGAGGTACTGTTGTGAACTTGGGATAACAAACAGATACTCAACGCCAGCCTACCCGCAGGGGAACGGACAAGCTGAGGCGGTCAACAAGGTCATCGTCAACGGGCTTAAGAAGAGACTGGATGATGCCAAGGGGAGATGGGTAGAAGAGCTGCCCCACGTCCTCTAGACGTACCGGACTACGCCCCGGCGCTCAACGGGGGAAACACCTTTTGCTATGACTTATGGTGCTGAGGCGGTGATCCCCCTGGAAACAAACTTCCCGACGCTAAGGACGAGCTCCTTCACTCCAGGCAGCAATGATGAACTGCTGGGGCGGAGCCTGGACCTGGTAGACGAACAAAGAGAGCGAGCAACGATCCAGCTAGCCTATTACCAGCAGAAGCTCAAACAAGGATATGACACCAATGTAAAGCTCAGACCACTAGCACCGGGGGACCTGGTGCTGAGAAAAGTCGTAGGAGCTGCCAAGAACCCTTCTTGGGGAAAGCTGGGACCCAACTGGGAGGGGCCCTACCGAATTACCTCAGTAGCAGGGATAGGAGCATACTATTTAGAAGATTTAGATGACAAACCTGTACCTCGTCCATGGAATGTAAATAACCTGAAAATGTATTACTATTAATGAAGAAGTCTCTTTTGATTCAGATGTTCTGCCTATCATGATTACATGTCTCGTGTCCTAACGGCGAATATACCTGGGTACTAGACAGAACCAAGGTCTTGCATGGTCCACGGACTCAAACCTATGGGGAAACTAGTTACTTACAGAAGAACTGAAGCGTTAGACAGAACCAAGGTCTTGCATGGTCCTCGGACTCAAACCTATGGGGAAACTAACCACTCAAATATCCCTGGGTACTAGACAGAACCAAGGTCTTGCATGGTCCACGGACTCAAACCTATGGGGAAACTAGTTACTTACAGAAGAACTGAAGCGTTAGACAGAACCAAGGTCTTGCATGGTCCACGGACTCAAACCTATGGGAAAACTAGTTACTTACAGAAGAACTGAAGCGTTAGACAGAACCAAGGTCTTGCATGGTCCTCGGACTCAAACCTATGGGGAAACTAACCACTCAAATATCCCTGGGTACTAGACAGAACCAAGGTCTTGCATAGTCCACAGACTCAAACCTATGGGAAAACTAGTTACTTACAGAAGAATTGAAGCGTTAGACAGAACCAAGGTCTTGCATGGTCCTCGGACTCAAACCTATGGGGAAACTAACCACTCGAATATACCTGGGTACTAGACAGAACCAAGGTCTTGCATGGTCCAGGACTCAAACCTATGGGAAAACTAGTTACTTACAGAAGAACTGAAGCGTTAGACAGAACCAAGGTCTTGCATGGTCCTCGGACTCAAACCTATGGGGAAACTAACCACTCAAATATACCTGGGTACTAGACAGAACCAAGGTCTTGCATGGTCCACAGACTCAAACCTATGGGAAAACTAGTTACTTACAGAAGAACTGAAGCGTTAGACAGAACCAAGGTCTTGCATGGTCCTCGGACTCAAACCTATGGGGAAACTAACCACTCGAATATACCTGGGTACTAGACAGAACCAAGGTCTTGCATGGTCCACGGACTCAAACCTATGGGGAAACTAGTTACTTACAGAAGAACTGAAGCGTTAGACAGAACCAAGGTCTTGCATGGTCCTCGGACTCAAACCTATGGGGAAACTAACCACTCAAATATCCCTGGGTACTAGACAGAACCAAGGTCTTGCATGGTCCAAGGACTCAAACCTATGGGAAAACTAGTTACTTACAGAAGAACTGAAGCGTTAGACAGAACCAAGGTCTTGCATGGTCCAAGGACTCAAACTTATGGGAAAACTAGTTACTTACAAAAGACCAAGTGTTAAACAGAACCAAGGCACTGCATGGTCCTCGGACTCAGGCCTATGGGAAAACTAACTACTTCAAGACTAAGTGTTAGACAGAACCAAGGCACTGCATGGTCCTCGGACTCAGGCCTATGGGAAAACTAACTACTTCAGAAAACTGAGTGTTAGACAAAACCAAGGCACTGCATGGTCCTCAGACTCAGGCCTATGGGAAAACTAACTACTTCAAAAGACTAAGTGTTAGACAGAACCAAGGCACTGCATGGTCCTCGGACTCAGGCCTATGGGAAAACTAACTACTTCAAGACTAAGTGTTAGACAGAACCAAGGCACTGCATGGTCCTCGGACTCAGGCCTATGGGAAAACTAACTACTTCAGAAGACTAAGTGTTAGACAGAACCAAGGCACTGCATGGTCCTCGGACTCAGGCCTATGGGAAAACTAACTACTTTAGAAGACTGTGTTAGACAGAACCTAGTCACTGCATGGTCCTCGGACTCAGGCCTATGGTAAAACTAACTACTTCAAGACTAAGTGTTAGACAGAACCAAGGCACTGCATGGTCCTCGGACTCAGGCCTATGGGGAAACTAACTACTTCGAAGGGATCCTAAGTGTCTACTCGAAGAAATTCTACCTGGTCCTTAGGACACGAAAGGTCCGCCTGAGCATACATGCCCTCTCGTTATAATAATTGAGGCCGCGATTGGCCGAGATACGATTGAAGTTAAAATTATACAAGTATAAAAAAAGAGAAAGTGGATAACGCGCAAATGAACAAACAGCCAGCACAGGTCAGAAAAGAAAGTAAGGCTCGCATTACATTAAGTCCAAAAAATTACACGATAAGAGTCACATTACAAATAAAAGAAAAAGGGAAGAAAAAGATGCAAAAAATAAAGTAAAGCAGGCAGAGGCACCAAGGAGCCTACTCCTTCTATTTAATTGCCCGCCCTAGTGGGTGGCTGGACCATGGCAGCCTTAGGATCTTCTGAGCTCTGACTAAGAGGGATGGCTTGCAGAGGCACGGCAGGAATGGCAACTTCCTCGGAGGAAGAAACCTGGGCATCAGAGGAGGGCCTTGCAACCTGCTGGAGCGCTTCCTCATTAGGGCTTTCACTCAGTTCAACCGCCCTGGGAGGGTCACTCCCCTGAACTGGCCTGTTAGTAGGTCCAGCGACCGAGGCTCCCTCACCTGGAGTAGCAGCAGTTTCCTCAGCAGCCTCCTCGGCCTCAGAGCCATCTTGGTCAGCCTCGCGGATGGCAGGGGGTAGTACACACTCTCCTCCTTCCACAGGTCAGACGAGACCTCCACCTCAGCTTGTTTGAGGGCTTCACCCCAAGTCTGGGAGCAGTAGCGCCTGCATACCTCAGGGACTTAGGATTTGAAGGCAGCTGCTGTCTCGGTTGCCCCGGCAGCATAAGCTGCCTCCTCAGCTTCCTCCTTAGCGGCCCAGGCCTCCTCCCTACCCTGGTCTGCCTCAAACTTGGCCCTCGCAGCCTCTTCCTTAGCCCATTCAGCCACCCTATTGGCCTCCTCAGCAGCAGCCTTCTCCTTCTTGAGGTCATCTATCAGCTCTTTGGTGATCTTCAGCTGATCCTCTTCCTCAATCAGACGCCTCGTCTGATCCTCGGCCTGCTTCTGGGCACCCTAAAGGCCTGACACTGCGCTGTCCCGAGCGCTGGTCATTGCCTTCAGCTCCTCCCTGGCCTTGGCGAGGTCGTCCTCGGAGGTCTTGAGGGTTCGAGTGGCCTTCAAGCGCTTCTCACGCTCTGCATCCATGGCCTTTCCATGGTCATGGGCCGCCTCCTCCAGCCTGTAGGTGGCCTGGACAGCCTGCCAAACAAAACGGATACAAAATAAGCCGAGCTCAAAAAAGAAAGGAAGGCAGAAAAAACTGAAGCAAGAAAAAACACAAATGATGAGGGTCTTACCATCCCCAAGTATCGCTTGAGGCTGAGGAAGACCTCCCTACTCCTCATGGTCCCCAGCTGCGCCATGTCCGCAGGAAGTAACAGGCATCTCTCCACCGCGTCGGCCACGTACGTGCCCTCGCCCTCTCTAAAATCCCTGAAGGAGGAGTCATCCCTCAAGGGACCCCCATGGAGCATTGGGGCGGGGAGCCAGGCCTGAACCTCGGGCTGGGCATCGACCTGTTTGTCCTGGGCTTTGGAGCCAATCCTCAGCTGCTTTGAGGGCCGCTGAGTGTCATCCCCCTCCCGCGTGGGTCCAGATTTGTCCTCGATAGGCCTCTTGCCCTTATCCTTTTTCTGCTTAGGATCAGCAGGCTCGTGCCTGGACGGCGGGTTCGTCTGAGGCAGAGGAGGAGGAGGCCTAGATTGAGTAGAGGCAGACCTGGTCTGGGCAGGACGAGTCTTTGGAGAAGGGGGAGGAAGCTTTGGCTTGGACTTCCCCGGTTGTCCTTCTATTAGGTCGAGCAGACTGGGTTGGGACTTCCTTTTGTAACCCATCTCAGGCCGAGAAGATGTCTCTGACGCTAGGAGGTCTGCTTCAGTCAGACGAGGATCACCCAAGTCTCCAGAAGGGGCCTCAGACTGGTAGACTTGTTCAAATACGTCAAAATCGTCCTCGGCAGGGCCAAAATCTGCAACTTCCTCTTCCCTCTCTAAGTTCTCTTCCGCGGCCTCTAAGAATGTGTGAGAGGAAGAGGGGACTGCTAATGTGACGCCTTCTGAAGTGGAGGGATCCTCGGGAAACTCGAACCCGTCCTCGGTCACAGTTATTTTCTGCAGCCGAGGATCCTTTGCTCTGATCACGTGCTTTGGGGCCGCGAACGATTTTTGGAGCGGGGTGTACCCCAAGATTTTGTGAGCGGCTCTAACTTGATGGTCAGCTTCGTTTTCGAAAACCGCCGCCCTGAGCACCTTCTGCAAATCCTCCCTGTTGATCAGGTTGAAGTGGCGCGTGAAGGCGTGCGGATCTTGAAGAAAAAAGGACACATTCACGTTAGTAACCAAACAGTGCAGAAAAGGAATGACGCATGAAACAAATTAGAATCTTTGAACCCCCTCCTACTCCCACTGCCCCACCTGGTGTCCCCTCTGTCGTCGGGCAGTGAAGGCCATCGTGCCACCCTCCGGACACGATGAGAAAATCCTCGTTCAGCCCCTTGTTGGACTCAGGGAGGCACTGGATAAGCCGGACCCTATCGTCCCTCGTCCTCATGTAGTACAACTTGTTCTTCAGGTGTTGAAGGTTGTAACAGTAGTTCACGTCGTGATGGGTCAACCTTAGCCCCATCTTCTCGTTCAGAGCGTCCACACAACCCAGAATTCTGAAGATGTTGGAGGCGCACTGGGTGGGGGTTAACCGGAAGTATGTAAGGTAGCCCCTCGTCACCGGCCCCATGGGGATTCTCATGCCACCTTCGAGGAAGGCGATGATGGGAATCACCACCTCGCCCTCCTGCCTTCGAAGGAACCACTCCCCTTCCTCACAATACCTCAAGCCCACGTTGGCCGGTATCTTATAATCGGCGATGAATTTCTCCATCGCCTCCTCAGTGTAGACGTACTTCTTAAGCCTACCCATCCCAAATGACGCCTAAGAGAGCTAAAGAAAGAGCAAATAAAAGAGAAGGAGGAGTAGAGAGGAAGAAAGCTCAAAGAGGGATAGAGCGACTTACAGGAATGAGGAGGAGCTCCTCGGACATGCTTTTTATGCTGGAGATGTAGGTGGAAGTTTGGCTGGACTCAGAGTGAAGGCGCCAGAGCTCTTGATTATGAATGAAAAAAGGGGGAAGCGGTTCGAATGGGTATTTATACCCTCGATCGAAGAGCCGCGCGAGTTTTCCCGCCCATAAATGCTGGGCGAATCCCCACCGTTAGATTGTCATCTGCCCGTTGAACGTGGGGAGCACAGAGCCGCCCAAATTTAATGAAGGACACGTTACGCGCACCGAAGCGTCAGTAACGCACCTTGGGCAGATGAAAAGGCTCCAACACTGACGTGGGACAAGACTCGATTGGACATGGAGCAGGTCCGAGGATGTCAAAATCCTCCTTTCCGCTCGAGGATGCGGACAGCAAGATTTTGAGGGGCTATTGTGGGGCCAGAGAGAGTCAGGCAACCCCGGCCCACTTCGAACCAGGCCCAAAGGCCCACGCCGAGGACGCGTCCAGTGTCCGAGGACTAAAGCGTAAAGCCCAGTTGCCCAAGAAACAGTGCCAGGGATGATAACGTCCTCGGAACTCCGAGATCCGAAAGTGGATAAGCAGCACACCATCAAGGGGAGTCTCCCCGAGCATCCAAGGAGCAAAAAGCAAGTGCCAAGCACTAGCGAAGGAAGCATGGTGGGGGAGCAAGTCCCAGATGAACTGTCACCTCCACATTTAATGCCCTCAACTAACGCCCTGGCCGCATTAATGAGGATAGGACCCCTGAACAATGCCGTCTTGGGCGCTGCAACCCACAGAAGGGATGTGAATGCGGCTGATGGGACAGGCTCTCAAGTGGTGGCCTGACTGATCAACAAATGTAGGGCTAGGATCAACTGAGAGGGATATATATAATGTAAGAAGTCCCTCTTGAAGGTGGGACGGACGGAAAAATCAGAGAAAGAAATACTGTAGCGACTTGTAGTCTTTGAAACCTTATAACCCATCTTCAAAGAAATAATAAGAACTTCGAGCTCTGTAAGGCACGTCCGAGGTGCATTATTGTGTATCCCAACCCATGCTTAAGTTATCAGCACTCACGTATGACCATGCATGGCCGTTGCATTCCTCACTAGGGCCTAGCTCTTGAACCCATACTCTATAAATTCATTGCAGGGTTAGCTGGGCTTGGGTCCACTTTCTCAACATGTAGAAGTGCCCAAAACCGGTCCCTACAACATGAATTGAGATCTAAGTGTGTCTTCAACAAGAACACAAACCCAGATCTAAGAACACAAACCCAAAAAAAAAAAAAAAAACCAACATACAATCATTCAACACCAAATTCTCCAGCAAATCACTAATCCACATGATTTTCACAAAGTCCATAATTGAATAACTAATCAGCCATACAACACCAATTCTCCAGCAAATCAAACCTATAAACCCAGTAAATAAACTAATCTCCAACAAACCCATAAACCTATATTTTCTTAGGAAAAAAAAAAAAAAAAAAAACCCAAAATTTTTTGCTCAAATACAAATTCATAAACCCCAAAGCCCCCATTTTCTCAAACCCAACAAAATCATCAAAGACCCATAACAGGCCACAACCAAAATCTCCATTCCTTTTCTTGTTCTTCTTCCCTAGATTCACCACTACCGAATCCAGATCCATCACAACCAAACCCTAAAACCAATTTCAGCCATAGCTCAGATATATTAACCATCAAACAACCCAAACCCTCACACCATCATAGATCGAAGAAGGGAGATTGAGTGAGTGAGTCCAAGAAAAATAGAGACTAGAGATGGAGGGAGAGAGCAAGTACTTGCACGCGTACTTTAGGTAATTCATCGTGTAGCGAGTCACTGGATGAACTGCACCACCAGGAACTGGAGTTTTCGCGATATCGGCCTTGATTGAGTTCTCAAGATCAAAGAATATGAGTATCATCTCCTCGCCGAGGCAGGTCCGAGCGGTGTTGGTCTCGGTTTTGAGCTCATCCTCGCACTCGTTCTAAAACAAACCATCCATGGCCGGAACCATGTTGCGCAAGGTCTCGTAGATGTCGAGGAACTTGAACAGTTTCTTGGCGGAGCGTTTGGTAATGGCGATTCCCTCAATGAAATTGAGAAGCTGGATGAGAATCCCGCGGGTGAGGTTGCTGAAGTGGTTGGCGGAGAGGGAAGGAAACTTGGCGGAGAAGACTCGATCGGCTAGGGTTTTCTTGCCGGGAAAGTACACAGTGGCACATTGCTTGAAGGCTTTGATCCACGTGGTGATCTCTCACACCGAGAGATAGAAAGAAAGAGTCATGGATCTGAAAAGAAAGAAGAAAAACAAAGATACAAACACAAATAGAGCAAGTAATGGATCTGGAAAGAACGAAGAAAAAGAAGTATAAAATGAGAGTGAATGAGAGTTGGCCATGGCAGGGATTGCTCAATGAGAGTGAGAGAGATATAAAGAATTTACACGAGAGAGAGAGAGAGAGAGTGGGAGTGTTGTGTTGGTTTTATTTTAATTTTTTGGGTTTGTGTTTTGTGTTTGTTTTCTGAAAAAAAGAAAAAGAGAAAATGTCAAATAAAGAAAAATGTTCTTCTTGTTCTTAAATCTGGATTTGTGTTCTTGTTATTTTTGTTCAAGACACACTTAGATCTCAATTCATGTGTTTTTTTGTTTTTAATTCTGTTTTTAATTTTTTTTTTAGTTAAAATTAATAAATTAATTTTTTTTTTTAAATTTAGATGCTGACGTGGCATTTTTTAATGCCAAAATAAAATTTATTATTATTATTTTAATAGTTTCATCTGCCACCTAGGACTTTGCCATTAGGGTACTGACGAAAATGACTAAAATGGATGGCGTTTTTCTAAATAGGAACTAAAAGCGGCAAAAGTAAAATCTAGGAACAAAAATGGGAATCGCCTAAAAATGTAGGGATGAAAATGTGATTTTCGCCTAGATTATAATATTCAACTCGAAACATCTCTAATATTAACAATCTTTTATTTTGTGACCAAAAACATAGACAGACAACTTCTTTTGACCAACAATTCTATCATTCTTTAATTTTTTTTTTTTTTTTTTTGGTTCTCTATTTTATTGTTTTTATACTCTATGAGAACCTTTTTTCCCATTCAAACGGAGATCCTCTTCCCCCACTAAAATTTCCAAATCATGAAGAACCATGACTCTTCTAAATGCCAAATCTTGTGCTATCTTTTCCATGTGAATCCAAATTAAGTACCACATGCATTGATTCTTTTCAATAAGAGATCTCTTATTGAATTGGCCAATATCAAATTCAACTTTGCCACACCATAAACAGTCGTGTACTCAAGAAAAATGACAAATCATGCTTGCATAATAGGACCATGAAAAAAAAAAAAAATAGGACCATGAAACGTGGGGGCAAATAAAAACTATTTTGATGTGAATCTAGAAAATTAATAAGTTAGTCATAAAGCATGTTATCATGTGAAGGCAGCCACAAGAGCCATTTAATGCACACAATATATATATATAAATGTTTTTTTTTTCAACGTTAACTTGACCACAATTGTATTAGCTTTATATTATATATTATACTCAATATCTTCATTGTACTTTTGGGGTGAAAATTCTTTGGTCAAAGTTATTTTGTAAAAATCTTGACCTTTCATAACGCGAGGAACGGAAGGAAATTTTTCTTACGGGTTTGTGGTGAATTCCAAGTTGAGCCCACGTAATGACTTCCGGCAACTCTTCCATTGTGCCGTATCCACCTGAGATTATGTGATATACATGATTAATCTTCTAACATAAGATATAGCATGTGACTGAGACTATATATTATATTCCAAACATGTTACACACTCTGATTTGAGGATCAATTCATACCATGATATTCCATTAAAAAAATGAATAGAAAATCATACCAGGGAGGGCAATGCATCATGCATTGTCCAATTAAATTTTGTTGCCATAAATGACAAAGCTGTATTTGCTATCAAGAACGAAGAAATTGCACATGTAAAGATTTGCTAGGAGTATTAATGTACCTCCCTAGGCATTAAACTCCTTGGAATAACTCTGCAAAAAAAAGAAAAAGAAAACCACAACATAAATCAGTACCATTCCAACATAGCATTTCTCATTGTTATTATTATTTTTAAATAACCATTACCCCAATTTAATAAACTAAATAAAATATTTCCTTTGCTTTTGCTCACCTTCTTTTCTTTTTTTTCATTCTTCCCCCATACTAAACATAGTGATTTGGCTATACATGGACGAGCTTAAATAATTTACAATATCTTCTTTAGTTCATGAGCAGCTGAGGAAAAATCACATCTAATTTCTGAACACCTTGTTTAATTTCTTATAGATATTGAAGATACTACTATCGGAGACTCTATTTTATGAAAAGTCAATGCAATTTTTTTCTCCCTTTTTGTCAATGATTTTGTCTTAACCACAAAATGAAATTTTTGTTGCTTCCAAATTGCGCTGAGCATCCGAGTCAAGAATTAAAGACAAGAATGGATTGATTCATTGAATCATGGGTCTCTATTTTTTTTTTTTTGGCTCTTTGCTTTTTGTACCCATTGGATTCCAGATTCCTGCATCAAACAAAAAATCGTTTAGCTCTTGACTTTTGTACTGAAACAAATTTATGACCACCCTCTATTGTCTAGGGTTGCCCCTAGGCCTAGGCCCCTAATTTTTTTTTAATACCTCCAAAAAAAAAATATATATATATATATATATATATATTTGTGGAGGTATTAAAAAAAATTTAGTTTACATTTTTTTTCCACCATTAAGAATGCTCAAAGAATTAAGTATTGCTAGAGATAAGACAAATTTAAATACATAAGTCTTAAAAATAGATGTGACACTAATCACAAGTAATTCAAATAGGATAATATTAGAAATACTATAAATTTTACTATATAACCTTTATAATTTGATATGATAATGAATATGAATAGTAGACTTCAACAACTTATTTGTTAGGGACATATTTTATGTAATTGACTAATCTTTTAACAAAACGCACTTTACTTGTAATTGGATAGATTTAGGATGGGTTTAGTACTTTAAGAAACAAGTATTCAAGTTAAGTATTGAAGCCATGCAAATCTGCCAAATTGCAAGAAACAAGTGAAGAAAGTGTTGTTCCTTAAAACTCGACAGAAGTCTCGACAGAATCCTTTCAATCGAGAATTAATGTTGAAGCTCGATAGATTCTCGACACAAGCTGTATCTATTGAGAATTACGAAATCAGCATTTTCAGACCTGATTACACGCTAAATGTTCAATATGTGTGTAAAACACCCTTGAACGTTTAGACCCCAAATTATAAATTATCAATTCAAACTTATAATCAAACAATTAATGTGCGGAACATGAACATAAGCCAACCACAGAATTGATAAACAATCTAAGCCAATTATAATCACATCCACAGCAGAAAATAAAAGGCAAAGATAAGGGAAGAGAGATGCAAACACAAGGACAACACGCGATGTGTTATCGAAGAGGAAACCGAAGCCTTCGGCGTAAAACCTCTCCGCCGCCCTCCAAGCGGTCAATAATCCACTAGAAAATGTAGTTGGGATACATGAACAGCAATAGACCCTCCAAGCCTAATCTACCCAGGTACGTAAGCCCTTCAAGCTTCCTGCTCCAACGAGGTTGCGCCGAACCTTTTTCTTTTCTAGCTTATCGGATTCCGCTATAACTCATAGCATCAACCAATAACCATTGGTCCCTTCCAAACTGCTTCCCTTAGTACCAAAAGACCTTTTCACAGACGTGGGTGTGATGAGAAAAGGATTTGGTCAATAACCTCTCAAGGATGTATTAATGGAAAGGAAGAGAGTAGAGGAATTTGAAGAGTCTCTTTGTGAAGATTGGGGATGAGGCAATCTTGTTTTTCTCTAGGGTTTCTCTCTCAAAATTCTCTCTAGAAGCTCTCTACATTTCGTGGGTATAAGGGTCTATATATAGTGGTGTGTGTTTGGAATACGAAGAGATAGTTTTTCCCAAACAGGGTGAGTTGGCGGCTTGGCCTCGCGACTGGTCTAAGTCGCGAGTTCAAGTCGCGAGCTAACAGCCTGGCCAGCCTAGGACTTTTGTCCTATAGTGCGACAGTTGGCGTGACCCTTCACCTCCCCGCATGCTTCTCACGTGTGCAGCAATTGGCGGCTTGCAAGTCCCGAGTCAGCCGCGAGTCCCTGCTTCTTTGCACATTGTTGAGCAATTCTTCACACTCTCTTCACACACTACCCTTACATGAATCCCACCTAAATACAGGGTTACTAAGTGCTAAATTACAAGCAAATTGACACAGAATAAAGCCAACAAGATGGTTGATAAAATTCAACCTTACACACGCATATTCCTATGTATGTGTGTAGGGTTTCTATTCTCACAACCCTAGACATATATAAGGCTTATTTTAAATGCCGTTGCGCATGCATCGGGTGATTGAATGCAAAAAGTGCCCTAGTTCATTATTCTCTCTGAAAAAGCTATTGCGTCTTTACGCCAAGGGTTTTGTGACCAATGAGCTTCCTAATCTTCATTGTTAATGAACTAAAGAATTTTGCAGTCAACATCTTCTTCAAGTTGGTAAAGTTAGTCACGTACTAAGATTCGTGCATTGAACGGAAAGATTGCCGCTACAATACAAGTCCAATTGGGTATTGGGGTAAGGGTTCAACTGTAAGTTGGTATTTCGGGATAGGCCAAAGGGTTTGGTAAGATTTCTTATACCTGTAACCGCTTGTGATTGATAATAGTGGATTCTTGGGTAGTGGTGACCTTAAATTCACTCGGTGGGGTTTTGCCTCGGTGGTTTTTCCCATTCGTAAACAAATCACTTGTATCAAATTTATTTTTTGTCGCACTTAGATAATTTGGTGATTTGTTTGTGCTACCACGCCATTGCATGTAATTTGATCTAATTAATTAACTTGGGTAATTAATTATTTGCATAGGGTCAATTCATTTTAACCCAACACTATTAAATGCATTTTTGAATGATTTTTTTTTTTTTTTTTTTTTTGTAATTAATGATATATTTTTATAAGTTTTATGTTGTAAAGTTTATAATATCTTTAGTATCTTTGTAAGCCTTATGTCACTAATCACATTTGTTGTTACATTAATTTGTAATTTTTTTTGTAGTAAAATTTATTATAACTTTAGCATTTTCCCCAAAAAAACAAAAAATTCATATTAAAAAGTAAAAATAATGGATTTAAAAAATTATTATATAAAACACATGTTAAATACTTTTTTTTTAATAAATGTTAAATACTATTTAAGTGATAATGTAAAGGCCCCATTTTAAGATTTTGCCTTAGGCCCCCAAATCGTTCGGGCTAGCTTTAGGACCATACCCTTTTACCAAGAGTAAGTTTATATATATATATATATATATATATATTGGAGGTATTAAAAAAAATTAGCATACATTTTTTTTCCACCATTAAGAATGCTCAAAGAATTAAGTATTGCTAGAGATAAGACAAATGTAAATACATAAGTCGTAAAAATATATGTGACACTAATCACAAGTAATTCAAATAGGATAATATTAGAAATACTATAAATTTTTCCATATAACCTTTTTAATTTGATGTGATAACGAATATGATTGGTAGACTTCAATAACCTATTAAATGCATTTTTGAATGATTTTTTTTGTAATTGATGATACATTTTTATAAGTTTTGTGTTGTAAAGTTTATAATATCTTTAGAATCTTTGTAAGTCTCATGTCACTAATCCCATTCGCTATTACATTAATTTGTAATTTTTTTGTAGTAAAATTTATTATAACTTTAGCATTTTCCAAAAAAAAAAAAAAAATTCATATTAAAAAGTAAAAATAATGGATTTAAAAAAAATTATTATATAAAACACTTGTCTAAGAGCATCCACAGCAGCTGTGGCATAATTTATGCCATTTTGCCACACCAAATGCCTATTTTATTTGTAGGGACTGGGTTCGAGCACTTTTTCTTCTATTGGATGAATGAACTCAGACCCAACTAGCCCAATACAATAAATTTATAGAGAGTGGATTGAAGAACTAGGCTTTAGTGAGGGTTACGACAACTAGGCATGGCAATGAATGGGTTGAATAACATGGACGTGAACCAAAGTGTAAAATTCGGTCCTCGACCCTCCTCTGAGGGGCTTATTGTTCTTCTTATTATTTCTTCCGTGTCTGGTTACAAGGGTTTTGAGGACAATATAAATCGTTGTTGTGTTTTCTGTCTTTCTTTACCACCCCGTTTCCTGGAGGATTTCTTACATTATATACCCCCTTTCAGTTGATCTTGGCCCTCCATTTGTTAATCACGCAGGTCACTACTCAAGTGTTTGTCCCATCAGCCACCTTCCTAAACCTCCTGTGAGTTGCAACAACTAAGGCAGCACTGTTCAGGGGTCATTTCCTCATTAATGCGGCCAGGACGTTAATGTGGGAGGGTTTCATAGTCTCAGCCCCCAATTAGCAGGTATTGTCCTCTTTAGGCTTCTTAAGAGGTGGCCTTCAAGGTTTTGCTCAATCCCACATCGGGGAGAGACGCCTCCCACATGTGCCTTATAAGGATTGACCTCAAGACACATGTGTACCTCAAAAAGTGGAGAGGTAAGGTTTTTGTAGTTAGATCGAGGTAATATATTATGTAACCTCTAGAACTGAGATTCTAGCCCTGCCAGCAGCGAAATTCTAACTACTTTTTACAAAACAAAGAGGTGATTGGTGGAAGTGGAACATAAAGTGAAATGGTAAGATTGGAGTAAATATTTTCCGAAAGGTATTGTTTCAAAGAAATTAATTCAGAACTCAATTAAAGCCAATAGAAGTGTTAATTTTCATCGATTCAACTTGTTATTTTGTTCTCACTCTACTCCCTAAGCAGGGTTAGGCTTGTATTTAGTAGCCAGTTCCATTGGATATGTTAAGATGTGGACATGTGTCCAGCTTTGGACACGTGTCTATATCCTAGCATGTCTAGTGGGACTAGCCACTAGACAGAGGTCTCTCCCCCCTAAACAATAGAAACTTTGTAATCATTAATTAATACATTCTCACATTTTCTTAGCTCCCAAAAAAAAAAAAAAAATGATATTAATAACCAAACAACTCCTTAGCTTTGCTTTAGTATTGTTTGCATGGCTTTTGGTCATATGTTGCATTTAATTCTCAATCACAATAGTGAGCAATTGGAAAGGTAATGTTTCATTTATTTATTATTATTATTATTATTTTGGTAATGTTTCATTTACTTTATTATTATTATTATTTAGTTTGAACTTATGGTGTTCATTAGCTATCATCAAACCGAGATACCAATCAGTTTTTGGTGTAGGTGGAGATTGAACCTCAGATCTCTTATTCAACCATTAGAGACTTTACCAGTTGAATTAACTAAAACCCACTTGTTTTATTTACTTTAGACAATCATTTTCAAGATTAAATCTATAGCATTTTTGAAAATGGGTTTTTTTAAAGAATACATTTCCCTTGATTTTTGTATTAAAAATTCTTTTGATGGCCAAATTTCATGGCTTTTAAAAGTATTTTTCAAGAAATCCAAATTTTAGGGCTCTTGAGACTTCATTTAGAAAATATATCTATAAAATGATTTTGTTTTAAAATATTTTTTTAGAGTTTTATTTAGAAATCAACTTGAACAACCTTTTTTATAACAAATTTTAAAGCAAAGCTTTAGGAAGCTTTTTGGAAAGCATTTTGTAAAACAATTTAATAAAAGCCTTTTGAAAACACTCTTTTTTAGAGAGTTCCTTCGCACCAAGCCTTTTATTTTTTGGTGGGATTGTGTTTGTGATGATAACTAAAAAGCTAGCATATCAACACTTCCACCCATGAGAAATCATTCAAGGATTACAAAAGTTCAAAATATATATATATATATATATATATATATATATATGGAAAGGAGATAAAAATCACACATTCATCTACTCTGTAACATTAGTTCAATATCCATATAGCTATATACATATGAATATAAAAATCAAAGGACTTAAATAAATAAATAATAGGTGCATATATCTCAATATCAAGATCTAGATATTTAAACACATAGAGTACGAATATATAAACTAAAAGTATACAAAGATCAATATAGATAAATTTATTCACAAAAAGCATAGATCCACACCATGGTTAAAACTCTATACCGATGGATCTATCAATATATGATTGTGTACATCAAGGTGTATGTGAGAATATAGGCATATATGGAAGCAATAATATAAGAGCATAGTTATTACATTAATCTAAGCTTAGAAGCTTACAGATAATATACTATTCACATAGCATACATAAAGTATTTTCTCAACCAAAAAAAAAAAAAAAAAAAGATACATAAAGTAAAGAAAAATATGAAATTTCTTTACTTATATATGGAAATCTAGACTAATAAAGCAATAAAAGGGGGTAAGAGGCTTACTTTAGGGGTGATTAGAAGGCTAAAGAGGCCTTAATTTAGTGCTGGAAATTTTAGGAAAAAAGGATTTGATATCTTAGGAAAAAAGATGATAGGTAAAGATTGATGATCAAATAAATGGGGAATGGGGGAAATATTTAAAGGGAAATGGGTTGGCCATTAGGCTCAACCTTACCATGAGCCAGGCATATGGCAGAGCTGGGCTGGGTCTGCTGGCCATCTCATTTTTCTACAAGCGTCTAGGCCTTTTCGGTCCCCAGTTTTTTTTTTTTTTGGTCCCCAGTTGGAAGAAGGGTGTTTTAGCATAGAAATTTGCAAAGCCGATTTTTGCCTATATTGTGCATGCGATACCTCTCAATTAATCCAAAAACGATATTGTCGAGCCATTTTTTCTTTGACATACATAATTGATCCTAATTCAATGATATTCTGGATTTTTGCATAAATTATGGCTGAAACAAAATAGTTGTTTGTGTGAAGACGCCCCAAAGAACATCTTTTGGTCCCCAAAAAAACAAGTGTCATTGGAAGGATTTTGATGCCTATTTTGTAAATATGTTTGGAAGAGGATAAAATTAAGGAAGACGGATTCATTCAATAAAGCCTACCATAGGCGACAGTACTAAGATAATGGATGGTTGAAACATAAGGACAAGACGATTGATTAATGTACCGGACGAAGAATATATTGATGGAAATATGAGTGTACGCAGCAGAAAAATTAACCGATCTACTTCATTCGCAATTGATAACATGTGCTATGTAAGTTTCAAAATATAAGAATAAGAGAGTATACTTTGATGCAGTGAAATTCAAAACCAAAGATTAGAAGCACTTGGGAACGCTTTTAATCTTCACTCCAATTCCACTTGATGCCCAAGAAGTGTGGTCTCTTAATCAGTTATATGTGTATGTTCAAGAGAGAATGAAAGAGTGTCTAACACTCACATACATACCAATTCATGTATCTTGTTGTTGTTACAAAATTCTGTATGTTTCTCTCCTAATAACTAATTATCTAATTGGGCTAACCTTTTGGGCCTTTCCAATTGAGTTTTAGTATGTGGCTTGGAGTGGGACTAAAAGGGAACAAATAATACACTGGCTCCAATAGGCCTTGGGCTTTTCTATCAACTCTTGACAAGTCCAAAGTTACCATTAATTATATTTAATACTACTATATAAATATAATTGCACTCTAGTCCTTATTAATAAATTATATCTCAAAACTTTATTGTACATGCAACCCCTTCATAAAATATTCGTAGTAACACAAAGTCATAAGTGTAAACTGCCACTTTGTAAATTACTACATCTTAATCCTTGAGTACCTGGTTTAATCTTTTAAGTTATTCATCATATATTTATGAAATCCAATTTCATAAATATATACTTTAGTAACTATTTACAAAAGTAGTTAGGCCTAACATTCTGAATAACAAACCCATTAAACTTATCTCAAGGGAATATTTTGTATATCCATTAAGAGACTATGAATTCCATCTTGAGAATATATGTTCCATCAATACTAAATGTGGCTGCCCAACATACTGAGGTTTTGACCGTTATTTTAGATCTCATTCCTGATATATCAAAGCAACCTACACTTCATGATCAGGTCTATTATTTTCTCAGGATTTAGAATTCATGTAAATATAAGTCGTGAGATTTATTATTCAATTGACAGTCGTTAGAAGAATAATAAATCTCACAGCGGTCCAGTTCAATATGTCTTAACTCTTAAAACATATCAACACATCAATTAGAAGTCTCCATTTCCATGATCAAGACAAATCATCTTAGTTGATATATTATAGTCTTCGCAGATGAAACGCCCAATTTTATCACCGACTATGAACTAAAATTCTAAGTTTACAAAGAATCTGTAATTTATATCTTCTGTGACTTTTTACATAAATCACATACTATGCATCTCATGAACTATATGATAATGTCCAAATATTCATGTTACCATCATTTTAGATAATAATAAAACAACTCTATTAATCACAACATTAAGTCATACATAATGTCATACATAATAACATACATAGCATCATACAATAGGATTTAAGGGCACTAATCCTAACATATATATGACAGATGGATCCTCAATCGTGGATGGATTCTAGATAAATAGACATAAGGGGGACATATATCAAGGCCATGTAGCATCTATATGGCTTAAGTGGTCTCCAAGGAACCCTAAATGGAAATGTCTTGCACCTTACAATTAATCCTAGTCAATAGAATCCCAATATGGGAA
The DNA here is from genome assembly GCA_019022515.1 of Quercus aquifolioides. Lineage (NCBI taxonomy): Eukaryota > Viridiplantae > Streptophyta > Magnoliopsida > Fagales > Fagaceae > Quercus > Quercus aquifolioides. The sequence continues at coordinate 52,874,027 of CM032334.1, read as the reverse complement.
GAATCCCGCAAAATACGTACATTTATAAGAATCTTCCTCACAAGGAAACATCTTCCTAGCCAAGAAACGAAGGTCGGTTCTACATTACTATAAAAACCCAAAAACCTCAGAAAATAAGGTATGCATAATTTACCCCAGCTCTGGCACTCTAGAGTTGTAAAAGTTTTCTAACTTAACTTTCGGAGGGTATTTGATCGGTACTACACCGGTACTCTTTGTAAGGTTTTCTTCTTCTTCATTGTTGTGCAGGCCTTGTCTAGAGCACGTGAGAATTGCGTAGCTTACTAATCAATTTTCACCATCATCATGTTTGCTTTATTGTCCCAATACTTTGAATTAGCAAGTTGGAGGCTTCGGAAAATGGTGATAAAATCATGATTTTGCATAAAGCTTCCACTTTTTTTTTTTTTTAAAATTCTTTTAATTCAAGTGGGGTTTTTGCCATCCATGCTAAATTGAAGTTCACCATGAGACATTTTCAATGACTCCTCACTTGAACCAATTTGTGGTCGTTTGATTATAATTTAACCGAGATTAAACTATAATCAAACATTACAAAAATGGCTGTTTTTTTTTTATTATTATCAAAGATTTCATGTTTTCATAATATCTTTCTCATTTCAATTACAATTAGGCCTGTGAACTATCATTTTAAAGAGAATTTCATGATCTTTAACATGATCACAAATTTATTACGATTGGATGGTTGAAACTTTTGTCAAATCTTGACTAAATCTCAATTAGGGTTGGTCAAACTTAGTTAAAATAATTCAAATGGTTTGAAATGATGATTAGAGGTCCATTTGGATAGAACTTATTTTACTGAAACTGAAAACTGAAAACACTGTAGCAAAATAATTTTTAAATGTGTGAATAGTACCGTGGAACCCATTTTTAATGAAAAAGTTGCTGAAAAGTGAGATTTGTGGGTCCCGTGAACAGTGCACGGGACCCACTGATGTGCTGAAAAAGTCAAATATTACGACTACTGTTCATGAATAGTGTATGAACAGTAGCCGTAACAGTGTTATCTCCTCCTGAAACGCGTGCCAAAAAAAAAAAAAAAAACGAGTAAAACGCGAACGTGGACGCAGAAACGTGTATCCAAACGGATACTAGGTTAAAGTAAACTGGAATTTGGTGGTTAGATGAATTTAGAGCTAATTTTAATGTCGAACAAATTAGTCAAACTCAATCAAACTTGGTTAATATGAGGAAATTTTGGGATTTTGAGCTCTCAAACCGTTGAAATAATTTATCCAGAAACTAATTGGGACAAGTCAATTTATTTCATGTAATATTCCTTATTTTTCCACGTTAGAAATGTAATTTTTTTTTTTTTTTTGGGATTTCAAAGCTCAATTTGACATTTTGGCATGGAAATTGAGGTCAAACAAAATACAATATCAACATCTCCTAGTTTCTATTTCTTAAACCTCTCCTCTAGTTCTCTCTCAATATCGATTCCCCTCTCTCACTACTTGTGTCTTCAGTGATTCACTTTTCACCACAACGCAAAGGTAACTCCAACGAGACATGGGAAGGATGTTACAGCTCTGGTAAAAAATTTTCTCAACCTACACGCATGAATCAAATGCAATAGTGATATGAGATACTAAGAGATTGGCGTCATATCGGTCCTTGCAGTAGTGTAATTTGGGCATCTCTAATGTGACCTGACCTCTGCCATGACAGATGAGCTAGATTTTGGTGTGGTGCTGGTGGCATGGTAGTTTGGGTCTCAGATTCACTAGATCTTAGGTTCTTTTCTATCGAGTTGAGATTTGTGGGCATATGGATGGGTTTTTCTGGTGGCTTGGGTACTAGGTAGTGGGGTTTTATCGAGTGGCAACTATAGTGGTTTTTGGTGATGGTTGGGATGAAATTGGTGTTGTGTTGTAATGTAGTATAGGGGTTTGTGGTGGCGACAAGGTGGTTGAGGGTGGTGATGGCAATTGGGATTTTTTCTATGGTGTTTTCTGTTTGGCTTGAAAATTTGAGTTTGCATACGGGTGGGTTTATGGTTGAGAAAGACAAAGGATAGGGGTTGTGGGTTGGTGGTGGTGTTGTGACTTTAGAGTAGAGATTAGAGTGAAAGAGATGATTTGACAAAAATATTAGTAAAGTATTATGTTAGAACATATGTGAATCAATGTTAGGAACATATGTCAATATAGAATTGGCTAATCCTTTGACAAAACGCACTTTACTTGTAATTGGGTAGATCTAGGATGTGTTTAATGCTTCAAGGAACAAGGTTTCAAGTTCAAGCGTTAAAGTCATGTAAGTCTATCCAAGAAACAAGTGGAGAAGTGTTGGATTTTAAAGCTTGACAGCTAGCTCGACAGCTAGTATCTATCGAGGTTTAAAAAGTTGTTTCAGCCTGCTACTCGACAAATAGGGTATTTGTCGAGGTTTATGAAAATCAGTTTTTCAGAGCTAATTTTACTCCAATCAGTGAATAGAGGTTTGGACTTTCTTTTCTCAAAACCCTAAACATATGTAAGGATTGTTTAAAGGGTTGTCACAACTGATACACCTCAATGCAAAAGTTTTTCACAAGCATATTGTGAACCAGAGACATATGCTCTAGTTTATCTTTCTTTTCAAGAAGTTGTTGAGGTTGTATACCGTAGGGTTTTGTAACCAAGGAGTTTTGTGATCTTCATTGTGTGATGAACTGAAGAACTTTGCAGCCAACATCCTTCTTAAGTTCCTGAGTAAGCCGCGTATTGGGATCCACGCATCGAATTGGTTAGTCACATACTAGGAGTCGTGCATTGAAAGGGAAGATTTTCATTACAGAACAAGTCCAATTGGGTATTGGGATAGGGATTCAAATGTAGGTTGGTATAAGGTACTGGGATTCTTTTATTTGTAACCGCTTGTTGTGATAATAGTGAATTTTCAGGAGTGGTGGCCTTAAAATCACCTGGTGGGGTTTTGGCCGTGTAGGTTTTCCCCATTCATAAACAAATCACCGTGTCAATTTATTTTCCACTGAATTTTAACTTAGTTGGTGATTTGTTTGTGCTACCCCGCTTATTGCATGCTAATTGAATTAATTAATTAACTTCGCTAATTAATTGGTTAATTCATCACAAGGGGTCAATACATTCTTGGCCTATCATATTAGATGAAGAAATAGTATTTGAATAAAATAGACAGTAGAATAACTAATGTAATGTTGGTGTTTTTGAAAAGTGGTGATGTAAAATAGAAAAAGAAAGTTCTTATACTAAAATAGACAGAAATTTTTGCACATATAGATGTGAATATTTTACTATCTCTAGAGCTACACAAGTTGTTTGCAATAGTACTTGATACATAAGAAGGAGGGAAATGGGCATTTGGCCCTAATTTACAAACTATGCAGCAAAATACCACTATTTTGAAATTATTTAGTAAAATGCCCATATTTTTGAAACTCGACATTAGCTATGCATGTTTTTCCACTTAAAATCTTTTGAAAATTTAAGTGAAACTTCTACTAAAAATATACATATAACTCGATTTTGTTAAAATCGAGTTTCAAAAACAGGTGCAATTTACTAAATAGTTTCAGAACAGGAGCATTTTGCTGCATAGTTTGTAAATTAAGGGCAAATGCACATTTTTCCCATAAAAAGATCACCAGTTGTTTTAGGTTTGGCTATAACATTCATTGCATATTTACTTAATTACCACCTTCACTAATATATTTGAAGTTTGGATTTACATTTTAAACAATATAGAATTTATTTATTTAATTTTATAAAATATTGTGATTAACAATACCATAAAATATTTATGAAAACATCTAAAATCAAGGAAATAAAACCTTAAATCATAATCTTCAAAAAATTACATAATAAAAATTAACAGGCTGAACCCATGTTTTATTCTACCACACCAATGGGGAAATATGATCTGATGGTATGAATATAGATGTAAACATAAGAGTATAGCTTTCTCACAAGACAGTTTGACTCTTCACTCACCAACGAGGAGAGCCTCATTAATTAATCTTTCAAAATTCTTAAATGATGATCCTTCAAAATCAGCTGCTTCCATTGCCTTCTTCTTCCATTCCCTAGCTTTTTGCCTCATGGCCTTTCCCTTTTCCCCTTCCATCAGTTCCTTAACAAGTGCTTCAATCTCATGACGTTTAACATCCTCGTTAACCTCCACACCAATCTTCCAAGTGGTACAAGCATATCGACAATTTGTTTGTTACTTGGCAAAGAAGGGCCAACAAATAATAGGCACGCCAGCAAATACACTTTCTAATGTAGAATTCCAACCACAATGTGTTAGGAAAACCCCTATGGATGGGTGTGCTAGCACTTTATCTTGGGAGCACCAACTTGTTAGCAATCCCATATCCTTAGTCTCCTCAAAAAATTCTTCAGGCAAGATTGCTAAATCTCCCATTACCACATCAGGCCTAACTATCCACAGAAATGTGTGCTTACTATTCGCAAGACCCCATGCAAACTCTTTCAAGTGTTGGTCTGACATCACAGTTATGCTTCCATAATTTACGTACACAACTGAGTTGGGTTCCCTTTTATCAAGCCATTGGAGACATTTGGAGTCTTCTTTCCATAAGCTTGAACCTTGAGACATGAAATGGCTCTCAAGTACATGCCGACCTAGTAAGTGAAGCGGGCCTATATTGTAAGCATGAGGGAATTTGGCTAAAAGTACTTCTAGGACTTCATGTTCAAACTCATCAAATGTGTTGAAGATGATCGCAGAAGAATTTAAGCAATTTTGTGCTCATGATCCCAGAAAATCAAACAATGTTTCAGTAATGTCAGTGGTTCTAATAAAGGTAGGGAGGTCCTTGAGCCGAATGTTTTTCATTCCCGGGATCCAATTTATTGGTTTGTCAAGTGTTCCATCATGTTTGAAGCTTTCATCTGTAACAAAAGAAATATAAAACAATAAGTCTAGAATCACATCTTTTCTCATAAATTGTTGATGCTATAAGTTGTTAACGATTAACAATAAAATGGTGTCAAAATATAGTGTGTCTATATGAAAATCAATAATCACTTCTCAACTCAGCAATATTGAAAATGTTGTTTAAGTAATATTGAAAAATGTAGTTGATAGCATTACTCTAGATAGGGATAGATCCACGCTTGGACCATGGGAGGTCAACCCCTAGCCCAACACCAAACCATCCTCCCCATTTCAATATTTTTATTTTTGTTAATAATGCATATTTAAAATTTGTCATCATCCTCCCCTGACCCCTTCACCCCTACACCAAACCCTCCCACTCTTTTACTTTTTTTTCCTCCAAATTTATATAGTATATATAGTAAATGTTTTACATTTGTTGTAATGATCCAATGAAAGCGCTAGCTATGTTTGTACTTATACCCCAAAATGACTAGTTGAGTTGCAATTGGCATTTCTCATAATCACTTATAAATCTAAAATCCACCTAGTAAATATCTAATGTGGGACTCTGTACTTGCCCACACAACGCCAACATGGTGTTAAACCGTGTTTGTTTTGATATATATAATTTGTAATGACTTGAAAAGAGAACTAGTCACTTCTTCGTTTACACCCCAAAAGGATCACTATTCAAGTTACAATTAGGAATCTTCGTAATGATCCACCTAGTATAGACCTGATGTGGTACTCAGCGCATGCCTATACAACTCACGCTTAAACAATCAAATCCAATCAAATATGCACAATTTGAGATATCACACATTTCATCTTAAAAAATAAATTAGTCCAAATAGGTTTTAAAAAAATGTTATAGTCTAATGTGTGGCCATCCTCTAAATTAAAAAGAAAAAGAAAAAAATTTAACGTAAAACATTTTTAAAAATCGTTTTTCATCTTTTAGTATTTGTAAAGAAGATTCTCTTTCTTAATCCACTGAAAATTATGAGGTTTGCATATTTTTTTATTTATGATTTCTTTTTGAATTATATCAAAAGGTTTGTAAGAATTAAAATATCATTTACTTACTAACTTGTTTATAGAGTGATTGTACTTATAATTACTCTTTTTTTTCTTTTTCTTTTTTATCGCAACTACAAAAAAAAAAAAAAAAAAGCATTTTCAATAATAAATATTGTCAAAACTAAGTTTCATAATCTAAATTACTATTTGGTTTTGTACTTCAAAAGGAAAATTATTCTGAATTTAGTATTTATAAACAATTATAGATTATTTTTGGGATTTAAAAAAAAAAAATATTACGACAAATGATTGATTTAAAATGTCTTGAGAAACAATTATTTTATGTCTATTTTTTAATTTGCATTTTTCTAATATTGAATGAGTGCTAGTTTTATTTTTTTTAATAGGATATTAGGATACTTAGTCATGAATTTCATTATTTTTTTTTTCCATGTATTTACTATCCATACTCTAGGACAAATTACTCTGACTCTTTGACAAGAGAAAATATGAAATGAGCATTCCATAAGGCAATTTTATAAGATAATTTTTCCTCTTATAAATGTAGTTGCGTTCATGAAATATAGCAATCCACTAAAAAAAATCATGAATTTGTTTGATTTTGTTGTAGGAAGTGGAGTTTTAGTCGTAGGGTTTTGTTGTAGAACTTTTGGGATTATAAAGAACTTTAACTAGAAAGAAATTTAACATTTAGAGTATTTGACAAACTACAAAGCTACACTTTAGAGCTACTGTTATTCTGTGAGATGATCGGCAATGACACCACACCAAATCGCTATTCGACATTGAGAGAAAAGGGAGGAGTTGTTTTTGGCAAAGAGAAATATTGAGACATGGTGAGGGTTCAAAATTTTAACTTAAAATTGAGAGCATTTATTTCACAATTAAGATTATACTTTATGAATTTAATTATGGGTTTAGCTTACTTCCAGTACTTTTCTAACTGGAATTTCCTTTTGTTTTAAAGAGAAACTACTACATCGCCCACTAACTAAATAAAATGTGGAAATTAAAACCTACTACCACTTGCTATTATGTATTTAAAATAAAAGAACATCTCCAGTTAAAAAAGTACTGGAAGTAAGTCAAACTCTTTAATTATGTATACAAAGTGCTAAATGCGGATTTTTTTTTTCAAGAATTAGAATTAAATTGGAAAAGGTTAGAATTTTATATAATGACCGTGGATAATTAGGATAATTCACCTTTTATTTATTTTTTTAAACTTCAAACAAAATCTTATAAAATATAATAAAAAATTATTATTAATTAATTATGGGAAAATATTGGTTGAGATCTCAGTCTCTTTTGGCTATTGCGAACTCACCAATATTTTCCAGGTTAAAAAGTTTTTTTAATTAAAGTGTTATGAACAACTTCAGGCTGGATGGCTACTTATTTTGCACTTGACAAAGACAGTAAATGAAACTCGTGAACAGGGGGACTTAGTAAATACTCATTTAGCTATTTAAGCTTAGAGTGCTAAGTGATAGATATACTCAGTAATTACCATCTGAGTTACAGTTCAATTAATAAAGTTGTTTATAGTCATCTGATCAGTACCATTGGTGTGGTCAGAAAAATATGAAATTAATCTTTAACAGTTATTCTAACAAAAACAAAACATTGTTCAAAGTACCTTTGAATGGAAGAATGCCTCTTTTGATGAGTTCAGTGAAGCTGAGATATCCCATGAAGACACAAGCTGAGGCAGTCCAAAACTGAACCTCTAGGATGCCCAATTCTTCTCCAACTTTAATAGCAAAACTCATGATGCCATCAGAAACTATGCAAGTAACCAAAGGCACCTCAGAGGATGAGTTGAGCTTAAGCACTAGCTCTTTGAAAGGGGCCAAACAGTTCTTTCTTGTGGAATCACATAGTGCTGGGATATCTTGGGTTGCATCACGATCGGACGGTGGCAACCCGTCTGTTATTGTTTCAAACTGGAAATCAGGTAGCCCCTTTATGTATTCAAGTCCTTTGGATCGGATTAATCGTCTGTGGTTGAACTCAGTATTGACAAAGGTTATATGGAAGCCCCTTGAGTGAAGGAGCTTGGCTTATCACATCATGGTGATACATGGGATTGTGCTGGGAATGGGACACATACTGCATGGGGCTTTGTAGCTCGAACTGAACCCATATCAATTGCAAGTTTTAAGCTATATTTTTTTTAAGGAATCAAATTTAAAGGGCTTGTGATGATACCTTTAGGCTCTATGCCATTTTATAGGAAAAATCTGTAGCACCTATAGATTTTTTCAGTAAACTCATCGGCGGGGAAAATTATTCACTGTCACATGAGAGATAGTATTACTATTAATTATTCGAAATACTGAATAATGAACGTAAGCATTAGCATTGGGAGGTAATTAAACACCCTCTAGTTGCTATTTTAGTAACTGAGAACCAAAAATAGTGCTCCAACCTAGTAGGTAAATCTTCAAAATTTTAAAACCCATGAACAATAGGTACTTATATTTACAACCCATTGTTCACGAGTTTGTAAACACAAGTATTATTAATTTATTCCCCTTTTTCTCTCTCTCCTCTACGCTTCTCCCCAGCCTCTCAATCTCCGAAACACTCTTCTCTCTCAACTCTCTACACTTCTTCCTCAATCTCTGAAACTCTTTTCTCTATCAACCCTCCCTCGTGATCCTCGCGATTTTAGGTGGTGGATTTTGATGATGGCATAGATCGAAGTTTGGGTCGGTCAGTGGCTGTATTAGTGATGGTTACTCGGTCGGTGATGGGTTGCTTGGTCGTTCGATGGCTAGATTAGTGATGGTCAGTGGCTGGATTGAAGTTTGATGGTGGGTTTCGGTGGCTGAGATTGGAGTTTGGTGATGGTTGTTGTCACGGTGGCTGAGATTTGTGAGGAACAATGGTTGGTTGAGTTTTGTTTTTTTAATTAGATTTGGGTGGAGGTGGTTTGCTCCGATGGGTTTGTGTGGGTAGTCGATGGGTTCATTGTTTTGAATTTGTGGTGGGTAGTTGATGGTTTTGTGGCAAAATCCGATGGGTTTGTGGTTGTGTTTTGGGGGCCGTCATGGATCAACCATTGGTTTGTGATTTGGGGAGTGGGTTTGTGATTTGGGTTGGTGGGTTGGGATTTGGGTGGGGGTGGTTGGTTGGATAAACTTTTGGTAATTGGATGGTGGTGGTGGTAGCTGAGCTTCGATGCTAGGTTGCTACTGGGTGGCTGAGCTCATATGTGGTGGTTGCTGGAGAGATAAAGACAGAGGAAGAGAGGAAAGAGAGAGATGGGAGAGGAGAGAGAAAGAGTAGTTCTTAAATATTATTTAATGTTGTAGTTTATATTATTTTAATAAGTTGTATTTGAAAATAGAAACTGAGATGTTGGGTGAGTTGTAAAATGAGATGGTAAAATAGATAAAGTAGATTTTTAGAGTGTAAAATAGAAATTTTTTGGCATTCCGGATGCTAGTGCTCTAATAAACTTAGGCGAGAACTAATGAAATTGTGTCTATAGCCTTAACTTTATCTCTCCCCCCCCCCCCCCCTAAATGTTGACAATAATCAAGCTCTCCACTCCATCTCAACACAATTGCTAATGATGCTCCCAAGTCCCAAAATCTTATGAGATAATATTTTTCTTCTCCTAAATGTTCAAAGTAATATTAGTGGTTACCTGGTGGTGGTATACTGGTACTGCAATCAAGTGATACAACAAAGTTCCAAACTTCCCATAAACTATGGATAAAGTTGTAAATGAACCAAGTCATTCATAAATAGTTCAGGCCTGATTTGATAAAAAGCTCGTTCATGTTTATTTAGCTATAAACAAGCCAAACTTGATCCTTCATTTTAGGTTGTTTAATAAACGTTCCGAGTAAAAAAAAAAAAAAAAAGGTTCATGAACAAGGTTGTAAACAATAGGGCTTGATAAAAAATAAAAAATAAAAAACAAAAAAACAAAACAAAACAAGCTTAGGTTCATTTATGGGGTTCATAATAAATTTAATATGATCTTAAAAAATAAACTCATATCTTACTAAGCCTTTGATTGATTGGGGGTTAGGACCAAATGTTCAAACCAAATAGACTTGATAACATGCTTAATAAGAACTTGATAATATACTTGAATTAGATCTTAAGCCCAGCTTGATTAATGAAACAAATAAAGCCAAGCCAAGCTCAAGCTCAAACTCGAGCTGTTGGACTTTTTGACAAGTTCAAGCTCAAACATAGTTTGTACGCTTGGTTCAAGCTCAAATCAAGTTTGACCATTTTACATTTGTTGTCCACCCGAGCTTGAACATTCAGTACTCGACAAATCTTAGCTTGTTTACAAAACTAATCGTGGATAGATGATCTACCATACTTGTAATGGATTTAATTTATAAAAAGATTCCAGTACTTAAACTTGTGTTCCATTCTCAAAACTTGTTTCTTAAGGAAATATTAGCAATTGGACAGTAGTGGTACACTGGTACTAGCATCTGGTAACAACTTTCTTATTAGATGGAGGGGGAGGAGAGGAGAGTCAAGTGAATGGGAAGGGTGGGGTTTAATGACTTTGTTTGGAATTTTTTTTTTCTTCTTTTTATAAGAGAGGAAGGGGAGGAATTTGAGGGGATTTGGAATTTTGGATGGGTATCTTACCCCTCCTAACCCTTTGTTTTTAATTCCCTCAAATTAAAGAGATTTTGAAGGAGAAATGGAGTGGAGGAGATTTAAAAAATAATTGAAATGTCAATTTTTTCCTTTAAGATGTCAATTTATAAAGGGATGGCAATGGGGCAAGGCGGGGCCGGAGGATGGGGTCTTCGTCCCCACCCCGCATGATTTTGTCTTGCCCCATCCCCACCCCGCCTTGAATGACGAGGAAAACTTTCTCACCCCATCCCCACCCCTTGGGGCCCCACAAAGACCCACCCCATCCTGTAAAACTCTATGTTTTGTTAATTTTCCCTCCAACTAGTACAATTTTTTTAATGAAACCTATTTCATTGGAAAAAATATACTTGAAATTATAACTAAATTTATCCTATCAAATCAAATTAATTTTTAGAAAAAATTGAATAATATATCCAAGTGTTTAAAAAGACAATCACAAAAAAAAAAAAAAAAAAAAAAAACTTATAGTATAACACATAACAAAATAAAGGCAGAGAACTACATTGGGTAGAATAAAATAAGTTAATATTGATATGTTTAAATAGTAGGGTTTGGGATATGAAAATTTTATAATTATAACCCTTAGCAACGCAGGGCGGGGCGTGGACAAGGAGGGGCAGGGCGAGGTGGGTCTAAAAAATCTAAACCCATCTCCGCCTCGCCCTGTGGTGCGGGGCTAAAATCTTGCCCCATCCCTACCCCACCACCTTTGCAGGGCGGGGAATACTCGCGCAGGGCGAAGCGGGGAGGGGCTGAGCAAGAGGGGCGGGACAAAATTGACATCCCTAAATTTATATTTATTTCTTTAAAATTAAAAAATAGGTCACAATTGTCAAATTATGAAATTCTCCTACTTTCTCCTCTCCCTATTAGTTGACTCCTACAAAAATCATTAATGTTTCTTGTAATTTCAAAAAGGATTTGGTTTATCTCCAGTACTTTTTTAACTAGACATCTCCTATTATTTTAAATATACAATGACAAGTGGTAGTAGTGGGTTTTAATCTCCATTTTTTTATTTAGTTAGTGGGTGATGTGCTAGTTTCTCATTAAAATAAAAGGAGATTCTAGTTAAAAAAAGTATTGGAGGTAAGTCAAACCCTTTCAAAAAAATTATATAAACAAAAACTTGTATTACCTAAAACGGACCGAAATATAAATACTAAGCGAAAAAGCAATTGATTTGAGTAAAAAATGTCTTTCGGAAAAAATCAACCTTTGGTCAACAGTTTGTATATGGAGAGAGAGGGGGCAAAGAGAGAAGTTATTATTAGTAGATTTTTTTGTAATGAAATTTATTTGTGGTGGTTTGTTGAATAGGTTAATGTAAGTTCCCAAAAAAACTTTTCTACCCTATTATGCTTGTTCTTTGTTGACTAAGGAAAAAAATTTAGTTTGACTTGTGTTTTCAGTTATACCAATTACCAAACCAATGAAAAATGTAGAACATAGTTTTTACAAAACTAATAAGACAGTAATATTTAAGATTTTTGTTTGAAAATTTAACCACTTGATGATAATTTTGAAATGTCCTTATTTACTACCATTCTACCATGTGCAAATCATGTAATTAAGAAGTGCTAAATTTACAACACTTTTACAATACTTTCATAACAAATCATACGTGTAAAGTTGTTATTAATTCTAATTTAAATCTACCACTAAAATTAATTTTTCTATTTGTCAATAACAATCTGTCACATATGATTTGTTGTGAAAATGTTATGGACATAACATTTCTCGGACTTAAATCCTTATTATCATTTAACAAAACTAATATGTAACTCGTACTTACACACGGGGAATGATGAATTATAGTAGTGTTATTGATGTTAGCTTGAATTATTAAATATATATGACATTAGTTCGATCAGGACATTTGGAGGTGCTTCATGCAATTTTCATGATATTGGTTATGCCAAGTTTCTCGTTACACTGTTATACGTATATAATTTTGAAAATCACTATTGAATACTACATATCAATTCACAATCATTGTCCATGAAATTCTACTGAATACAACACAAAATAAAAGTATAAATTTGTCAAATAATGTCTCCTAAATTAAATGAGGATAGGCGCATGAGAATATCTAAATAGAAACAGTAAAAAAAAAAATGCTTATTAGTTCAGAGAAAAAATAACAGTAAAAATCTAACAATTTAATTTGTATGGAAAGCTAACAAAAACAAAAACAAAATTCAATTTTAATTCTAATTAAATTTTCTCTAAGCTTATATAAATTGGGACCGGCTCCTCTCCCTTTTAAGTGTCTCATGTTTTCTCCGGTTTTTAAACAGATGAACGACACGTGGCGTCTATAAAATCTAACAGTATAAACAAGGCCACATCAAATTATCATTTATTTCTCTTTTATCCCCACTCTTCAGCGTAACCCACTACTCACACACCGAACACCACTACACCGAATCTGAGAAACTATCACAAACAGAGCTGCAAGAGAGGGGGAAAGAATGGGTTGAGAAATTGCAGAAGAACAACAAAGGCTAGTTGTGGTTGTCTGTGTTTAACTGGTTCAGATTTGCACTTGTTGGTTTGTTCATCTTTTTTTTTTTCTTTTTTGTTGTTGGGATTTGGTTGATTTCAAACTTGGTAGTTTGATACTAAGCTCTCTCTTGCCATTTCTACAGTGGGTTTTAGTCATGGGTCTGGTTTGAATTAAAATGAAATGGATTTTCTCCCTTTTGTTTCTTTAATTTTAAAATCAATATAATTTTTTCTTTGTTTGTGCTTATGGGTTCTCTCCCTCTGTTTATGCTTATGGATTCTCAGATCCGGTGATATTTCCGGCATGATTTCTGACGGGTCCTTAATCCTTATCATTCACTGCCAAGTGCAGTGGGGTGTGAACAGTGGATTTATTGCTGAAGAGTGTTGGTAAAATAGAAATAAATGATGTTGTGATGTGGCCTTATATCTTACCATTAGATTTTGTAGATGCCACGTGTCATTTATCCGTTTAAAAACCGGAGAAAACATGAGACACTTAAACGGGAAAGGAGCCGGTCCCATATAAATTACCTAGTCATGGTATATACATAGTCTTGGTATATTATATAAATAACTTATAAATTTGAATTATTTTTAATTACACAAAAAAATGACTCATAAATTGTCAAAGCTCTTCCCATTGGCATTCTTCATGAACTTCTTGAATTGCCTTGTAATGTAGGACTTCATTTTAGAATCTTCATCGTCTGAAGACTCATCAGTATCACTGCTCTTGGCCTTTAATGTCGTGCTCTTGCTCTTGCTCAATTTCCTAATCCTTGTCAAACCCAACTCATAGGTCTGCAGATTGACAACCAACTCTGTCAAAGGAATCTTGTTAATATCCTTTGATTACTTAATCGCAGTGATCTTGGCATGAAATCTCACGGGTAGAGATTTAAGCATCTTTCTCACAATCTTGGGTTCAGGAATGGTTTCCCTAAGATTAAAGGCTGGGTTCACTATGTCCTTGAGCTTTGCATAGAACTCATCGAATGACTCATCCTCCTCCATCTTGATCTCTTCAAAGCTTATAGTGAGCCTCTGAAGCTTTGAATCTTTGATAGCCTTGGTGCCCTCATAGGTTGTCTAGAGAATGGTCCATACTTCCTTAGCAGTTTCAGTAGATGATGTCTTCTTGAATTCCACATTCGTGACTGCACTGAATAGAGTATTCAATGCCCTGCTATTGAAATTTGCCGCCTTGATCTTAGCATCATCCCAGTCGGCCGGCGCTTCCATAGGCTTGGTCGAACCTATCTCCACAGCTTGCCATACTTTCTCATCTAAAGACTACAAAAAAGCTCTCATGCGTACTTTCCAGTATGCATAGTTAGTGTCATCGAATAAAGGAGGTATAATAAGAGACTGTCCTCTATCCATGACAAACAGGGGTCAATGGATCACACACAAAGATTAAAACTTAATTAGAGTGTGTCTGCTCTAATACCACTTGATAGGCCAAGAATGTATTGACCTCTTGTGATGAATTAATTGATTAATTAGCCAAGTTTATTAATTAATCAAATTAACATACAAAATGCGTGGCAGCACAAACAAAAAACCAATTAAACTAAATGCAGCGGAAAATAAATTGACACGGTGATTTGTTTACGAATTGGGAAAATTTACACGGCAAAAACTCCACCGAGTGATTTTAAGGTCACCACTCCCGAGAATTCACTATTATCACTACAAGCGGTTACAAGTAAAGGAATCCCAGTACCTTATACTAACCTACAGTTGAACCCTTACCCCAATACCCAATTGGACATGTTCTGTAGTGACTAATGCGCGGATCCCAATACGCGACTTGATCACCAACTTGAGAAAGATATTGGCTGCAAAGTTCTTCAGTTCATCTAAATGATGAAAATCAAGAAGCTCATTGGTCACAAAACCCTACGGCATACAAACACAGCAGCTTCTTCAAGAGAAAGATGAACTAGAGAAAATTCTGTCTCCGGTCACAATTTGTATGAACAAGACTTTGCTTCACACTTGTGCAACTATGCTACCTTTTATGACCCTTAAAATAATCCTTATATATGTTTAGGGTTGTGAGAAAAGAAATCCTAAACACATACTCACAGATTGGATGAAAATCAGCTCTCAAAAACTGAGTTTCATAAACCTCGATAGATAGCCATCTATCAAGCTAGCTATCAAGCCACGAGCTTCAGCAGCTTTTAAACCTTGATAGATGCTAGTTGTCGAGTTAGCTGTCAAGCTTTAAAATTCAACACTTTCTCACTTGATTATTGGACAGACTTGCATGGTTTTAACACTTGAACTTGAAACCTTGTTCCTTGAAGTATTAAATACATGCTAGATCTACCCAATTACAAGTAAAGTGCGTTTTGTTAAAGGATTAGCTAATTACATAAAATAGTAACGTGTGTTCCTAACATTGAATCACATATGTCCTAACAATCATCAACTGACTTAAGAGCCATTGATTTGGATTTGTTTGTGTTAGGTAGGTCTAGCTCATAGGACTGAGGAGATCTTACAAGCTCATCAACAGTGATAGAGTCCACATCCTTGCTTTTAGTATTGACAGTCACTTTGGGTCTAAAGTCCTTAATCAATGATCTAAGTATCTTCCTAACAATCTTAGGTTAATCATAAATTTCACTCAAATTATAAGCAGAGTTAACAATATCATTCAGTTTAGTATAGAATTCATCAAAACATTCATCATCAGACATTCTTATACTTTCAAATCTGGTAGTTAACTGCTGCAGTTTATTAATCTTAAATGCCTTTGTGTCTTCATGGACAGTTTGGAGAATATTCCATGCAGTATGAGCAACCTCAACATTTGAGATTCTCTTGAATTCCTCCATAGAAACAGCATTAAAAATAGCATTCATGGCTTTGCTATTAAAAGCGGTTGCTTCTTTCTGAGAAGTTGACCACTCGCGTACAGGAGTAGTCGATTTCTCCCATCCGTATTCATCAAAATTCCAAACTCTCTTATCAATAGATTTCAAGAATGCTTTCATCCTTACTTTCCAGTAGGCATAGTTGTTCCCATCAAAGTGAGGTGGGATCACAAGAGAGTAACCGTGTTCCATTGACAACAGGGGTCAAAAATCAACTCTTAGATAAAAAAATCTAAAACACAAGAGCTAACCTGCTCTGATACCACTTGTGCGTTTTTAGACCCCTTAAAACACAAGTTGTTTAACCTAGTTATTTAGCCAAGTGATTACTTAGATAAATTATTAGTTCTAGTTTAACACATCCAAATCATATCATGTAAATAATGCGGAAATATAAAGAACACACGATATTATAACCCAGGAAAACCAAACTAGTAAAAAATTTGGGGAGAATTTAATCTAACTATCCTCAAGGTAAAACAAATCCACTATGAAAGAATTGAAATTTGTATAATAGAACTTAGACGACTAACATCCTATTGCTACCTCGTGTAGAAAACTTACTACCACGACCACATGACAGCTCCGAGTCTAGGGACTACTTCTTTCCTTGATCCACTGCAACCCCAAGTACTCCCACTTGTGACTTTGAAACTCCACTCAAAGGTTTCTGATCTTCTTTAAGTTCTTTATGCAGCAATTGAAGCAATCACCAAGTTCTTGACATGAATCTTGATCTTGATAACCCTAAGTGTGTATGAAGGTAAACACCTCTAGATCTCACAAGAGATTCAACACACAACATAAAAAAGACTTCTAAAACGTAGCAAGGCTTTTTATTTTTATACTTGAAGTAAAACATAAAACCCTACACATCATATGGGCTTAGGCTGAATTGGAAATTCTACAGAAAAATAAATCTACACGAGATTCGATCGATCGAGTCTTGCAGATTTAAACCAATAAATCCTGCAATCACTCGATTCCAATTTTACAAATAAACACACTTTGAGCAAGCCTAAACCTAGACTCAATGTTTTGATCATGGTTTGCTAACACATTACAAATTGAAGTTCTAATACATTTAGTTCCTGAAGTCTTAGAACCTAACAATAAACATAAATGCAAAGCATTTTGGTGAAAAAAATGTGTGATTTTTTGTGCTTTGAAACTTACTCTTGGTAAACATCGAAAGCATGAGTTAATTCTAGTACTATTTATGGCACAACTTTTTCCACAACTATTTAATAATAATGATAACAGTAAGTAATTGATATAACATATATATATAGGGATTAACATAGTTGGACTTAAACTCAGTGTCTTAAGCTTTTGTGTTAAGTACGTGGTGTCCTTATATGTTGTATTAACTACTCAATTGAAGTATCCCTAGGGCGTTCTTTTCTCAACAGGTGGTATCAGAGCCAAGGTAGTGTGCAACAAGGTTACAAGGTTTTCAGGGTCCTTTTTGCCACTGGAGTAGGGACAATGTGCGTATACTTGGAACATGCACACAAGGTTTCCATGAACATGGACATGCAGAATTCCTATGGATGGGAAGTATATATTGCATAACAATTACATGAAACAAATGTCTCACAACATGCTGGATCAATATTGGATGTTTGCTCCCCACCAATTGTGAGACATCGATTGCATGCAACTAAATGTATAAGATAATTTTCCCCTAATTAGGGGTATGCATGGGGTTGAGTTTCAGATATTTTTCAAATTTTTTGGGTTGATAAATATCCAACCCAACCCAGGTTGTTTCCATTTTATCAAGTTTTAATTAAAAAAAATTGGATTTTTATTCAACTATTTAAGCCCATTATTCAATAAATTATCACAATGTATACAATCGAGCGTGATATTTATAATTTATCAAAACTAATACACAAAATTCAAGATAAATCAAACTAAAAATTTGAAATGCACTTTTTTTAAACTACTAACAGTGTGTATTGTGGGTCGAGTCAGGTTATATGGATTGAAAATTTTACCAGCCCAAACCCAACCTAACCCAACCTTAAAAGAATTTTACAACTCAACCCAAACCATCATCTATGAGAAATTAGCATAAGATGTCAATTTCGGTTTGGTTGAGTTGGGTTAATGGGTTGAATTCACCACCCCAAGCCTAGAACTCCAGAGTGATGAAGCAAGAAGTTAGTACCCATTATATGCTTTGTTAGAGATCAATTTAGTACTTTACTATCATTACCCTATCATACTTATCGTAATTACACATATGCTGAAGAGGTTGCACAAACATCGTTGCATTATTGATTAAAAAGAAAAATAAAACATAATAAAATTTTGCGTGTATAAACACGTGTTTACAATTATTAAAAAGAAAATGTAGATTAGAAAAATGACAAGAATTATATAAGAGATTTCATTATCTTGCAATGAGAAAGTTGCCTGGATAGAAAGAGTAATACTCAAGACACATAAAAATGCATAATTTTGTGCCACAATTTGCCACGTGGCGAGTAGTAATTGATGTAAGTGTGGTTGTGGGCCATGTGAGGACATACTTGCACCAATCACAACTCGCCACGTGGTGACACATAGCTATACACTTTCTATGTCCTGAGTATTACTCAGGAAAGAAAATATGAAAATTAATAGGCTTTATTGGTCGGACGAACTTGTAGGGTTTAGTAACTTTTTATATTAGAAGTACAAGGTGGTTTTTCCTCCCATTTTGGTAGGTATAGGATCACATAATTTTTGTTATCTTCTCAAACCAAAAATAAATAAATAATTGTTGTCGTACCTAATAAGGCACGTTTTTAGGAGCCGTGGTGGACTAGGAGATGAGATCCAACTACCCAACTACTTGTTCTTAAATTTGTTTGTTGGAACTTGCAGGTCAATTTAATTAGTATCATTATCAAAAAAAAAAAAAAAAATTAATTAGTATCGTTACCGTAAACTTGGACCAGCAACAAGTGGACATGAGGTGTCGCTTTCCATCTAGTCACCTTCTACATCTAGTCATCTACTATAGTAATGAGGCAAAATTTGCCAAACAGTATATTTTCCAAAAAAAATTAGGCGCGTGGCATGCGTTCAAAGTTATTTAGTAAGTTGGACTGTTTTTGAAAGTCGAGTTTGGCAAACTCGACTTTGGGCTGGAAAATGAACACTATAGTGGCGTTTTACAAACGCCACTATAGGTAATCTATAGTGGTGTTTTCTATAAAAGCTACTATAGGCTCTAAAAAAACGTCATTATAGTGTTCGTTTTCCAGCCCAAAGTCGAGTTTACCAAACTCGATTTTCAAAAACAGTCTAACTTACTAAATAACTTTGAACGCATGCCACGCGCCTAATTTTTTTTGGGAAATGTACTGTTTGGCAAATTTTGCCATAGTAATGAAATTTCCATTTTTAGATTATTATTAGGCTTCCATGGTGGGGCTGGGGCAAATTATGAGACGCAATTATCTTTCTATTTCTTTCCTCTTATTTTGGCTCAAAATATTTCATGATAAGATTGTCGAATTATTATTATTATTATTATTATTATTATTATTATTTTGATGGGAAGACTATGCTTTCATTTATTGATTACCAAAAAAATTGCTTACATCCTGGGCACACGCGTGCTCAATTAGGCTAGGAGTTTCCTCCAAACATACCACAAAATCCCCAACATGTCTTGCAAATTGGGCTAGAATATGGGCTGGCCTATTGCCTTGCCTCTTTACATGACTGAAAAAAATACAACGAAAATTCTAGGCTGACAATAAAATGCTAGAAACAATAGTTTCAATACAGGTGGGGGCCTCCGTGGTACCTACGAGCATCTGGTAAAGGCCCAAGGAATCCATTTCGCAAACAATGTCCCTAAAGCCCATCTCCCACGCAAATTGGACCACTGCCTCCATTGATTTTGCCCCAGCTTCCAAAGTGGCCAAGGGTGAAAGGACCCTCTTACTCATTGCTGCCAACACATTGCCTTCCCCATCACGAACCACCATTCCTATTCCTATAGCTTGTAACTCCTTTAGCATAGCAGCATCCATATTCAGCTTGTAGAGAGGGTGATCGGGTGGATGCCATTTCACGGATTCTGTTGGTCTGGTCGGGGGTACCTCCTCTGTTGCAGCACGGTAATCCTGCAATAAAGTTAAAGCCCTCTTGACAATGGTTTTCCCAGTGCTCCGTGGACCCCCATGCCGAACAGCATTTCGGTTCTTCCAAATCTCCCAACACAGTGTCATAGTGGTTTCCAACAGCCCCAAATCCGATGCATTACATTTCATAATCTTCCACACCACATCCATGAAGCTCCACCACAGTTCTATGTGAAAAGGGAAGACCAGAACATATGACAGTTTGTTTTGGGTTCCCTCCCACACTCACTACACAGCTCATCCTTTGTTATCCTTCGTCGCCTCAGATTCACTTTGTTGGCAAGGATATCTCTACAAGCCCTCTAGGCAAAGTTTCTGATCTTATTTGGTATTTTCATGCTCCAGATCCACCGCCAAATTTGCTTCACCTCAGTGTCATCTAAGCTTGCCCTGCCTCTACCCAGTCTGCTATCATCCATTATTAAATGGTAGGCACTGCGAACCGTAAATTTTCCCTTCACTGTGCAAGCCCAAACCAACTTATCCGAAGGAAAGCTTGTGCTCAAAGGGATGCCTAGCACCGTGTCTGCCTCATGGGGCCACAATATTTGTCTAACCAAAGAAACATTCCACTCCTTTCTCTCATGATCAATCAACTCACAGACTTTAGCATCGGCCTCAAGAGAGTTTTGTGGGGAAATTACCTTATATAAGGATGGTGTAGGCAGCCACTTGTTAGCCCATATCTTGATACTAAGCCCATCTCCTACTCTCCACTGTATCCCCTTATTTACCACTTCCTGTGCTATCATTATGCTTCTCCATCCGAATGAAGGGTTGTGACCGAGCTTTGCTTGGCTGAAACTACTATCCGGGAAATACTTGGCTTTAAACACCCGAGCAAATAGAGAGTGAGGATTTGTCTGGAGTCTCCACCCTTGCTTGGCTAGGAGTGCTTTGTTAAAACCCTTCAAATCCTAGAAACCCATGCCCCCTTTCTCTTTTGGCTGACACAACTTTTCCCAATTCATCCACACAACCCTTTTCTCCTCCTTCTTCTGTCCCCACCAGAATTGACTTACCATGCTAGTTAGCTCATCACAAAAAGCATTAGGGAGTTTGAAGCAACTCATTGTGTAGGTCGGGACAACTTGAGCCACTGCCTTAATGAGAACTTCTTTTCCGGCCCTCGAAAGCAACTTTTCTTTCCACCCAGCCAGCTTCTTGGCCACTTTCGCTTTTAACTGGGCAAAAGTATTAGTCTTGGATTTACCAATTAGGGAAGGCAGTCCAAGATAAGTTTCATGTTGTCTGATCACTTGGGCACCAAACAAATTTTTAATTGCTTCTTGATCCTCTATGGAAGTGTTTTGGCTGAAATATAAAGTTGTTTTTGTCTTGTTCAATTGCTGACCCGAAGATTCTTCATACACCTTCAAAATCCTTAGAATCTTGGTACTCTCCATCACAGTTGCTTGGCCAAAAATGAGGCTGTCATCTGCGAAAAAAAGATGCGAAACTCTCGGCCCCCTTCTACATGCTGACACACCCCGCAGCTGTTTATTTTGCATGGCTTGGTGAAGCATTGCCAACAAACCTTCTGCACATAGTAGGAAGAGGTAGGGTGATAGTCGGTCCCCTTGCCTCAACCCTCTTGAAGGTATTATCCGCCCTGTCGGTACACCATTAATGCGGACTGCATAGGTAACTATGTTGATGCATCTCAAGATCAGACCGATCCACCTTTCTGCAAAGCCCATCTTCCGCATGATCTGCACCAAACATCTCCATTCAACCCTGTTATAGGCCTTGCTCATATCGAGCTTCAAAGCCATTTCCCCTTCCTTGCCCTTCCTTTTTTGACTGATGTGGAACATAGTCTCCGAGGCCACCAGCACATTGTCTGTAATGAGCCGTTCTGCCACAAAAGCGCTCTGATTCTCGCAGACCAGATTAGGCAACACCTATTTCAGCCTGTTTGCAATAGTCTTGGAAGCAATTTTATAAACTACATTACACAAACTTATAGGGCAGTATTCAGTCACAAGTTTGGGGCCTTTCACTTTTGGAATTAAAACTATATGGGTTTCATTGAAGTTCAGGGGGGTAGTGCCCAAGTTCAAAAAATCCAAAACAGTTTTAGAGACAATAGCACTTACAGTGGGCCAAAATTTCTAATAGAAAATGGGAGGCATCCCATCTGGTCCAGGAGCAGTAGTTGGAAACATCTACTTCAGTACTCTCACAACTTCCTCTACCCAGAAATCTCGTGTCAAGAGAAAATTTGTCTGGTCAGAGACTTTTCTGTGAACAGCATTGATAAGCTCCTCGTTGACCTCTGGGTTTGAGGTAGAGAAAAGCTTTTTGAAATAACCCACAAAAGTGTTTCCAATCTCCTCTACTTCACCCCTCCACACCCCTGTGTCATCCGTCACTCCTAGAATCGTGTTCCGTTGGAATCTGCTTAAAGCCTTTGTGTGAAAAAATGAAGTGTTTCTATCTCCCGATTTAAGCCAGCTGATGCGACTTCTCTGCTGCCACATTGTCTCTTCTATATCCAGGAGTTTATTCAGCTCAACCCTTATATTTTGAAGATCTTCCATTACTGTTGATGACCCTTTTAGGCATTCTAAGCTCTCTAACTTATTCTGAAGAGCCGCAATTTTCTTGCCTACATGACCAAAACAGTTTTTATTCCACACCGTCAAAGCTAAACGGCATTCTTCCAGGCATCGAGAGAGAGTAGATGTGGACCCACTGCATTCTCCCTTTTCCCAAGCACTCACTACCACACTGGCGCAAGATTCCTCCTTAATCCACATTTCTTCGAAGCGAAAGATTTTCGGACTTCATTGCTTTGGCTTTCGAGTTGGTACCTCCTTCAACAATAAGATGCAGTGATCGGAGCTTGAATTAGCCTTGTGATGTACTTGAAAACCTGGGAAATGCCTAGACCACCCAACAGAGACCAAAGCTCTGTCTAGACATTCCCAAATCCATCCTCGACTGCCTAACTTCTTGGTCCAGGTAAAATCCTGCCCTATGTACCCCAAATCACGGAGCTGACAAGTGTTTATTGCTTCACAGAAATTTGCCATCTGGCTTGCCGGTCTTCTACGTCCCCCTTCCTTCTCTCCACTGTGCATTAACTCATTAAAATCACCCACATAGACCCACGGTAAAGAATTGCCCCTGGATAATCGTTTAAGAAGTTGCCATGACACAACTCTCTTACTTGTTTCCGGGTTGCCGTAAAAGCCCGTGAATCTCCACTCTTCCGCAACGCCCCCTGGCTTGATTATGGCATCGATGTGGCTCTCCGAGAAAGACTGTACATCCACAATCAGAGATGGTTTCCATAAAAGCGCTAATCTGCCGCTCCGTCCCACACTTGACACCACTAGACCTTGGGAGCGTTTTACTCAATCCTTAACTTCCTCCATTTCTGAAATAAAAAGCTTTGTTTCAATTAAAAAAATTAAAATTGGATCTTCAGAATTCACTACCTTCTCAAGGGCACGAATTGTTCGGCGGTTCCCAAGCCCCCGACAATTCCAGACGAGCGAATTCATTGATTCTGGCGAAGCTGACCTGCAGCCTCCGCCGATCCCATATGCTTTGCCATGAGTTGACCCATCTCCACCACCTCTCCTTCAAACTTACTTCTCTTCTCCGACAAGACATTCTCGTCGAGCTCCTGTAATCCTCTTGATTTCTTCCTTTTACCACCAATCTCTGCTGTTGATTTGATTTCCCCCTCACCTTGCACTCCCACTCGAGGAATCCGCTTCCATGTTCCCAGAATTTTCCCGACTTGTGTACCCATAGAGCGAAGCACCGACATTCTCCCTGGGTATTTATTCTCTTTACCCACCCCTTAATCTGAGAGAAATTCATCTTTCTGATAGTGCCCTAAGTCAACAGCCCCTTTTGTGGATATTTTGCCGCAAACATGGGCTAAATGATCGGGTCCCATTAAGCTCATGTTCCCAACCATCTCTGCTTTGTTTTTTTTTTTTTTTTTTCCACACTAGGAATAGGGTAAGCATGTGGGCCGGTATGGGGTGAGCCCACCCCTTTAGATGAGAGAGCTGCGTCTCTCGCGTGTGGGTCTTGCTTCGTGGGCTGAGAGTCTGCATTCATTGGGCCCAGCTCCTTTAACTCCACAGAGTGTGTTTGCCGTTTTGAATTTTCCTTATTTTCCCCCTTCAGAATATCAACGGCATTTATGGCCTGATCTAACTCCCTTAACTGCTCCTCAAATCTATCGGACTGCGAGAATGTTGGCAGCTCATCCTCTATTACCATATTTGAAACTGATGGTGGATCCGCTTGTGGTATCGCCACCGCCACTTCGGTCAGAACGTAGTTCAGAAACCGTAATCCCTGGTTCGGTTGTGCAGGCTTATTATTACCTGGTTGATCCCTCCTTCTTCCCTCCGCCGTCCCCCCTGACTTTCGTTTTGGCACCTCCGCCACTTGTGGTCTTTGCAGCCGGTCTGAATCTGCTCTCAACCAAGGCCCAAATTGTCTATCTTCAGTCCCTAGTGATTCTTTGCTACTGATCCAAAGAGGGTAGTCCCTATCATCATGCTCTAACATACCACACCAGTAACAGAAAATGGGTAACCTTTCGTATCGGAAGTCCACCCATCCCGTCTTACCACCTCCCATTCGCACAGACCGTCCTCTACATAATGGTTGCGTAATGTCCATAACAATCCGTACCCGTAGATACTTACTCACTCTGAAGCCCTTCTCTCCTACATCCACCTTCTCTATCGTCCCCACTGATCCAACAATTCTTTCAGCCACTTCTCTGGTTTGCATCCTCATTGGTAATCCATGAATCTGAAGCCAAAAATGGGCTTTATCAAAGCTAATAGAAGAGACAGAGTCCCCTGATTCGAACTTGTGGAGGATCACCAAATATTTATCAAAAGACCATGGACTTGCCATAACACTCGTTCCATGTCCTCCTTATTTTGAAAAACAAACAACGTTGTATTGTCTCTTACGTCCTGTACCTCAAAGTTCTCCGCCGTTTTCCATATCGGCTTAAGAGCTTTTACTACTGCTTCCAAATTAATATGTCGCTTAGTTAAAAACTTCGCGGCCAAAATGAAACCTTCCGCTATTTCTTCCTCATCCAAATCCACTTCATCACCCTCATGTTCTGAGAGTTTTAGGTTCTCACATTTCTTCGCCAACTCTTCCATTCTGTTTTGTGGAAAGAAAACAGTTGGATAAAAAACCTTTTCTACCACGAAGGAGAAACTATTCTGGCCTTAGGCCAGCGCTGCTTTTCACCCCTCAGTTTTCTAGAGAGAAAACGTAGAGAGAAAACTTTTTAAAAACCTTAAGATTGTCAAATTATTAGTCCATGCTTTAGCAGGATTGCTTTTTTTTTTTTTTAAGAACTTGGCTTGGGTCGTGTTCCAGCTTGAAAACCATATCTTCCAATGGCGTAAATTTGAGCTGAATTTGGTTTCTTTGCTACTTGAAGAGCTCAAAAGTTACTTCAAAATAGTCTTCCTTATTAGATATGGGGTTCTCTTGTTGTTTTTATTGTATCTTTTGAGTAATAAACAATCTACTTTTATATCAACTCACCACTTCTTTTTCTACAACTCAGAGACTGTCAACCACTTCAATAAGTAGTGGAAGGAGTGGGGTTGTAAATGAACCAAACTGTTCATAATTAACTCGAGCTTAACTCAATAAAATATTTGTTCATGTTTATTTATTCATACGCAAGCCAACTTGAGTTTTAGTTTTAAGGCTTGTTTAAATAATGAGCTGAGCCCAAAAAGAAAAATATTTGTTCATGAATAGGCTCATGGACATTTAGGCTCTATACAAAAGAAGTTGGGCTTAGGCTCATTTATGAACTTGGTAATAAATTTGATATGAGCTTGACAAATAAACTCATATCTTACTAAGACTTCAATTAATTGTGAGTTGAGATCATTGGTCCAAACCAAATAGGCTTGATAATAAGCTTAATATGAGCATGATAATTCTTGTGTTGGATCTCAAGCTCAAAACTTTGATATTAAACTCAAGTTTAGCTTGACTAATAAATCAAATTGAGATCATTAGTTAAACTAAGCTCAAGCTTTTAGACTTTTTGACAAGTTAGAACTCAAACATGTTTGTGTTTTAAACTTATTTATACTTGTTCATATTTGCTTATTTATAAACAAGCCAAGTTTGATCCTTAGTTTTAGGCTTGTTTAATAAACGGTCAAGCCAAAAAAAATGTTCATGAACAAGCTCAAAAAAAAAAAAACAAACAAACAAAACGAAACTTAGACTCATTTATGGGCTTTGTAATAAGTTTGATATGAGCTTAACAAATAAACTTATAATTTACTAAGACAATATAATTAATTAGGAGTTAGAATCACTAGCCCAAACTAAATAGGCTTGATATAAGCTTGATAATATATTTGT
The DNA here is from genome assembly GCA_019022515.1 of Quercus aquifolioides. NCBI lineage: Eukaryota > Viridiplantae > Streptophyta > Magnoliopsida > Fagales > Fagaceae > Quercus > Quercus aquifolioides. Next base: position 52,847,503 of record CM032334.1, on the reverse strand, counting down.
GTTAGATCTCAAACTCAAAAACTTGATATGAGTTCAAGCTAAACTTGACTAATGAATCAAGCAGCTCAAACATTATTTGTAGGCTTGGTTTGAAATCGAGCAAAGCTTGAACATTTTATTTTTATTGAAAAGTCGGCTAGAATATTTGTTATTCGATAAAACTCAGTTTATTTACAACTGTAGAAAGAAGTTGGGGGAAAAATTGTCACTAGACTTATTGGCCATTCTTTTGTGTGGCACTTCGAAGTTGTTCGTACAGCCCAAGAATAAAACGGTGTCATTCAATATTTAATGATCATTTTAAAGAGAGAGAATGAGCTCTATTGGTGGAATGCCTTCCAATCAAATCATTTCACAAACTTTACCCTTTTTTTTTTCCAGAGTAAATCAAAAGGGTGATTTTTCAACTCCAATGAAAATGCCATAGATGAATGGGTAAACTTCAATCACAACCAAAATTCTACAAAACCTACACAGGCTCTTCTGGAAGTCTAGAAAAATCGACGCAGTTTTTAACTGGCAGGGACCACTTTTTGAAGTAATAACTCCAGGTCTTTCAATCTGCATGGATGGTGCAAAACCTATATGTAAGATGTCAGGCAATATAAAATAATAAAATCAGAATTGCAAGCATTTTTATAGAGGAACTGGCAACCATGCCTCAAATTACTCGAATCTGGATAGATGGCTATTGCATCTTTAAAATGCTACATTAAAATATTAAATCAAAAAATAATTCAGTACTCTCATGAAGCAACTATTGGCAATCAATTGCCAACATACGTAAAACATTGTCAGTAACTTTCTGTGCTTAAGAAAGAAAGAGGGAAAGGCTTGACCTGTTCAGCTGTTGAAGATGTGTAGGTAATCACACATGACATCCCTGCTCTTGTTGCAGCCTACAAATTTAGTTTTCTTTAGGATTCATCATGGTTGAAAAGGCTTGATTCAATGTGTACGCCAAATAAGAGAAAAAATGTGGAACAATAACTCAAATTTGTGGTAAATCAATGGAACGGATAGAATACCTACCCTATTAACATAAGAATCCAAGATAATTTTTAACAATTCTCACAAAACTCCTCGTTTTTAAGCATGTACAGTAACTGATTATTACAAATCACAATACCTGTAGTCCAATATGTTAACGATAGATTTGTCAAAATTTGCATCCAATTAAAAAATATTAAGTGGTGTAATATTGCTTATAATTACACTAAGTGTAATTTGAACCCAACCCTTAATAAAATAGGTCATAATTGTCAAATTATGAAATTCTCCTCTCCCTATTAGTTGACTCTTATAAAAATCATTAATATTTCTTGTAATTTCAAAAATATTGTATGAGAAAAACTTTTTTTACCTAAAATAGACTGAAATATAAATATCAAGTGTAAAAGCAATTGATTTGAGTAAAGAAAATGTCCTTTGGGAAAAATCAACCGTTGGTCAACAGTTTGTATTCGAAGAGAGAGGGGGCAAGGAGAGAAGTTATCATTAGAAGAGTTTTTTGTAATGAAATTTATTTGGGAATGGTTTGTTGAATATGTATATATAAGTTCCAAAAAACCTTTTCTGCCCTATTTTGCTTGTTTTTTGTTGGCCACGGAAAATAATTTCAGTTGACTTGTGTTTTCAGCTATACAAATTACCAAATACCAAAAAAATGTAGTGTGTTTTTACAAAACCAATCAGACTAAACTTTTGGTTTGAAAATTTAACCACTTGATATTAATTTTGAAATGTTCTTATTTACTACCATTCTACCATATGCAAATCATGTAATTTAATCCTTATCCTTTAATTCCAATAAAATTAAAAAAAAAAAAAAAAAATCCTTATCCTTCAATGAAATTTGCCAACAGAAGATTTCATTATGCATAATTTTTTTTTTTTTTTTTTGAGAAGAGCATTATTCACAAACCTAATATCTAAGATCAAAGTTTATTTATTTATTTATATATATATATATATATATATATTGTTTTTTACAAGATAGAAACTCCCTCCTAGAAACTTGAACTCCAGCCCTTACCCCCTACATCTTATAAGTACTTATACTTGTGGAATGATCACCACGCTAAAAATGCACGATGGTGAAATAGTAACAGAATATTTGCTTTTTATAATGAATCACACCCTCAAAATTCCTTATAAGTTATAATACCTTCTACCTTAAATCCACCCATACCAAACAAGGTGATTTGGCTATACATGGACGAGCTTAAATAACTTACAATATCTCTTTATTAGTTCATGAGCAGGTGAGGAAAAATCACATCTAATTTCTGAACACCTTGTTCAATTTCTGATAGATATTGAAGATGCTACTATCGGAAACACTATTTTATGAAAACTCAATGCAATTTTTTTTTCTCCCTTTTTGTCAATGATTTTTTCTTAACCACAAAATGACATTTTTGTTGCTTCCAATTTGCGCTGAGCATCCGAGTCAAGAATTAAAGACAAGAATGGATTGATTCATTGAATCATGGGTCTCTATTTTTTTGGCTCTTTGCTTTTTGTACGCATTGGATTCCAGCTTCCTGCATCAAACAAAAAATCATTAATTTCAGAATTCTGCATCTCCATCGTTTAGCTCTTGACTTTTGTACTGAAACAAAATTATGATTGTTGGGCTTTGTGGAGCCTAGTTGTGTTTGATCCGATTGACAACCCAACTCGACCTGAAATAATGTTGCGTGGTTTTTAATGGGAGATTTTCTAAGACTTAGTTCATGGAGCTAAGGCTTGGGCTGATAGGCCCAAGCTAGAGCACTCATGGACAAGCCTTCTAGGGGTTCGGGGGCAATGCCCCCGGGAAAATTTTTTGGCCTATTTTGTAGCCCATTGTGAATCCTGTGCGCAGGATATAGAAACTGTTTTTGGTGATTAGGGTTTCATCTTGTTATTGTTTTTGAGAGAGTGAAAACACTGTAGCAGCACTCTGTATTTTTCCCTAATAATAGTGAAATCCCTGCAACTCCGTGGACGTAGGCAAATTGCCGAACCACGTAAATATTGTCTTGTGCATGTGATTGTTTTTCTTTGGCGTGTGTTTTCTCTATTTTTATTTCTCATAGGTTGGGAATTTCGGGTGAATTCCCTACAACTAGTATCAGAGCCTAGGGTTAGGTTTGAGTGGGAGCAATGGCAGAGGAAGTAGGAAAGTCGTCTGGAATAGAAAAGTTCGATGGCACAGACTTCTCGTATTGGAGGATGCAAATTGAAGATTATCTCTATGGGAAGAAATTGCATTTGCCTCTTTTGGGGACAAAACCTGTGGCTATGAAGGCTGAGGAATAGGCTCTTCTTGACAGACAGGTACTGGGAGTTATCAGGTTAACTATGTCTAGGTCTGTTGCATACAATGTTGTAAAGAAGAATACCACAGCAGATCTATTGAAGGCTTTGTCTGGTATGTATGAAAAGCCGTCAGCAAACAACAAGATGCATTTGATGAAGAAACTGTTCAATCTGAAGATGGCCGAGAAAGCATCAGTAGCACAACGTCTGAATGAATTTAACACTATTACAAATCAATTGTTGTCTGTAGAAATTGATTTTGATGATGAGATCCGTGCACTAATCGTTTTGGCTTCTTTGCCAAACAGTTGGGAGGCAATGAAAATGGTATCTAAATTTCCTAAAATTTTCAATTTGAAAATTTTCCTAATGGCACCCGTTAATAGGACTCAAAGTTTGTAGGATCATTTATCACCAGTTATTGGTGTAAGGTCACAAATTGAGTCTTAGGCCCAAAAGGTAAAAGGATCTAGACCCAAAGAGCACAATACAATGAATTTGTAGAGAGTGGGTTAGAAAACTTGGCTCTAATGAGTTGGGTGACAATTATAATGGATCCAGATCACTATAAAGCAAAGATAGACTGATTTTATCTAAAGAAAATCGTCCTCAGCACAATTCGAAAAGATTAGTTCTTGTATATATATTTCTTGAAGTTGGTTATAAGCACAGTCTTGTTATTACAGTGTTTTTCTCTTAATTCTCCGATCTTCTTCCCTTTGGGTCTCCTCTCTATTTTATACTCTCTTCTTTCTTTTATCTCCACCCTCCACGTGTATATTAGATTGCTAATGTTGATCATTGTCCCATCAGCACCTTCCTGAAGTCTTTGAGAGTAGCTGTAAGGCTGAAAAGTACTGTTCAGATATCACTTTTCCATTAATGCGAGCTACGGAGCATTCAATGCGGTAGTAGCTAGTAGCTCTCTCTTAGATATTTCGCAGCTCCCATTTGTCCCCTACGTTCATAAAACATATCCTTATCAATAGAATTTCCTGGAATGTTACTCTGGATGACAGAACACACCTTCTAATCTCTGCTTCGTTTAGCCAAGGAGATACTCCTTCTCGACCTACCTTCCCCAGCCTTCTCATTCATAGCTTGTTTGTGAAGTTCTAAGTCTTACATCTTCATTACTATTTATCTGTCCTTGGACCACTAAGCGTCCTCAGAAAATGCCCAAGGCCCAACATATATTCTTGGGCCCCTTATCCCTACAATTGGCTTTTAAACTCATTAACTTAAGTTTTTGGGTTAAATACATGGTGTCAATATATGCTATACTAATTACTCAATTGCAAAGTCTCTTGGGGTGTTCTTTCCTTAACAAGTGGTATCACATGTTGAATATATAGGTATATACATGGATAGGTTGTAATAATGATGATGTTTGACTTTGAAAATATTGTTTCATAAAATTGTTAAAGTAAAATTTCAAGTTCTAGAATTTTCTAAGTGAAAATTCGAAGTTAAGCATTTTCGATCAGTCGAAGCTTTGGCTCGATCGATCGAAATGGTAAAGAAAAAATCCTAGAGTTTCTGGATGGTTTGATCGCTATTCGATTCCTGTTCAATCGGTCAAAAAGCGCATTCGATCGATCGAAAGAACCTCTCGATAGATCAAAACTTGAAAACTGAATTTTCTGCAAAATTTTTCTGGTGACTGTTTGGAATGGTTGAAGAGATTTCAAGCCTTGTGAATGGTTTTATGAAACATTTTAACTCTCTATACGTGCCTTTTGATGAAATATAACCCTATGGGTATAAATAGAGACTTATGTTCATTTGAAAAATAATAAGTTAGAAAGAAACACAAGAAATCATGTGGTTATTCTCCAAAATTGCTATCTGTAGATCCCACCATCTTGATTGTATCCTGGGGACAAATTTGCGATAACCCTTTAGCAACAATAGTGTGAGGGCAAATATTGTCTAAAGAAAACAATATTGTGCCTCCAAGTTATATATTTTCTGTTGTCTTTTGTGTTAATCTTGTTCTTCCATTATTACTTTGTATAATATCCCTAACATCAGAGCCAAGATGGTATGCAGCAAGGTTACAAGGTTTTGAGGGTCCTTTTTGCCACTAGAATAGGAATAGGGTGTGTGTACTTGGAGCGTACGCACAAGGTTCTCTAAACATGGACATGCAGGGTTCCTATGGATAAGAAGTATATTGCAAAACTGTTGCATGCAACCAATGTCTCACAACATGTGAGATCAATGGATGTGTGCTCCCCACCAATTGTGAGGCATCGTTTGCATGCAAGTAATGTATAAAATAATTTTCCCCTAAGTAGGGGTGTGCATGGGTAGAGTTTGAATATTTTTCAACTTTTTCGAGTTGATAAATATCCAACCCAACCTAATTTGTTTCCATTTCATCAAGTTTAATATAAAAAAAAATGGATTTTTATTCAACTATTTAAGCCCAGTATTCAATAAAATATTACAATGTATACAAATGAGCATAATATTTATATTTTATCAAAACTAAGACTAGAAATCTCAAAATAATTCAAATTAAAAATTTTATCAAAATCAAAATCCAAGATAAATCAAACTAAAAATTTGGAATGCACTTTTTTTTTTTTACTATTAATAGCGTGGACTATGGGTTGACTTAGGTTACATGGATTCAAAATTTTATCTACCCAAACCCAACCTAACCCAAGCTTACACTGATTGAAAAGAAAAAAAAAAAAAAGCATAATATTTCATGTCAATGTTTACATTTTATGTGTGTGTATAAACATGTTGTGTTTACACATTACAATTATTAAAAGAAAATATAGATTAGAAAAAGGATAGGAATCGTACAAGAGATTTCATTATCTTGCATTGATGAAGTTGTCTGGAAAGAAAAAAATAAAAACTTGGACCAGCAATATGTGGACAGGACACGAGCTCAGGTATCCCTATTGAACTCCAGAAACGAAAGTCTAGAGAAGTCACCTTCTACATTCTAGATTCTACTAATGAAAATTGCATTTTTGGATTATTATCAGGTTTCGATGGGGTTGGGGCAAATCATGAGACTCTCAATCTATTTAAATATTAATTAAATAATAATAATTTTTATATAATTGCAAAACTATAAATTAATTATCTGACATATCTTTTTAAATTGATAATATAGTTAATTTACTTAATATTTTTTAAAATGTTATATTTATTAACTAGTAATTATATATGTATGATTTTTTTTCACAAAAATTATTTTTTAATTTGTTAACAACTAGTATATTATATATCAATAAAGCAACACCTATACTACTATCAATAAAATAAAATAAAAAGCGAAGTTCTATCTAATAAAAAACGTGACCACCCCCAAACTAATGATAATTAAAATAAAACCGATGCTACACTACCCCCAAACTAATGATAATTAAAATAAATATGGACTGTGTAAAAACTTAAAGCTAAGCTAAGCAAGAGTAACTGACTAACTCTATTTTATCAGAATAAAACACTGGTTTCTTTCTTTGTGTCCTACCACTACCAAGGGTACATAAAACAAACACAAAGTACAGCTAGTTTTCACCTATAAAAACTAGCAGAGAGAGAGAGAGGTTTTTTTTTTTTTTTTTTTTTTTTTTAACACAACTCTGAAAGGAACGGAGAAGAAGGTACAACACAACTATAAAGAAGAAGCTTTAAAAAATTACTTTTATTGCTTTAAATATGGTTTGTGGCAAAATTTCCAGCAATATTTTCCAAAGAATGAGGTTTAAGATTTTTTTTTGTTTTTATGTATATTTCAGTTTTGTTTTGTTGTAGAGAGAGAGAGACTAAGTGATTTTCTAGGTTCTATATGCAGAAGACTATGAGTCCTACACTCTACTACTCCCACAAAGAGAAAACCAATTCCATTGGTTATTCATTAAATGAAGATAATTTTTTATGTTTTTTTTTAATAGAGAAATACTATATTCACAATATTTTTACAACACTTTCACAACAAATTATAAGTGATAAGTTGTTATGAGTTGTTATTGATAGGAAAAAAAAAAAGTGATTTTAGCGGTAAGTTTAAATTAAAGCTAGTAACAATTTATCACCTATGATTTATTGTAAAAGTATTGTGAAAATGTTATGAACGTCATGGTTTTGAAACCCGGACCGGACCGTACGGTCCGACCGGGAAAACCGTGAACCTTCCACCATCACGGTTCTTTTAGGCGTAAGAACCGGTCTCTGCCCAAAAAGCAGGGAACCGTCCAAACCGCGGTTCAACCGCACGGTTCTGAGGACCGGATTCCGACCGCTTCTCACGGTTCCTTTGAATCTGAACCTTACAAAAAAAAAAAAAAAAAAACAAAAGAAAAAGAAAACGTTTGATCTTTGTTTCAGTCTCTTTGCTTCTCTCAATAAACGTCTCACATAATCCAAACACAAAACACAAAACAAAATCCAATCCTTACAATAAAGTTGAATCAGAAGAACAAGCAAATATGAAAAAAAAATGAAAAAAAAAGAAAGAAAAAGGGAGAACAATCCGATCTGACCCAATCTGGTGGTAGGGAGGAGGATGAACGGCGATGGGGCGGCGGACGAGGCCTTCGATCTCCACCGGCCTGTTCGATCTCCACCGGCCTTCAATCTCCACGATCTCCATCGGCCTTCGATCTCCACCGGCCTGTTCGATCTCCACGATCTCCACCGGCCTGTTCGCTGTTCGATCTCCACGATCTCCACCGGCCTTCGATCTCCACCGGCGCCGCTTCAAATTCTCCTCTCTCTCTCTCTCTCTCTCTCTCTCTCTGATGAGAATATGTTTTATTTATTTTTTGTTGAGAAAGCCTGATGTATAGTAGGATAAGTGATTCTGTGAAATAAATGTGAGGATGAGACTTGAGAGTTGTAATAAATTGGCCCGTATGGAAATGTGTGGTGGTCTTTATCCCAATTTTTTTTTTTTTTTTTTTTTTTATGTAATCGGTGTGGTTTTTTTTTTTTTTTTTTTTTAAATTTAAAAGTGTGATATTTAATATTAAGAAATGACAATTAAGAAATATTACCACAATATTTTCACAATAAATTTTAAGTAATAGATTATTATTAGCTAATGTTGGTAAGTAAAAAAATAATTTCAGTAGTGCGTTCAAATTAGAACTAGTAACAATTTTTCACATAAGATTTTGATATGATTCTTGTAAAAATATTGCGACAAATATTGTAGATATAACATCACAATTCTTTCTTCATCTGCCTTTGTTTGTATTGCTTTTTTATCTCTTCCTTTAATTTCATTCACTTTTATTTCTAGTGCTTTTTTAGGTTTGTGAATGCAAGCTAGACAGCTAGTCACGTGAGCATTGGAAAGTGGAACTTAGAAAGACAATCTAATGCTTTTAATTTTCTTTTTATAAAAAAATGGTTATTATTATTATTGGATAGATATTTCATATTTGGGCTATAGATGGATATATTAGACATAGTTAAAATATAGATTTATAGTTTTAATGAGACTATTTTAGTTAATTTTCCTATTTTTTACTAATTTAATATTTTTATATATATTTAAAATAATTATTAAATTAATTATGACGTCATCACGGTTCGACCCCGGTTCGACCTCGGTTCGACCTCAAAAACCTTGAACCTCTCCCTTTTACGGTTCAATGAACGGTCCGGGTTTGAAAACCATGATGAACGTAGCACTTCTTTTTTTTAAACGAGTGATATGTTTCATCAATCACAAAAAAATAAAAATATTTATTAGGAAGTCCAATCATATTCATTGCCAATAATTTATTAGGTGAAAGATAAAAATTGCAGTAATTTTAGTATTTTTATCTTTAAAAAATATTATTTTTTATGTATTAACTAATAAATGTTTAATTAATACTCTTACATCCTTATTGCTTATTGATTAGTAGCTGTGCCTTTTTACATATGGGGGCCTTAACGCAATTGCCACAAGCGGATCGAAAGCCCATCACTTCTGACTCCGCCTCGTTCGTTCCCAAGGTAAACCAGGTTGGCTAGTTTATATTTGTTTTCAACGCCATCCTTATGTCCAATCTAATCAAAAGTTGTTAAGCCCTCTCTAACAACATTGTTTTATCATATTTCACAATTTTTAATCCCAAAAAGCTTCTGTTTTTTTAAAGAAAAATTAAGATTTTATGTCTTTCACTCTCTTATTTTCTTCACCAACTCCCTCTTTTCTTCTTTTCCAATTTTCTCCCAACCGGATCTTTGCCACAGTGAGGATGTCACAGCAGATGAACAAAAGGTGTCCACATAGCCATCCTTTCAATAAATCTAAGACTATAACTTTTCCCACAACTTGATGAAGTGGTTAACTGTGAGTGATAAAAAGTCACTTTTACATAAACTCATCACTTTTTTTCTACCACTCGCAATCAACCACTTTAATAAGTTGTGGAAGAAATAGGGTTGTAAATGAACCAATTCATTCATAAACAACTTAGGCTTAACTCAATTAAAAAAAAAACACATTCATGTTTATTTATTTATACACAAATTAAGTTTGAGCCTTAGTTATAAGCTTGTTTAATAAATGAGTTGAGCCCAAAAAGAAAAGAAAAAAAATTTGTCCATGAATAGGCTCCTGGACATTTGGGCTCGATACAAAATAAGTTGAGTCTAGACTCATTTATGAGCATGGTAATAAGCTTGATATGAGTATGATAATTCTTGTGTTGGATCACAAGCTCAAAACCTTGATACTGAACTCAAGCTCAACTTGACCAATAAATCTAGGCCAAGCTCAAACTTTAGACTTTTTGACAAGCTAGAATTCAAACATATTTGTGTTTTAGTCTCATTCATGCTCGTTCATATTTGTTAATTGATACAAAAGCTAGTTCATGTTTGTTTATTTAAAAACAAGCCAAATTTGAGTTTTAGTTTTAGACTTGTTTAATAAACAAGCTAAGTCCCAAAAAAAATATATTGTTCATGAACAGACACAATACAAAATAGGCTAAACCTAGACTCGTTTATTTTACCCTTAAATGATTTGATTCTCCAAATTTACCAAAATTTAGGAATGCTTAATTGGGAACTAAGGGGAAAAATAGGTCTTTTATGGTATTTCTTAATCCTGGAAAATTAACTCTTCTGTTGGTTTTGAAACCCAGACTGTTCAAAGAGCCAAAAAGTGGAGAGATAAGGTTTTTGAAGTTGGATTGAGGTAATCTAGTCTTAATTGTGTATAAATATATTATCCAGGACATATTATGGAACCTCTAGAACTGAGATTCTAGCCTTGCCAGCAGCGAAATTCTAACTACTTTTCAAGTCCTGCCAGTAGCGAGCAAAATTCTAACTACTTTTTACAAAACAAAGAGGTGATTTGTGGAAGTGGTACATAAAGTGAAATAGTAAGATTGGAGTAAATATTTTCCAAAATGTATTGTTTCAAAGGAATTAATACAGAACTCAATTAATGCCAATAAAGCGTTAATTTTCATTGATTCAACTTGTTACTTTGTTCTCACTCAGCTTCCTAAACAAGTTTGGGCTTGTGTCCAGTGGCCAGTTCCATTGGGCACGTTGAGATGCGGACACATGTCTAGTTTTGGACACATGTCCATATCCTAGCATGTCTAATGAAACTGGCCACTAAACAGAGGCCTCTCTCCCCTAAACAATAGAAACATTGTAATCATTAATTAATACATTCTCACATTTTCTTAGCAGCCAAACAAAAAAAAAATGATTTTAATAACCAAACAACACCTTAGCTTTGCTTTAGTATTGTTTGCGTGGTTTTTGGTCATATGTTGCATTTAATTCTCAATCACAATAGTGAGCAATTGGAAAGGTAATGTTTCATTTATTATTATTATTATTAATTTCAACTTTTTTTTTTTAAAGTTTCAACTTATGGCGTCCGCTAACTATCATTAAACCGAGACACCAATCGGTTTTTGGTGTAGACGAAGATTGAACCTCTGATCTCTTATTCAACCATTAGAAACTTTACCGGTTGAGCTAACTAAAACCAACTTGTTTTATTTACTTTAGACAACCATTTTCAAGATTATTTATAGCATTTTTGAAAATGGGTTTTGTAGGGGCTCGATTTGTGGAGGATCCCCCAACAATACATTTCTTTAGAGAGTGGGACGAAGGGTTTGGCGCTAACAGGCTTACCACCGGTTCTCCGGAGGCGTTCTTCCTTCGAGGGGACTTAGCCCTGTTCTTCTTGGCTTGGGGTTGCTCCTCGGCTCCGGTCCGAGGAGGCCCCCGATTCTGAGGGGCTCCTCACATTATATATCCTCTTTGGTTGATCCTGGCCTTACAGCTGTCGATCATCCAGGCTACTTACTTTAGAACCTGTCCCATCTGCCGTGTTCCCAACCTTACTGCGGGTCGCAGCACCCAAGGTTGTGTTGCTCAGAAGTCCTATCAGCATTAATGCTGCCAGGGGAGTTAGATAAATGCATTAAGCGTGGATGTGACCACTTACCCTGGATTTGTCCCCCACCTAGAGCTAGACTAGGCGTGCCGAGGAAGGAGGTGTCCTCGGCATGGGCCCAGAAAGGGCTGGAAACTATGGACAACGGCCTGGGACAGTTGTCCCCCCTCGGCATGGGCCTTGAGCCAGCCAAAAAAGGGGGGGCCGGGGCTCCCAGGCCTATGGGCCCCACAACACACGGGCCCCACAATAGCCCCTCAAAATCCTGCTGCACGTCCCCTCGGACGGGGAGGAGGGTTTTGATATCCACGGCCCTCATACTCCGGAAGTCCTTCCGCTGGCTGGTTCTTCCCCAAATAGTCAGCTCGGTGCTTCAATTCTTCGGTAAGTAGTTAGTTTCCCATAGAAGGCTCTGTTGCTGCCTTCGGCGTGAGTGGCTGGCTCCCTGTAGGCTTGGGTCCGAGGACCATGCAAGGCCTAGATACTGTTGCTGCCTTCAAGATAAGTGGCTAGCTCCCCGTAGGCTTGGGTCCGAGGACCATGCAAGACCTAGGTACAGTTGCTGCCTTCAAGATAGGTGGCTAGCTCCCCGTAGGCTTGGGTTCGAGGACCATGCAAGGCCTAGGTACTGTTGCTGCCTTCAAGATAAGTGGCTAGCTCCTCGTAGGCTTGGGTCCGAGGACCATGCAAGACCTAGGTACAGTTGCTGCCTTCAAGATAGGTGGCTAGCTCCCCGTAGGCTTGGGTCCGAGGACCATGCAAGACCTAGGTACAGTTGCTGCCTTCAAGATAGGTGGCCAGCTCCCCGTAGGCTTGGGTCCGAGGACCATGCAAGACCTAGGTACAGTTGCTGCCTTCAAGATAGGTGGCTAGCTCCCCGTAGGCTTGGGTCCGAGGACCATGCAAGACCTAGGTACAGTTGCTGCCTTCAAGATAGGTGGCTAGCTCCCCGTAGGCTTGGGTCCGAGGACCATGCAAGACCTAGGTACAGTTGCTGCCTTCAAGATAGGTGGCTAGCTCCCCGTAGGCTTGGGTCCGAGGACCATGCAAGGACCATGCAAGACCTAGGTACAGTTGCTGCCTTCAAGATAGGTGGCTAGCTCCCCGTAGGCTTGGGTCCGAGGACCATGCAAGACCTAGGTACAGTTGCTGCCTTCAAGATAGGTGGCTAGCTCCCCGTAGGCTTGGGTCCGAGGACCATGCAAGACCTAGGTACTGTTGCTGCCTTCAAGATAGGTGGCTAGCTCCCCGTAGGCTTGGGTCCGAGGACCATGCAAGACCTAGGTACAATTGCTGCCTTCAAGATAGGTGGCTAGCTAAGCAACTAGTTTCCCCATAGGTTTGAGTCTTTGGACCATGCAATACCTTAGTTCTGTCTAGTACTTAGTTCTTCTGTAGGTGGGAGTTCGTCCTCGGATCTGAGAATTTTGTTTTTGGCGTAATGATGTCCACGGGCCGTTTGCTGGGAGCTGTTTTTCCTCAAGTCGGATTGTGACCTCACACGTGACGTTGACCTCGCCTCCGGTTCGTGTTCCCCATCTGTTTAGTTTACGAGGCGTCGCTTGGCCTTTCGTGCCCCGTGCTTAACGTTTCGGTGCGCGAGACGCGTCTTCATTAATGCCCTCGTGAATTACCACGAATCCGGCGGTTGGCAATCCCCCTTGGAATTGTGTGAGAATTAATTCCGTTTGATAATCCTCCCTTCGAATTCTGCGTGGCTCAACTTCCACCAGTTTTCACCTTCTATATAAGGCGTTTTGGGGGGAGTGTTTCTCCTCATTCCATGGACCTTCCACCACAACCAGAAATACGTCCTTCCACCTCTCTGAGCCCCTTTAACACCACCGCCAGGATTGTGACCAGAGTTGGGAGATATGGGGTTAAGGGCCGCCGTGGCCGCAGCTCCCACTGGGCTTCCGGCACGGCAAAGCTTAGGCGTAACACTGGCAGTGCCATACGCGATGGCCAGGAGGGACATCGCCGAAGTACCTAACGTCTCTTCCCGGAACGCACTTCCGATGGAGGAGACACGCGAACTCATGTCATGGCTGGTGCCCGAGTGTTGCCGTCTCCAACGGCCGGCGCTCGTGAGGATTGGAGAGAATCAAGGAAACATCACGGAGGAGGGCGTCCCGGTGCCCCTGCATCTGCTCCTCACTTTGTTCAAGCTTCTGCCTTGAAGCGAGCGAGCCTCCGCCCCCTTCCCTGCTTTTATTGTCAAGTTCTCCCATTCTCTTGATGCCAATAAAAGCACGGGTTGACACTTCCCCCTCCCCTAGCTAGTTCTAGAATCGGTCCGTCTGGGCCTCTGATTGTAGGATTAGCTTGTAGAAAAGCTTGTAAAACAAGCCTGCCTGAGCCTCTGATTGTATCTTGTAATCTTCTTTTCATGAAATAATATCAAGCACTTTCTTTTTTCCTCCCTCTTTTTTTTGTTGGATCTTCTATTTTGCTGCGACTGTATGTTTTTTTTTTTTTTTTTTTTTTTTTTTTTTTTTTTTTTTTTTTTTTTTTTACCTTCTGCGAAGTGGCTGCTTAGAACAATCACCGGTTGCGCCAGCCAGCGCACTAACCCTTCCCACAGACGGCGCCAATTGTAGGGGCTCGATTTGTGGAGGATCCCCCAACAATACATTTCTTTAGAGAGTGGGACGAAGGGTTTGGCGCTAACAGGCTTACCACCGGTTCTCCGGAGGCGTTCTTCCTTCGAGGGGACTTAGCCCTGTTCTTCTTGGCTTGGGGTTGCTCCTCGGCTCCGGTCCGAGGAGGCCCCTGATTCTGAGGGGCTCCTCACATTATATATCCTCTTTGGTTGATCCTGGCCTTACAGCTGTCGATCATCCAGGCTACTTACTTTAGAACCTGTCCCATCTGCCGTGTTCCCAACCTTACTGCGGGTCGCAGCACCCAAGGTTGTGTTGCTCAGAAGTCCTATCAGCATTAATGCTGCCAGGGGAGTTAGATAAATGCATTAAGCGTGGATGTGACCACTTACCCTGGATTTGTCCCCCACCTAGAGCTAGACTAGGCGTGCCGAGGAAGGAGGTGTCCTCGGCATGGGCCCAGAAAGGGCTGGAAACTATGGACAACGGCCTGGGACAGTTGTCCCACCTCGGCATGGGCCTTGAGCCAGCCCAAAAAGGGGGGGCCGGGGCTCCCAGGCCTACGGGCCCCACAATACACGGGCCCCACAGGTTTTTTTTTTTTTTTTAAGAATACATTTCCATGGATTTTTGTTGTAAAAATTCTTTTGATGGCCAAATTTCATGGCTTTTAAAGTATTTTTGAGGGAATCCAAATTTTAGGGCTCTTGAGACTTCATTTAGAAAATACATCTATCAAATGATTTAGTTTTAAAATATTTTTTTAGAGTTTTATTTAGAAATCAACTTGAACAACCTTTTTTATAACAAATTTTAAAGCGAACCTTTAGGAAGCTTTTTGGAAAGCATTTTGTAAAACAATTTAATAAAAACCTTTTGAAAACACTTTTTTAGAGAGTTCCTTTGGACCAAGACTTTTATTTTTTGGTGGGATTGTGTTTGTGAAGATAACTAAAAAGTTAGCATATCAACACTTCCACCCATGAGAAATCATTCAAGGATTACAAAAGTTCAAATAAATAAATAAATGAAAATCACACATACATCTACTCTGTATCATAGTTAGTTCAATATCCATATAGCTATATACATATGAATATCAAGATCAATGGACTTAAATAAATAAATTATAGGGGCATATATCTCAAGATCTAGATATTTAAATACATAGAGCATGAATATATAAACTAAAGGTATACAAAGATCAATATAGATAAATTTATTCATAAAAAGCATAGATCCAAACCTTGGTTAAAACTCTATACCCATGGATCTATCAATATATGATTGTGTACATCAAGGTGTATGTGGGAATATAGGCATATAAGGAGGCAATAATATAAGAGCATAGTTAATACATTAATCTAAGCTTAGAAGCATAGAGATAATATACTCCTCACATAGCATACATAAAGTATTTTCTCAACGAAAAAAAAAAGCCTACATAAAGTATAGGAAAATATGAAATCTGTTTACTTAAATGGAAATCTAGACTAATAGAGCAATAAAAGGGGGTAAGAGGCTTACTTTAGGGGTGATTAGAAGGCTAAAGAGGCCTTAATTTAGTGCTGGAAATTTTAGGAAAAGAGGATTTGGAATCTTAGGATTAGATTAAAAAAAGATGATATTTGATGATGGGTAAAGATTGATGATCAAATATATGGGGAAAGGGGGAAATATTTAAAGGGAAATGGGTTGGCCATTAGGCCCAACCCTACCATGAGCCAGACATATGGCAGGGGTGGGCTGGGTCTGCTGGCCATCTCATTTTTCTACAAGCGTCTAGGCCTTTTCGGTCCCCATTTTCTACTCTTTCGGATCTTATCTTTGAGCAGCTGTTCGGAGATCTTCTAGAACTTGGATTTTTGTGTTCTTGCAATCCTTAAAAAGTTCTTGCGGTCCACTTTCTAAAGGTTCCAGCTTTATTCAATTTAGAACAGCGGTCACGAAGATAGTCCAGTTGGCAGAAGGGTGTTTCAGTGTAGAAATTTGCAAAGCTGATTTTTGCCTATATTGTGCATGTGATATCTCTCAATCCAAAAATGATATTGTCCAGCCATTTTTTCTTTGACATACATAATTGATCCTAATTCAATGATATTCTGGATTTTTGCATAAATTATGGCTGAAACAAAACAGTTGTTTGTGTGAAAACGCCCCAAAAAACAACTTTTAGTCCCCAAAAAATAAAAGTGTCATTGGAAGGATTTTGATGCCTATTTTGTAAATATGTTTGTTTTATTGTCCCAATACTCTGATTTAGCAAGTTGGAGGCTTCGGAAAATGGTGATAAAATCATGATTTTGCATAAATTTCCACTTTTTGTTTTTTATATATTCTTTTAATTCAAGTGGGTTTTTGCCATCCATGCTAAATTGAAGTTCACAATGAGACATTTTCAATGACTCCTCACTTGAACCAATTTGTGGTCGTTTGATTATAATTTAATCAAGATTAAACTATAATCAAACATTACAAAATGGCTGTTTTTTATTATCAAAGATTCAATGTTTAAAATAATATCTTTCTTGTTTCAACTACAATTTGGGCATGTGAACTATCATTTTAAAGACAATTTCATGATCTTTAACATGATCACAAATTTATTACGATTGGATGGTTGAAATTTTGGTCAAACTTAGTGAAAATAAGTCAAATAATTTGAAATGATGATTAGGTTAAAGTAAATTGGAATTTGGTGGTTAGATGAATTTGGAGCTAATTTTAATGTCAAACAACTTAGTCAAACTCAATCAAACTTAGTTAATTAAATGAGGAAATTTTGGGATTCTAGGCTCTCGAACCATTGAAATAATTTATCCAACAACTAATTAGGACAAATCAATTTATTTCATGTAATATTCCTTATTTTTACATGTTAGAAATGTATTTTTTTTTTTTTAATTTCAAAGCTCAAATTGACATTTTGGCATGGAAATCGAGGTCAAACAAAATACAGTGTCAACATCTCCCAGTTTCTATTTCTTCAACCTTCTCCTCTAGTTCTCGCTCAATATCGATTCCCCTCTCTCACTACTTGTGTCTTCAGTGATTCACTTTTCACCACAACGCAAAGGTGACTCCAACGAGACATGGGAAGGCTGTTACAGCTCTGGTCAAAAATTTTCCCAACCAACGCACATGAATCGAATGCAACAATGACATGCAATACTAAGAGACTGGCGTCACATCAGTCCTTGCAGCAGTGCAATTTGGAGATCTCTAACTTGGCCTTTGCCATGACAAATGAGCTAGATTTTGGTGTGGTGCTGGTGGCATGGTGGTTTAGGTCTCAGATTCACTAGATCTTGGGTTCTTTTCTTTCGAGTTGAGATCTGTGGGCATATGGATGGGTTTTTTTGGTGGCTTGGGTATTGGGTAGTGGGGTTTTGTCAAGTGGCAACTATAGTGGTTTTTGGTGGTGGTTGGGGTGAAATTGGTGTTGTGTTGTGATGTAGTATAGGGGTTTGTGGTGGCGGCAAGGTGGTTGAGGGTGGTGACAGCAGTTGGGATTTTGTCTGTGGTGTTTTTTGTTTGGCTTAAAAATCTGAGTTTGCATATGGGTGGGTTTATGGTTGAGAAAGAGCGAGGATAGGAGTTGTGGGTTGGTGGTGGTGTTGTGACTTTAGAGTAGAGATTAGAGTGAAAGAGATGATTTGATAAAAATATTAGATGAAGAAATGGTATTTGAATAAAATAGATAGTATAATGAATAATCTAATGTTGGTGTTTTTGAAAAGTGGTTATGCAAAATAGAAAAAGTAAGTTTTTATACTAAAATAAACAGAAATTTTGCACATATAGATGTGAATATTTTACTATCTCTGGAGCTACACGAATTGTTTCCAATAGTACTTGATAAATAAAAAGGGGGAAAATGGGTATTTGGCCCTAATTTATAAACTATGCAGCAAAATGCCTCTGGTTTGAAACTATCTAGCAAAATGCCCATATTTTTGAAAATCGAGTTACAGGTGGAACATTAGCTATGCATATTTTGCCACTTAAATGTTTTTGAAAATTTAAGTGAAACTTCCACTTAAAAATATACATATAACTCGATTTTGTTTAAAAAAATAATGGCATTTTGCTAAACAATTTCAGAATATGAGGATTTTGCTGCATAGTTTGTAAAAATGGGCAAATGCCCATTTACCCTATAAAAAGATCACTAGTTGTTTTAGTTTTGCCTATGACATTCATTGTATATTTACTTAATTACTGACTTCACTAATATATTTGAAGTTTGGATTTACTTTTTAAACATTATTGAATTTATTTATTTAATTTTATAAAAACATTATGGTTCACAATACCATAAAATATTTATGAAAACATCTAAAATCAAGGAAATAAAACCTTAAATTATAATCTTCAAAAAATTACATAATAAAAATTAATAGGCTGAACCCATGTTCTGTTCTACCATACCAATGGGGAAATATGATCCGATGGTATTATTATAGATGTAAACATAAGATTATAGCTTTCTCACAAGACAGTTTGACTCTTCACTCACCAACGAGGAGAACCTCCTTAATTAATCTTTCAAAGTTCTTATATGATGATCCTTCAAAATCAGTTGCTTCCATTGCTTTCTTCTTCCATTCCCTAGCTTTTTGCCTCAGGGAACGTCCCTTTTCCCCTTCCATCGTTTCCTTAACAAGTGCTTCAATCTCATGACGTTTAACATCCTCGTTAACCTCCACACCAATCTCCCAAGTGGTACAAGCATACCGACCATTTGTCTGTTGCTCGGCAAAGAAAGGCCAACAAATAATAGGCACACCAGCAGATACACTTTCTAATGTAGAATTCCAACCACAATGTGTTAGGAAAACCCCTATGGATGGGTGTGCTAGCACTTTATCTTGGGGGCACCAACTTGTTAGCAATCCCCTATCCTTAGTCTCCTCAAAAAATTCTTCAGGCAAGATTGGTGAATCTCCCATTACCAAATCAGGCCTAACTATCCACAAAAATGTGTGCTTGCTATTCGCAAGACCCCATGCAAACTCTTTCAAGTGTTGGTTTGACATCATAGTTATGCTTCCATAATTTACATACACAACTGAGTTGGGTTCCCTTTTATCAAGCCATTGGAGACATTTGGAGTCTTCTTTCCATAAGCTTAAACCTTGAGACATGAAATGGCTCTCAGGTACATGCCGACCTAGTAAGTGAAGTGGACCTATATTGTAAACGTGAGGGAATTTGGCTAAAAGTACTTCTAGGACTTCATGTTCAAACTCCTCGAATGTATTGAAGATGATCGCAGAAGAATTAAAGCAATTTTGTACTTCTGATCCCATAAAATCAAACATTGTTTCAGTAATGTCAGTGGTTCTAATAAAGGTAGGGAGGTCCTTGAGCCGGATGTTTTTCATTCCCAGGATCCAATTTATTGGTTTGTCAAGTGTTCCATCATCTTTGAAGCTTTCATCTGTAACAAAAAAAAATATAAAACAATAAGTCTAGAATCACAACTTTTCTCATAAATTGTTGATGCAATAAGTTGTTAACGATTAATAATAAAATGGTGTCAATAGTGAGTCTATAAGAAAATCAATAATCACTTCTCTACTTAGCAATATTGAAAATGTTGTTTAAGTAATACTGAAAAATGTAGTTTATATACGTCTCGCTTTTCTTTGATTTCTCTAGCAGATCATAGCATAACCTTTTTTTTTCCCTTATAATCCACATTGGCTAGGAAATATTAAACCAAATGCGATATGACCACTATGAAGATCAACAATTAAAGGTAAGTTTATATATATATTCAAGTAAATAAAGAAAAAAAAAAAGTAATTTTACACATTATTTATCCCATGAACAAAAGAAAATTTATTATGTATCCCACAGGAGTTAGATCTCATATGAATTTAATACATGTATGTATCTACCCTCTTACATGGTGTGAGTATTGCATTTATCCAATACATCATACATGTATGCATCTACTCTCTTAAATGAGGTGGGACCCACCTCATATAAGAGGGTAGATACAAATTTTTTATACATGTAATACCACCTCCTATTTAGAGATTGCTTTTGTAAAATAGACATGTTATTATTTCTAATTTTGTGGACTTGACTTTGATGTAACAAGTACTGAAGTTATTTTGCAAAAAAAAATTATGAGAAGTATTTACTATCCATACTGTAGGACAAATTACTCCGACTCTTTGACAAGAGAAAATATCCTGCTTATGGAACAGTACACCACTCCTATATTTGATGGATCTCACACATTTATGAGACCCCGTGTTATTTAATTATTGAAAGAAAAAAAAAAAAAAGACCTCATGTTATTATGAAAAAAAAAACATGAATTTGTTTGATTTTGTTGTAGGAAGAGGAGTTTTAGTTGTAGGGTTTTGTTGTAGAACTTTTGGGATTATAAAGAACCGTAACTAGAAAGAAATATAACATTAACATTTAGAGTATTTGACAAACTACAAATCTACACTACTTTAGAGCTACTGTTATTCTGTGAGATGATCAGCAATGACACCACACCAAATCGATATTCGAAATTAAGAGAAGAGGGAGGAGTTGTTTTTGGCAAAGAGAAATATCGAGACAGGGTGAGGGTTCAAAAATTTAACTTAAAATTAAGAGCATTTATTTCACAATTAATGTTGTACTTTATAACATTCTCACAAGATTGTACTTTATGAATTTAATAGTATACAAAGTGCTAAATGCAAATTTTTTTTTTCTCCAAAATTTAGAATTAAATCGGAAAAGGTTATAATTTTATATAATGACCACGGATAATTTGGATAATTCACCTTTTATTTTTATTTTTTAAAAAACCCAAAAAAAAAATCTTATAAAATATAATAAAATTTTATTATTATATAATTAATTATGGGAAAATATTGGTTGATGAGATCTCAGTATCATTTGGCTATTGCGAACTCACCAATATTTTCCAGGTTTAAAATTCTTAATTAAAGTCTTATGAACAACTTCTGACTGGATGGCTACTTACATTGCACTTGACAAAGAGAGTAAATGAGAAACTTATGAACAGGGGGACTTAGTATATATGCTCTGTTAGGTTTTAAAGACTTAGGATTTGATGTATTTAGAACTCTAATGTGTAATGTTGGCAAACCATGATCAAAACAATATGTTTAGTCTTGTTTAGGCTTGCTCAAGGTTGTGTAATTCATGTAAAGTTGGAATCGAGTGGCTGCAAATGTATTGGTGCATTTCGACCTGGCTCGATCGATCGAAGGATAGACTCGATCGATCGAAAGTCGGCCAGAATGTTTTTTCTGCAGAATTTCCAACTCAGCCCTACCTCATTAAACGTTTAGGGTTTTATGTTTTTACCCTAGGTATATAAATCAAAACCTTAGCCACGTTTTGAGAGTTGCTCTGGGTGTATTGTTGCTCATACTTTGCAGTTTGTGTGAATTTCTTGTGAGATCCTTGAGGAGCTTTCCTTCACATAAACTTAGGGTTTTCAAGGTAGTGATAATATCAACATCTTGATGATCAACTCAGTTGCTGCCATTGGAGCTTAAAGAAACACAAGCGGGGGTGCTTGTATCTTGATTGGAGAATTCAAGAAAGAAGGAGTCCCTGGATTCGGAGTTTGCACGTGGTCGTGTCAGTAAGTTCTACTAGTGGGTAGCATTAGGAAGTCAAGCGGGGAGCTTGTAAGTCCTTTTGTATGAACTTCAATTCTTTCAGATAGTGGATTCAAGTTTATCTTGAGGATAACTGGGTCAAATCCTCCCCAAGTTTTTACCGTGTGATTTCCTAGGTTATTATATCATTGTGTTATTTACTTTTCCGCTGCTTTATATAATTCATATGATTGTTTGATTTATTAACCTAGATTTGAATAATTTTGACTAAGTTAATCACTTGACTAATTAACTAGGTTAATCTGGTTGGGTTAAGGGGTCTAAAACTGTTCATGCTCATTAAGCTATTTAAGCTTAGAGTGGTAAGTGATAGATATACTCAAAGCATCTCCAGCGGTTTGGGCATCTAGCTCTAGTAGCTAAAATTTGGAGAATGAGGTGCACTGTAGATGCTCCAACAGCTTCGGCAAACATGAATTTTTTTTGGCTAATGAACAGTAGCCCATCAAGTCTGATGGGCTACTGTTCATTCTTCAAATATATATTTTTTATTATAATAATAATGTGTTGTATAAAAAAAATGTTGAAAGATGTGTA
Source organism: Quercus aquifolioides (assembly GCA_019022515.1). Taxonomy (NCBI): domain Eukaryota; kingdom Viridiplantae; phylum Streptophyta; class Magnoliopsida; order Fagales; family Fagaceae; genus Quercus; species Quercus aquifolioides. The sequence goes on along the minus strand of CM032334.1, from coordinate 52,824,992 downwards.
GTTGTTAAAAAAAGAATAAATAATGAATGAAAAAATAATATTTAAATGAGATAGAGAATGGGATAGAGAATCTGTTGGAAGTGTATTTGAAAAAGTGGGTAGGCAAAATCTAAATATCACTATTCATTAGTCAAACAGTACAAAAATTTGGCTATTCTGCTGGAAATGCTCTAGTAGCCCCATACTACCATCTGAGTTACAGTTCAATTAATATTGTTTATAGTCATCTGAACAGTACCATTGGTGTGGTTAGAAAAATATGAATCTAATCTTTTAACAGTTATTCTAGCAAAACAAAAAAATTGCTCAAAGTACCTTTGAATGGAAGAATGCCTCTTTTGATGAGTTCAGTGAAGTTGAGATATCCCATGTAGCCACAAGCTGAGGCAGTCCAAAACTGAACCTCTGGGATGCCTAATTCTTCTCCAGCTTTAATAGCAAAACTCATGATGCCATCAGAAACTATGCAAGTAACCAAAGGCACTTCAGAGGATGAGTTGAGCTTAAGCACTAGCTCTTTGAAAGGGACCAAACAGTTCTTTCTGGTGGCATCCATTAAGCTTGGAACATGTTGAGTTGCATCACGGTCCGATGGTGGCAACCCATCTGGTATTGTTTCAAACTGGAAATCAGGTAGCCCCTTTATGTAGTCAAGCCCTTTGGATCGGATTAAGCGTCTGTGGTTGAACTCAGTGTTTACAAAGGTTATATGGAAGCCCTGTGAGTGTAGAAGCATGGCTAATCGCATCATGGGTGATACATGGCCTTGTGCTGGGAATGGAACACATACTGCATGGGGCTTTGTAGCTCGAACTGAACCCATATCACTTGCAAGTTAATCTATATATTTTTTATATGGAATCAAAAAAAAAAAAAATTTTGAGAGATCTTATGGAATCAAATTTAAAGGGCTTGTGATGATACCTTTAGGCTCTATGCCATTTTATAGGAAATATGCGTAGCGTTAGGATATTAGTCTATAGATTTTTTTAGTAAACTCATCAGCGGGGAAAACTATTCGCTGTCACATGAGAGATAATAATATCTCCTTAAAGTCTCCTTTAATGTCTTATCTTGTGCAATTTTTGCAAGTCATCAGTGTTGGGTCCCAAATAATATTATCAAAAAAACTATCAATTCAAAATAGCACACACAAGAATATAAATATTTACGTGAAAAACCTTTTCTCTTCGAAGGAAAAAATCACAAGATAAATTCTGAATAATTTCACTATTATCAAATCAATTACAATAATTCTTGTGCATACCTCATTGCTAAAAAAAAAATATCTCTTTTATTTTTCTTTACTCTTACGCACAAACTCACAGCAATCCTTTTTCTTTTCTTTTTCATTATGCGGCACCTCCTTTTTCTGCTTGTTTGTGTACGCGTCTTTTATATATTCACACCACACACGCGTCTTTTATATATTCAGTTTGTGTTCTGCTCTTTAGCACACCACACACGCGTCTTTTATATATTCAATTCTGCCGCCTCACACTCCTAGGAACATATGGAGTGTTGACTTTCCACGTGTCTCCTATTTCAAGTTGAAATAGAAGTCCTCATCAGTTGGGCTTAGCTTATTAAGGAGCTTCACTTGGGCTGGACTTTGGTGCCAGCTTGCACCCAACAACCACTTGGCCCAGTCTGGAAGCTGGTTCAGTCAGTCAAAATAAGACACTGATTCACGGTCACTGTGTACAGTGGATAAGATATAGAACGTGAAAGACTTTTTCCCCCAAAAAAAGAATTCCACATCTTGCAAATGTGGCAAATTGTTATTATTATGTGAAAATTTGATCTAATTAAATTTTGTTGACACAATAATGAACTCAGAGAACTAATAAAATTATGTCAATTCATCCATGGAAAAATTGTGTCTATAGCATTACTTTTTTCTCTCATCTCCTATGCTTTATTTGGAAATGGAGGAGGATGAGAAGAAAAAAGAGAGGAAATTAGGCTAATATGAAAATTTCCATTATTTGATTGGCATTGTAGGAAAGAAATGAAGATAAAGTTGAAGGAGTGAGCATCCATCCGGGCCTAGTTTTCTCATCCGCCCAAATTGGGTGGAAATGAGAAAAAAGACAAGTAAAAGCTTGCAATTTTTGGGACCCCGCTACTAATGACTTCTAAAAGTTCAATTTTGTCCATCACCAAAACAAACACATTGGTTTTTATTTTGGGTATTTAGGTAAAAACATATATCTAAATTAAATACATTCTTTTCTTTTCTTTTATCTTCCCTCACTCTTTCCAAACATGTAAAAATGTAGCATTTTATTTTCTTATCTTTTCCCTCTCTCTCTCTCTCTCTCTCTCTCTCTTCTATTCTTTTCTCTTCCCCTCATTTACAACCAAACACACTATTAATGTTGACAATAATAGAGCCCTCCACTCCATCTCAACACAATTGCTAATGATGCTCCCAAGTCCCAAAATTTTATGAGAATAATCTTTTTCTTCTCCTAAATGTTTAAAGTAATATTAGTGGTTACCTGGTGGTAGTACTGCTACTACAATCGGGTGATGCAACAAAGTTCCAAACTTCCAATAAACCATGGTCCATAGAGCTATAAATGAACCACGTTATTCATAAATAGCTCAGCCTTGATTAGATAAAAAACCCGTTCATGTTTATTTGGTTATAAACAAGTCAAACTTAAGCCTTCAGTTTAAGCTTATTTATTAAATGAGTCGAGTCCAAGCAAAAGAAAGAAATGTTCATGAACAAGCTCATAAACAATAGGGCTTGATAAAAAAAACAAAACGAACTTAGGCATGTTTATGGGCTTCGTAATAACTTTAATATGATCTTAAATAAGAAACTCATATCTTACTAAACTTTTGATAAAAATTGGATGTTGGTACCAAATGTCCAACCCAAATGGGCTTGGTAACATGATTAATATGGACTTGATAATATACTTGTATTAGATCTTAAGCTAGGCTTGACTAATGAATCAATCAAAGTCAAGGCAAGTTCGAACTTTAGGACTTTTGACAAGTTCAAGCTCAAATATAGTTTGTACGCTTGGTTCAAGCTCAAACCAAACTTGAACATTTTATATTTGTTATCCACCCGAGCTTGAACATTCAGTACTAAGCAAATCTTAAATCGTTTACAACCCTAACCGTGGATAAATGATCTACCATATTTGTAATGGATTTAATTTATACAAAGATTCCAGTAATAAAACTTATTCCAGTAATTAAACTTGTGTTCAATTCTCAAAGCTTGTTTTTTTAAGGCAATATTAGCAATTCGCTGGTAATGGTACACTGGTACTAGCATCTTGGAACAACTTGCATAGATGGAGGGGAGGAGAAGATGAGAGTGAATGGAAAGTGTATGGTTTAATGACTTTGCTTGGATCTTTTTTTAAAGAGAGGAAGGGGGAGGGTTTGAAGGGATTTGGAATTTTGGAAGGGTATCTTAGCCCTCCTAACCCTTCATTTTTAGTTCCCTCAAATTAGAGAGATTTAGAAGAGAAGTGAAGTGGAGGAGATTAAAAAACAATTGAAATGTCAGTTTTTCCTTTAAGATGTCAATTTATATTTATTTCTTTAAAATTAATAAAAGGATCGAGTTCAAGTTACAATTGATGCAATGTTACACCACCCAATAACTTGTTATAGAATCTATATTTTAAAAATCCCACAAATTAAATTATATGTTCTATATGTTCTTAACAACCGTGCCAATTTTCATATCAATTGGATGTTATTTACCATTTGATCTGTAAACTCATTTTTTATGCATTATTTTAAACTAGAAAAACTTGAATCTAAAAAATTGATTGATGACATGACTATTAATCTTTTATTATCATGAAATTTTGCAAGCATGGAGAATATATGAAAATAATGTTAATGGTAGATTTGTCAAAATTTGCATCCAATTAAAAAATATTGAGTAGTGTAACATTACTTATAGTTACACCAAGTGTGACATAAACCCAATTCTTAATAAAATAAGTCATAATTGTCAAATTATGAAATTCCCCTCTCCCTATTAGTTGACTCTTACAAAAATCATTAATATTTCTTATAATTTTTAAAAAATTATTTGAGAAAAACTTTATTACCTAAAATAGACCGAAATATAAATATCCAGTGCAAAAGCAATTGATTTGATCGAGTTAAAAAAAAAAAAAATGTCCTTTGGGAAAAATCAACCGTTGGTCAACAGTTTGTATATGAAGAGAGAGGGGGCAAAGAGAGAAGTTATCATTAGGAGAGTTTTTTGTAATGAAAATTATTTGGGAATGGTTTGTAGAATATGTATATATAAGTTCCAAAAAAAAACCCTTTCTGCCCTATTTTGCTTGTTTTTCGTTGGCCACGGAAAATAATTTCAGTTGACTTTTGTTTTCAGCTATACCAATTACCAAATACCAAAAAATGTAGTGTATTTTTACAAAACCAATCAGACTAAACTTTTGGTTTGAAAATTTAACCACTGGATATTAACTTTGAAATGTTCTTATTTACTACCATTCTACCATATGCAAATCATGTAATTTAATCCTTATCCTTTAATTCCTATCAAAATTAAAAAAAAAAAAAAAAAAAATCCTTATCCTTCAACGAAATTTGCCAACAGTAGATTTCATTATGCACAATTTTTCTTTTTTCTTTTTTTTTTTAGAAGAGCATTATTCACAAACGTAATATCTAAGGTAGAAGTTTATTTATTTATTTATATATTTTATACAAGATACAAACTTTTTCCTCGAAATTTGAACCCCTACTTTCATACCCTGTTAATACTTATATTTGTGTAATGACTGTTACACTAAAAATGTGCGGTGATAAAATAGTAACAGAATATTCACTTTTTATAATGAATCACCCCGTCAAAATTCCTTATAATATCTTCTACCTTAAATCCACCCATACCAAACATGGTGATTTGGCTATACATGGACGAGCTTAAATAATTTACAATATCTTCTTTAGTTCATGAGCTGCTGAGGAAAAATCACATCTAATTCTGAACACCTTGTTCAATTTCTTATAGATATTGAAGATGCTACTATCGGAGACACCTTGCTCATGGGTCTCTATTTTTTTTTTTTTTTTGGCTCTTTGCTTTTTGCACGCATTGGGTTCCAGCTTCCTGCAACAAACAAAAAATCATTAATTTCAGAATTCTGCATCTCCATCGTTTAGCTCTTGACTTTTGTACTGAAACAAATTTATGACCACTCTCTATTGTGTAGGGTCTGCCCTATGCCTAGGCCACTTAGGCCCCTAATTTTTTTTAATACCTCCAATATTTTGGAGGTTTTAAAAAAAATTAGTTTACATTTTTTTTTCCCCACTATTAAGAATGCTCAAAGAATTGAGTATTACTAGAGATAAGACAAATTTAAATACATAAGTCTTACAAATAGATGTAACACTAATCACAAGTAATTCAAATAGGATAATATTAAAAATACTATAAATTTTACTATATAACATTTATAATTTGATGTGATAATGAATATAATTGGTGGACTTCAACAACCTATTAAATGCATTTTTGAATGATTTTTTTTTGTTTTTTTGTTTTTGTTTTTGTTTTGTGATTGATGATATATCTTTATAAGACTCGTGTTGTAAAGTTAATAATATCCCTAGCATCTTTATAAGCCTCATGTCACTTATCACATTTGCTATTACATTAATTTGCAATTTTTTTTTGTAGTAAAATTTATTATAACTTTAGCATTTTCCCAAAAAAAAAAATCATATTAAATAGTAAAAATAATGGATTTAAAAAAATTATTATATAAAACACTTGTTAAATATTATTTAAGTGATAAAGTAAAGGCCTCATTTGAAGATTTTGCCTTAGGCCTCCAAATCGTTCGAGCCAGCCTTGCTTTTGTTCTATAATTTAGGACCACACCCTTTTACCAAGAGTAAGTTTCAAAGCACAAAAAATTACACACTTTTTCACCAAAATGCTTTGTGTAGGGGCTCGATTTGTGAAAGGTCCCCAACAATACATTTCTTAGAGAGTGGGACGAAGGGCTAGGCGCTAACCGGCTTCCCGCGCGTCCTCCGGAGCCTTTTTCCTTCGAGGGGACTTAGCCCTGTTCTTCTTGGCTTGGGGTTGTTCCTCGGCTCCCGTCCGAGGAGGCCCCCCCCCCCCCCCCCCTCCCAAGAGGGGCTCCTCGCATTATATATATCCCCTTCGGTTGATCCTAGCCTTACAAATGTCGATCATCCAGACCACTGCCTAAGGACCTGTCCCATCGGCCACGTTCCCAACCTTACTGTGGGTCGCAGCACCCAAGGTTGTGTTGTTCAGGAGTCCTATCCGCATTAATGTGGCCAGGGGAGTCAGATAAACGCATTAAGTGTGGATGTGACCACCTATTCTGGGTTTGTCCCCCTCCTGGAATTAGACTAGGTATGCCGAGGAAGGGGGCGTCCTCGGCATGGGCCCAGAAAGGGCTGACATCCATAGACAACAGCCTGAGACAATCGTCACTCCTCGGCATGGGCCTTGGGCCAGCCTGAAGGTGGGCCGAGGCTTCCAGGCCCACGGGCCCCACAATAGCCCCTCAAAATCCTGCTGCACGTTCCCTCGGACGGGGAGGAGGGTTTTGATATCCACGGCCCTCATTTTCCGGAAGGCCTTCCGCTAGCTGGTTCTTCCCCAAATAGTCAGTTTGGCGCTTTAATTCTTCGGTAGGTAGTTAGTTTCCCCGCAGGACTGAGTCCGAGGACCATGCAGCTCCTTGGTTCTGTCTAACGCTTAGCGTTCTTAAGTAGCTAGTTTCCCCATAGGACTGAGTCCGAGGACCATGCAGTTCCCTGGTTCTGTCTAACACTCCTCTCTTCTGTAAGCAACTAGTTTCCCCACAGGTTTGGGTCTTTGGACCATGCAATACCTTGGTTCTGTCTAGCGCCCAGGTATGATTGCGTGGTTAGTTTCCCCATAGGCTTGAGTCCGAGGACCATGCAAGGCCTTGGTTCTGTCTAACACTCCTTTCTTCTGTAAGCAACTAGTTTCCCCAGAGGTTTGGGTCTTTGGACCATGCAATACCTTGGTTCTGTCTAGTGCCCAGGTATGATTACGTGGTTAGTTTCCCCATAGGCTTGAGTCCGAGGACCATGCAAGGCCTTGGTTCTGTCTAACACTCTTTTCTTCTGTAAGCAACTAGTTTCCCCAGAGGTTTGGGTCTTTGGACCATGCAATACCTTGGTTCTGTCTAGTGCCCAGGTATGATTGCGTGGTTAGTTTCCCCATAGGCTTGAGTCCGAGGACCATGCAAGGCCTTGGTTCTGTCTAGCACTTCTTTAAGTAGGAGTTCGTCCTCGGCTCCGAGGGTCTTGCTTTTGGTATAATGATGTCCTCGGACCGTTAGCTGGGAGCAATTCCTCCTTGGGTTGGACTATGATCTCACACGTGACGTTGACCTCGCCTCCAGCTCGTGTCCCCCACCTTTCCGTTTACGAGGCGTCTCTTGGCCATTCGTGCCCCGCGCTTGACGTTTCAGTGCGCAAGACGCGTCTTCATTAATGTCCTCGTGAATTAACACGAATCCGGCGGTTTACAATCCCCTTGGAATTGGGTAAGAATTAATTCTGTTGACAATCCTCCCTTCGAATTCTGTGCGGCTCAACTCCCACCGGTTTTCGCCCCCTATATAAGGCGTTCTGGGGGAAACGCTTCTCCTCATTCCATGGACCTTCCACCACAACCAGCAATACGTCCTTTCACCTCCCTGAGCCCCTTTAACAGCACCGCCAGGATTGTGACCAAAGTTGGGAGATATGGAGTCAAGGGCCGCCGTGGCCGCAGCCCCCACTGGGTTTCCGGCGCGGTAGAGTCTAGGTGTGACACTGGCAGTGCCGTACGCGGTGGCCAGGAGGGATGTCGCTGAAGTACCTAACGTCTCTCCCCGGAGCGCACTTCCACCGGAGGAGACACGCGAACTCATGTCATGGCTGGTGCCCGGGTGTTGCCGTCTCCAACGGCCAACGCTCATGAGGATTGGAGAGAATCGAGGAAACATCACGGGGGAGGGCGTCCCGGTGCCCCTGCATCTGCTCCTCGCTTTGTTCAAGCTTCCGCCTTGAAGCGAGCCAGCCTCAGCCCCCTTCCGCCCTCTTATTGTCAAGTTCTCCCATTCTCTTGATGCCAATAAGAGCACGGGTTGACACTTCCCCCTTCCTTAGCTAGTTCTAGAATCAGTCCGCTTGGGCCTCTGATTGTAGGATTAGCTTGTAGAAAGGCTTGTAAAACAAGCCTGCCTGAGCCTCTGATTGTATTTTGTAATTTTCTTTTCATGAAATAATATCAAACTCTTTTTTTTTTGCTGTTGAATCTTCTATTTTGCTGCGACTATTTTCTTTTTTTTTTTTACTTTCTGCGAAGTGACCGCTTAGAACGATCGCCGGTTGCGCCGGCCAGCGCACGAACCCTTCCCACAGACGGCGCCAATTGTAAGGGCTCAATTTGTGAGGGATCCCCAACAATACATTTCTTAGAGAGTGGGACGAAGGGCTAGGCGCTAACCGGCTTCCCGCGCGTCCTCCGGAGCGTTTTTCCTTCGAGGGGACTTAGCTCTGTTCTTCTTGGCTTGGGGTTGTTCCTCGGCTCCCGTCCGAGGAGGCCCCCCCCCCCCCCCAACTCCCAAGAGGGGCTCCTCGCATTATATATATCCCCTTCGGTTGATCCTGGCCTTACAGCTGTCGAGCATCCAGGCCACTTGCTTAAGAACCTGTCCCATCAACCACGTTCCCAACCTTACTGTGGGTTGCAGCACCCAAGGTTGTGCTGTTCAGGAGTCTCATCCGCATTAATGTGGCCAGGGGAGTCAGATAGACGCATTGAGTGTAGAGGTGACCACCTATTCTGGGTTTGTCCCCCGCCTGGAATTAGACTAGGTATGCCAAGGAAGGGGGGTGTCCTCGGCATGGGCCTAGAAAGGGCTGAAATCCATAGACAACAGCCTGGGACAATCGTCACTCCTCGGCATGGGCCTTGGGCCAGCCTGAAGGTGGGCCGAGGCTTCCAGGCCCACGGGCCCCACACTTTGCATTTATGTTTATGGTGGGATCCAAATGAGTTGAAAATGTGGGCACATGTAAAAAAATTTGTGAATTTTTTTGTGTAGGTTGCAAAACTCGCATGAAAAATTTATTGAGAAAGTTAATAGATGTCCTTGATTATGAAATATTTTTAGAAACTTTTTATGGGAAAAGTAAAAAATAATTGACTTTTTTGATACATTTTTATATTTCCCTTGAAAATGGTATCTGAATTTTCCTAAAATTTTCAATTAAAAATTTTCCCAAGGGCACCTATTAATAGGACTCAAAGTTTGTAGGATCATTTATCACCTATTATTAGCTTTTAAACTCATTGACTTAAGCTTTTGGGTTAAATACGTGGTGTCCATATATGCTATACTAATTACTCAATTGCAAAGTCTCTTGAGGTGTTCTTTTCTCAACAAGTTGTATTAGAGGCAAGATGGTCTGCAGCAAGGTTACAAGGTTTTGAGGGTCCTTTTTGCCACTAGAATAGGAATAGGGTGCGCGTACTTGGAGCGTGCGCACAAGGTTCCCTAAACATGGACATGCAGGGTTCCTATGGATGAGAAGTATATTGCATAATTGTTGCATGCAACCAATGTCTCACAACATGTGAGATCAATGGATGTGTGCTCCCCACCAATTGTAAGGCATTGATTGCATGCAAGTAATGTATAAAATAATTTTCCCCTAAGTAGGGGTGTGCATGGGTAGTGTTTGAATATTTTTCAACTTTTTTGGGTTGATAAATATCCAACCCAACCCAACCTAATTTGTTTCCATTTCATCAAGTTTAACATAAAAAAAAAAAAAAGGATTTTTATTCAACTATTTAAGCCCATTATTCAATAAAATATTACAATGTACACAAATGAGCATAATATTTATATTTTATCAAAACTAAGACTAGAAATCTCAAAATAATTCAAATTAAAAATTTAATCAAAATAAAAATCCAAGATAAATCAAACTAAAAATTTGAAATGCACATTTGTGGGTTGAGTTAGGTTACATGGATTTGAAATTTTACCTACCCAAACCCAACCTAACCCAAGCTTAAAAGAATTTTACAATCCTACCCAACCCAATCCATCAACCCATGAAAAATAAGCATAAGATATCAATTTGGGTTCAGTTGAGTTGGGTTATTGGGTTGAATGTGAACGGTTTTAGACCCCTTAAAACACAACCAGATTGAGTAGCCTAGTTAATTAGCCAAGTTGTTACTTAGTCAAATTATGCAATTCTAGGTTAAAACAATAAAACAATCATATCAAGAATATATAGCAGCAGAATAATAAATAATACAAGATATGATCACCCAGGAAAACCAAACCGGTAAAAAACCTGGGGAGGATTTTACCCACCGATCCTCAAGGCAAAACTGAATCCACTATGAAAGAATCGAAGTTCATACAAAAGGACTTACAAGCTCCCTGCCCGACTTCCTAATGCTACCTACCAGTAGAACTTACTGACATGACTCCGTGCAAGCTCCGAATCCACGGACTCCTTCTTTATTGAATTCTTCAATCAGCTACAAGCATCCATGCTTGATATTCTTTAAGCTTCAATGGTAGCAATCGAGTTGATCATCAAGATGTTGAAGTAATCTCTATCTTGAAAACCCTAAGTTTTGTGTAAAGGAAAGCTCCTCTAGATCTCACAAGAGATTTACACAAAACAGCAATGTATGAGCAACAATACAACTGGAGCAACTCTAAAAACGTGGCTAGGGTTTTGCCTTATATACCTGGGGCAAAAACATAAAACCCTACACGTTTAATGAGTTAGGGCTGAGTTGGAAAAACTGCAGAAAACACAATCTGGTCGACTTTCGATCGATCGAGTCTATTATTCGATTGATCGAGCCAGACCGAAATGCCCCAATGCATCTGCAGTCTCTCGATTCCAACTTTACAATAATTAATCAACTTTGAGCAAGCTTAAACAAGACTAAACATATTGTTTTGATCATGGTTTGCCAATATTACAAATTAGAGTTCTAAATACATAAATTCCTAAACCTTTAGAACCTAACAAAATGCACCATCTCTAGGATTCTGATGTGATTCAGCAAGTTGTTAGTACCCATTATATGCTTTGTTAGAGCATTCGCAGCAGTGGAGCTAAAAATTTAGTTTTTTAGCTTCACCAAAAGTTACTTTATCTATTTTACCTACATACATGCTGCAGCAGTGGATCTATTTTAACTTTCAACACAATAAAATAATATAAACATCACAATAAAATAATATATCCACTACAATAAACAATAATCACAACCACCTGCCACTGCCACCGCTACCGTTGCCGCCGCCGCCACTATCGCCACCACTGCCGCCGCCACCGCCGCTGCCACCGCCGACTCTTCTACCGCCATCGTTGCCAATGAGAAACTACCGTATTCATCCATTAAGAACATTAATCATCATCATCATCACTGCAAACAGAAAATTCCCAATACATTCCTCCATTCAGATGTTATACCCAGCAAAAACAGCAAAAAAATAACACCATTTGCCCAAAACAACATAGCGACAACACCATTTTTCACCACAAAATAACACTAAACCCAAAAAAATTAAGCCAAAACAACAAACACCCAGATGAAAAAATTCACTACAAAAGAAGAGAGAACACTGACCTGAAGTGGATCGGCTGGGACGGCGTGGGCTGGGAGGGCGACGGCTTGGGATGGCGACAGCGTGGGTTGGGACGGCGACAGTGTGGGCTCAACAGCGACGACGTGGGCTGGGAGATGAGAGAGATGAGAGCTTGATGAGAGAATTGAGCTTGAGAGTGATGATGAGAGAGAGCACGGTGAGATAAAATAAAAGAAATGAAAAGAAATAAAGTAAGTTGCATTATTTTAATCGGAGGTTGAATAAAATTTGTTTTTTTTTAGATGTCTGCTACAGTGCACATCTATAGATAGATGTGCATTGTAGCAAATCAGCAAAAAATTATAACTTTGCCTCCACTGCTGCAAGGCTTTTTTGGCATATTGGTGGAGCTAAAATAGCATTATAGCTTTTTAGCTCCACTGCTGCGAATGCTGTCAATTTATTATCATTACTTGATCATAATTATACGTATGCAGAAGAGGTTGCACAAACATTATTTCAACACTTTTTTCTTTTTGAGAAAGAACATCATTTCAACACTGATTGAAAAAAAAAAATAAAATAAAGCTTAATATTTCATGTTAGTGTTTACATTTTATGTGTGTGTATAAACTTGTTGTGTTAACACATTACAATTATTAAAAGAAAATATAGATTAGAAAAAGGAGAGGAATCGTATAAGAGGTTTCATTATCTTGCAATGATGAAGTTGTCTGAAAAAAAAAAGTCAAGAGAAGTCACCTTCTACATTCAAGATTCTACTAATGAAAATTGCTTTTTTGGATTATTATCAGGTTTCCATGGGGCTGGGGCAAATCTTGAGACTCTCAATCTATTTAAATATCAATTAAATAATTTATTAACTAGTAATTATATATATATATATATATGATTTTCTTTCACAATTTTTTTTTAATTTGTTAACAACTAGTATATAATATATCAATAAAGCAACACCTCTACTACTATCAATAAAATAAAATAAAAAGCGAAGTTCTATCTAATAAAAAACGTGACCACCTATATTATAATTTTTTTCCTTTCATAAAACCCAAGCTACACCACCCCCAAACTAATGATAATTAAAATAAATATGGCCCGTGCAAAAACTTAAAGCTAAGCTAAACAAAAATAACTGATTTATATACCCTTGGTAGTGGTAGGAGACAAAGAAAGAAATCAGTGTTAAAGCTAGTTTTCACCTATAAAAGCTAGCAAAGTGAGTGAGAGAGGGTTTTTTTTTTTTTTTTTTTTTTTTTTTTTTTTAACACGACTCTAAAAGGAACGGAGAAGAAGGTCCAACACAACTATAAAGAAGAAGCTTTAAAAAATTATTTTTAGGCAAAAACTTACAGTCAATTTAGTCCCTACATTTTGGTAGCAGTCAATTTGGTCCATCTTATTTTCAATTTGTAACTAATTTGGTCTCTGCCGTTAACTTTCTAACGGAAAATGTCTACGTGGCAAACAATTTGCATTGTTAGTGCACACGTGGCTATAATAATAATATAAAATCAAATAATTAAACATTAAAAAAGCCACCTAAGCATTTTAATGAAAGAAAAAAAAGGCCACATCAGATAAAATATTCTGAAAAAATTATTTGAATGAAAAAAAAAAATCAAAGAAAATGGATTTTTAATAAACTTCAATTTTTTTTTCTTTTGTATTCTTGCACTTTTTTAACTACCAAACACAATACCCAGCAAACAAGAAACAAGACACAAATCACACATTCACACAGTTATCAAAACTATACACAGATCCAACAAGAAGCATCCGTGTTATGATCATATTAGTGTTATAAAGCTCAACTTAGGTTTAATATTATACAAATCTCATTGTTGCAATACTGACTACTCAGATTTTCTCTTCTTCAACAAATAGAAGTCATGATGAATCACAAGTACCGATGCAACAACAAACCCACTCCTCCAATCACAATAGCAGTTGTTTGAACTCTCAGATTTGAACAATTCAAGGGTTTTCAAAAGATGAAGAATTCTCAAGCACGGTGTTCATTCCTTTATCCTATCCCTATCGCCAAAGTACAGATAAATCTTCAAAGTTTTCAAACTATTCGCTTTGATAATAAGCGGACCGAAGCACCGATAAAGCTTCAAAGTTTTCAGATTACTGTGTTGCTTGCTGGGTATAGTGTTTGGTAGCTAAGAAAGTGAATGAATACAAAAAGAAAATAAAATAAATTGATTCTTTTTTTTTTAATTCATTTTATTTGATTTTTTTTTTCAAATAATTTTTTTTTAGTTTTTTATTATTTGACATGGCCTTTTCATTTTCATTAAAATACTTAGGTAGCTTTTTTAATGTTTAATTATTTGAATTTAAATTATTATTATCGCCACGTGTGCGCCAACTAGGGCTGTTCACGGGTCGGTCCGAGTCGGGTTTGTGCCCAACCCGGAACCGACCCGTCGGAATCGGGGTGGGAAAAAAATGAACCTGCCTGAGTAATCGGGTCGGGCGGTTCACACCATCAACGGGTGACGGACAGGTCGGTCGGAGTCAGAGATCTGAAAAGACGGCAGAAAACGATGAAAAAAAACAAAAAATCGGCGAAGAAACCCAAATTCCAGCGATACTTTTTCCAGATTCCGGCGATTTTCACTTAGATCCGGTGAGATTTCACCAGATCTGGTCAAAATCTCACTAGATCTAAGGGAAATATCCCTGGAATCTAGGTTTTTTTGCCGAATTCTGGAAATTTTGGCCGGGAACTGGAAATCTTTCGGTCGGTTTGGGTTTTTTGGGTTTTAGGGGAGGAAAACCGAAACCGACCCCTCGGAATCGGTTTTATGATGGTGAAGACCCGCCGGAACAGTCGAGTCGGCCGGATTCGAGTCGTATCCAGTTGGTTCTTCGGGTGGGCCGAGTTACCAGATCAATCTGGACAGCCCTAGCGCCAACAATGCAAACCGTTTATCACGTAGATATTTTCCATTAGCAAGTTAACAGTAGGGACCAAATTGGTCGCAAGTTGAAAATAACAGGAACCAAATTAACTGCTATCAAAATGTAGGGACCAAATTGAATGTGACCCCAAAATGTAAGGACCAAAATAGTGTTTTCGCCTTATTTTTAATGCTTTAAATCTCAAACTAAGGTTTGAGATTTTTTTTGTTTTTATTTGTTTATTTCAGTTTGTTTTGTTGTAGAGAGAAAGAGAGGGTAAGCGATTTTCTAGCTTCTATGTGTGGAAGACTATAAGTTCTACACTTTAGAACTCCCACATAGAGAAAACCAACCATTGGTTATACCTTTATTTTTTGAAAATATCATTGGTTTTTTTTTTTTTTTTTTTTATGGAGAAATACTATGTTCACAATATTTTTACAACACTTTCACAATAAATTATAAATAACAAGTTGTTATGAGTTGTTATTGGTAGAAAAAAAAATGATTTTAGTAGTAAGTTTAAATTAAAATTAATAACAACTTACCACCTATGATTTATTGTAAAAGTGTTATGAAAATGTTATAAACGTAACACTTTTCTTTTTTATATGAGTGATATGTTTCATCAATCACAAAAAAAAAAATATTTATTAGGAGGTCCAATCATATTTGTAGGGGCAGGCTTTGATTCTTAGGTGCAAAAGATAAATGGATTAAGGCCCAAAGAGCACAATACAATAAATTTGTAAAGAGTGGACTAAAAAGCTAGGCTTCAACGAAGTGGACAATGCCCTCTAGGGGCTAAAGATGATAAGAGAGTAAGGAAAGACAATGAATAGACAAATGTAGTGTAGAAATTCTTTCTCGGCGATGTCCGAGGAGAGTAGTTCTTGAATATATTTCTCTTAGATTTGATTACAGTTGCTGCTCTTAATTCTATAGTGTTTTCTCTACAGATTTTCTGCTGCCCCCTCTCCTTGAAGGGTCTCTCACATTATATAGCTCCCTTCAAGTGATCTTGGCCCTCCATTTGTTGATCGTTCAGTCCACTACTTGAGTGTTTGTCCCATCAGACACCTTCCTAAACCCCTTGTGAGTTGCGGCGGCCAAGGCAGTACTGTTCAGGTGTCTTCTTCACATAAATGCAGCCAGGAGGTTTGGTGGGATGCATTAAATGTAGGGGCAGCCACCATCCCTTCAGTTATATCAGGGCTAACCCCCTCTCTGAGGCTTTTTCTCAACAATAGGACCTCCTCTGGCAATGTGCCACTGATGTGGCCTTACTGTCCGAGCGTGTGGCCTCCTTGGTACGATAATAGACTCTTCGGCTATGGATATGACACGTGGCATAGGTACCTTATTCAAATTCTTGTGACCCACAATATTCACTGCCAATAATTTATTAGGTGGTTGATAAAAGTTGTAGTAATTTTAGCATTTTTATATTTTTTATGTATTAACTAAAAGATGTTTAATTAATACCCTTACAAGTAATGATATATCCTTATTGCTTATTGATTAGTAGCTGGACCTTTTTACATATGGGGGCCTTAACGCAATTGCCACAAGTAGATCGAAAGCCCATCACTTTTGACTCTGCCTCATTCCCAAGGTATACCAAGTTGGCTAGTTTATATTTGTTTTCAATGTCATCCTTATGTCCAATCTTATCAAAAGTTGTTAACTCCTCTCTAACAACATTGTTTTGTCTCATTTTACAATTTTTAATCCCAAAAAGCTTCTTGTGTTTTTTTAAGAAAAATTAAGATTTTATCTCTTTCACTCTCTTATTTTCTTCACCACCTCCCTCTTTTCTTCTTTTCCAATTTTCTCCCAACCGGATCTTTGCCACGGTAAGGATGTCATAGCAGATGAACAAAAGGTGTTCACATAGCCATCCTTTCAATAAATCTAAGACTATAACTTTTCCCACAACTTGATGAAGTGGTTAACTGTGAGTAATAAAAAGTCACTTTTACATAGACTCACCACTTTTTTTCTACCACTCGCAGTCAACCACTTTAATAAGACATGAAAGAAGTAGGGTTGTAAATGAACCAATTCATTCATAAACAACTTAGGCTTAACTCAATAAAGAAACCCATTCATGTTTATTTATTTATACACAAGTCAAGCTTGAGCCTTAGATATAAGCTTGTTTAATAAATGAGTTGAGACCAAAAAGAAAAAAAAAATTGTTCATGAATAGGCTCGTGGACATTTGGGCTCGATACAAAATAAGTTGGCTTAGACTCATTTATGAGCATGGTTATAAGCTTCATATGAGTATGATAATTCTTGTGTTGGATCTGAAGCTCAAAACCTTGATATTGAACTCAAGCTCAGCTTGACTAATAAATCTAAGCCAAGCTCAAACTGTAGACTTTTTGACAAGCTAGAATTCAAACATGCATGTGTTTTAGACTCATTAATGCTCGTTCATATTTGTTAATACAAAAGCTAAATCATGTTTGTTTATTTATAAACAAGCCAAATTTGAGTTATAGTTTTAGGCTTGTTTAATAAACAACCTAAGCCCAAAAAAAAAATTGTTCCCGAACAGACACAATACAAAATAGGCTGAACCTAGACTCGTTTATTTTACCCTTAAGTGATTTGATTCCCCCAATTTACCAAAATTTAGGAATGCTTAATTGGGAACTAAGGGGAAAAATAGGCATTTTATGGTATTTCTTAATCCTAGAAAATTAACACTTCTGTTGGTTTTGAAACCCGGACTATTCAAAGAACCAAAAAGTGGAGAGGTAAGATTTTTGTAGTTGGATCGAGGTAATCTAGTCTTAAATGTATATAAATATATTAACCAGGACATATTATGGAACCTCTAGAACTGAGATTCTAGCCCTGCCAGCAAAGAAATTCTAACTACTTTTCAAGTCCTGCCAGCAACGAGCGAAATTCTAACTACATTTTACAAAACAAAGAGGTGATTGGTGGAAGTGGAACATAAAGTGAAATAGTAAGATTGGAGTAAATATTTTCAGAAAGATATTGTTTCAAAGAAATTAATCCAGAACTCAATTAAAGACAATAGAAGCGTTAATTTTCATTGATTCAACTTGTTGCTTTGTTCTTACTCAGCTCCCTTAAAGGCACTGGGACACGTGTTCAAAACTGGACACGTGTTCGTATCTCAACGTGTCCAATGGAACTAGCCACTGGACAGAGGCCTTTCCCCCCTAAACAATAGAAACTTTGTAATCATTAATGAATACATTCTCACATTTTCTTAGCAGGCAAAAAAAAAAAAAAAAAAAAAAATTGATATTAATAACCAAACAACACCTTAGCTTTTCTTTAGTATTGTTTGCGTGGTTTTTGGTCATATGTTGCATTTAATTCTCAATCACAATAGTGAGCAATTGGAAAGGTAATGTTTCGTTTACTTTTTTTTTTTTTGGGTAATGTTTCATTTACCTTATTATTATTATTTTTTTTTAATTTCAACTTATGACGTCCGCTAGCTATCATTAGACCGAGACACCAATCGATTTTTAGTTTATGCGAAGATTGAACCTCAGATCTCTTATTCAACCATTAGAGACTTTACCAGTTGAGTTAACTAAAACCCACTTGTTTTACTTTAGACAATCATTTTCAAGATAAAATCTATAGCATTTTTGAAAATGGGTTTTTTTTTTTTTTTTAAAGAATACATTTCCACGGATTTTTGTAGTAAAAATTCTTTTCATGGCCAAATTTCATGGCTTATTAAAGTATTTTTCAAGAAATCCAAATTTTAGGGCTCTTGAGACTTCATTTAGAAAATACATCTATCAAATGATTTAGTTTTAAAATATTTTTTTAGAGTTTTATTTAGAAATCAACTTGAACAACCTTTTTGATAACAAATTTTAAAGCAAAGCTTTGGGAAGCTTTTTGAAAAGCATTTTGTAAAACAATTTAATAAAAGCCTTTTGAAAACACTTTTTTAGAGAGTTCCTTTGGACCAAGCCTTTTATTTTTTGGTGGGATTGTGTTTGTGATGATAACTAAAAAGCTAGCATACCAACACTTCCACCCATGAGAAATCATTCAAGGATTACAAAAGTTCAAATAAATAAATAAATATGTGTGTGTGTGTGTTGGGGGGGGGGGGGGTGTGGAAGGAGATAAAAATCACACATTCATCTACTCTGTAACATTAGTTCAATATCCATATAGCTATATACATATGAATATAAAAATCAAAGGACTTAAAATAAATAAATAATAGGTGCATATATCTCAATATCAAGATCTAGATATTTAAACACATAGAGTATGAATATATAAACTAAAAGTATACAAAGATCAATATAGATAAATTTATTCACAAAAAGCATAGATCGACACCATGGTTAAAACTCTATACCGATGGATCTATCAATATATGATTGTGTACATCAAGGTGTATGTGAGAATATAGGCATATATGGAAGCAATAATATAAGAGCATAGTTAATACATTAATCTAAGTTTAGAAGCATAGAGATAATATACTACTCACATAGCATACATAAAGTATTTTCTCAACAACAAAAAAAAATACATAAAGTAAAGAAAAATATGAAATTTATTTACTTAAATGGAAATCTAGACTAATAAAGCAATAAAAGGGGGTAAGAGGCTTACTTTAGGGGTGATTAGAAGGCTAAAGAGGCCTTTATTTGGTGCTGGAAATTTTAGGAAAAGAGGATTTGGAATCTTAGGATTAGATTAAAAAAAGATGATATTTGATGATGGGTAAAGATTGATGATCAAATAAATGGGGAAAGGGGGAAATATTTAAAGGGAAATGGGTTGGCCCATAAGCTCAACCCTACCATGTGCCAGGCATATGGCAGGGGTGGGCTGGGTCTGCTGGCCATCTCATTTTTCTACAAGCGTCTAGGCCTTTTCGGTCCCCATTTTCTACTCTTTTGGATCTTATCTTTGAGCAGCTGTTTGGAGGTCTTCTAGAACTTGGATTTTTGTGTTCTTGCAATCCTCGAAAAGTTCTTGCAGTCCACTTTCTAAAGGTTCCATCTTTATTCAATTTAGAGCAGCGGTCACGAAGATAGTCCAGTTGGAAGAAGGGTGTTTCAGCATAGAAATTTGCAAAGCCGATTTTTGCCTATATTGTGCATGCGATATCTCTCAATCCAAAAACGATATTGTCGGGCCATTTTTTCTTCGACATACATAATTGAACGGTTTTAGACCCCTTAACACTCAACCAGATTGAGTAGCCTAGTTAATTAGTCAAGTTGTTACTTAGTCAAATTAAGCAATTCTAGGTTAAAACAATCAAACAATCATATCACGAAAAAATATAGCAGCGGAATAATAAATAACACACGATATGATCACCCAGGAAAACCAAACCGGTAAAAAACCTGGGGAGGATTTTACCCATCGATCCTCAAGGCAAAACTAAATTCACTATGAAAAAATTGAAGTTCATACAAAAGGACTTACAAGCTCCCCGCTCGACTTCCTAATGCTACCTACCAGTAGAACTTACTGACACGACCCCGTGCAAGCTCTGAATCCATGGACTCCTTCTTTCTTGAATTCTTCAATCAGCTACAAGCACCCACGCTTGATATTCTTTAAGCTTCAAAGGCAGCAACCAAGTTGATCATCAAGATGTTGAAGTAATCTCCATCTAGAAAACCCTAAGCTTTGTGTAAAGGAAAGCTCCTCTAGATCTCACAAGAGATTTACACAAAACAGCAATGTATGAACAACAATACAACTGAAGCAACTCTAAAAACGTGGCTAGGGTTTTGCCTTATATACCTAGGGAAAAAACATAAAACCCTAAATGTTTAATGAGTTAGGGCTGAGTTGGAAAACTGCAGAAAAACGCAATCTGATCGATTTTCGATCGATCGAATCTATTCTTCGATTGATCGAGTCAGACCGAAATGCCCCAATGCATCTACAGTCTCTCGATTCCAACTTTACAATAATTAATCAACTTTGAGCATACTTTAACAAGTCTAAACATGTTGTTTTGATCATGGTTTGCCAATCTTACAAATTAGAGTTCTAAATACATAAATTCCTAAACCTTTAAAACCTAACAATAATTGATCCTAATTCAATGATATTCTGGATTTTTGCATAAATTATGGCTGAAACAAAATAGTTGTTTGTGTGAAGACGCCCCAAAAAACAACTTTTGGTCCCCAAAAGAAAAAAAAAAAAGTGTCATTGGAAGGATTTTGATGCCTATTTTGTAAATATGTTTGTTTTATTGTCCCAATACTCTGATTTAGTAAGTTGGAGGCTTCGGAAAGTGGTGATAAAATCATGATTTTGCATAAATTTCCACTTATATATATATATATATATACACTTTTAATTCAAGTGGGTTTTTGCCATCCGTGCTAAATTGAAGTTTACAATGAGAGATTTTCAATGACTCCTCATTGAACCAATTGGTGGTCGTTTGATTATAATTTAATTGAGATTAAACTATAATCAAACATTACAAAAATGGCTGTTTTTTATTATCAAAGATTCAATGTTTTCGTAATATCTTGTGTGTTTCAACTACAATTTGGGCTTGTGAACTATCATTTTAAAGATAATTTCATGAACTTTAACATGATCACAAATTTATTACGATTCGATGGTTGAAATTTTGGTCAAATATTGACTAAACCTCGATTAGGGTTGGTCAAACTTAGTTAAAATAAGTCAAATAATTTGAAATAATGATTAGGTTAAAGTAAATTGGAATTTGGTGGTTAGATGAATTTGGAGCTAATTTTAATGTCGAACAACTTAGTCAAACACAATCAAACTTAGTTAATTAAATAAGGAAATTTTGTGATTTTGCGCTCTCTAACCATTGAAATAATTTATCCAACAACTAATTAGGACAAATCAATTTATTTCATGTAATATTCCTTATTTTTCCACATTAGAAATTTTTTTTTTTTTTTTTTTTTGGATTTCAAAGCTCAAATTGACATTTTGGCATGGAAATCGCGATCAAACAAAATACAATGTCAACATCTCCTAGTTTCTATTTCTTCAACCTTCTCCTCTAGTTCTCTCTTAGTATCAATTCCCCTCTCTTACTACTTGTGCCTTCAGTGATTCACTTTTCACCACAACGCAGAGGTGACTCCAACGAGACATGGGATGGCTGTTACAGCTCTGGTCAAAAATTTTCCCAACCAACACGCATGAATCGAATGCAACAGTGGCATGCAATACTAAGAGATTGGTGTCACATTAGTCCTTGCGACAATGCAATTTGGGGATCTCTAATGTGACCTCTGCCATGACAAATGAGCTAGATTTTGGTGTGGTGCTAGAGGCATGGTGGTTTGGGTCTCAAATTCATTAGATCTTGGGTTCCTTTCTATCGAGTTAAGATCTGTGGGCATATGGATGGGTTTTTTTGGTGGCTTGGGTATTGGGTAGTGTGGTTTTGTCAAGTGGTAACTATAGTGGTTTTTGGCGATGCTTAGGGTGAAATTGGTGTTGTGTTGTGATGTAGTATAGGGGTTTGTGGTGGCATCAAGGTGGTTGAGGGTGGTGACGGCAGTTGAGATTTTGTCTGTGGTGTTTTTTGTTTGGCTTGAAAATCTGAGTTTGCATATGGTTGGGTTTATGGTTGAGAAAGAGAGAGGATAGGAGTTGTGGATTGGTGGTGGTGTTGTGACTTTAGAGTAGAGATTAGAGTGAAAGAGATGATTTGATAAAAATATTAGTAAAATATTAGATGAAGAAATGGTATTTGAATAAAATAGATAGTAGAATGAATAATCTAAAGTTGGTGTTTCTGAAAAGTGGTTATGCAAAATAGAAAAAGTAAGATCTTATACTAAAATAACCAAAAAATTTTGCACATATAGATTCGAATATTTTACTATCTCTAGAGCTACACGAATTGTTTCCAATAGTACTTGATACATAAAAAGGGGGGAAATGGGTATTTGGCCCTAATTTACAAACTTTGCAGCAAAATGCCTCTGTTTTGAAACTATTTAGCAAAATGCCCATATTTTCGAAAATCGAGTTACAGGTGGAACATTAGCTATGCATATTTTGCCACTTAAATGTTTTTGAAATTTTAAGTGAAACTTCCACTTAAAAATATACATATAACTCAATTTTGTTAAAATCGAGTTTAAAAAATAATGGCATTTTGCTAAATAGTTTCAAAACATGAGGATTTTGCTGCATAGTTTGTAAATTAGGGGAAAAAGCCCATTTACCCTATAAAAAGATCACTAGTTGTTTTAGTTTTTCCTATGACATTCATTGTATATTTACTTAATTACCAACTTCACTAATATATTTGAAGTTTGGATTTACTTTTTAAACAATATTGAATATATTTATTTAATTTTATAAAAAAAAAATTGTGGTTAACAATACCATAAAATATTTATGAAAACATCTAAAATCAAGGAAATAAAACCTTAAATTATAATCTTCAAAAAATTACATAACAAAAATTAATAGGCTAAACCCATGTTCTGTTCTACTACACCAATGGGGAAATATGATCTGATGGTATTATTATAGATGTAAACATAAGATTATAGTTTTCTCACAAGACAATTTGACTCTTCACTCACCAACGAGGAAAGCCTCCTTAATTAATCTTTCAAAGTTCTTATATGATGATCCTTCAAAATCAATTGCTTCCATTGCTTTCTTCTTCCATTCCCTAGCTTTTTGCCTCATGGCATGTCCCTTTTCCCCTTCCATCATTTCCTTAACAAGTGCTTCAATCTCATGACGTTTAACATCCTCCTTAACCTCCACACCAATCTCCCAAGTGGTACAAGCATACTGACAATTTGTCTGTTGCTCGGCAAAGAAAGGCCAACAAATAATAGGCACGCCAGCAGATACACTTTCCAATGTAGAATTCCAACCACAATGTGTTAGGAAAACCCCTATGGATGGGTGTGCTAGCACTTTATCTTGGGGGCACCAACTTGTTAACAATCCCCTATCTTTAGTCTCCTCAAAAAATTCTTCAGGCAAGATTGGTGAATCTCCCATTACCAAATCAGGCCTAACTATCCACAAAAATGTGTGCTTGCTATTCGCAAGACCCCATGCAAACTCTTTCAAGTGTTGGTTTGACATCATAGTTATGCTTCCATAATTTACATACACAACTGAGTTGGGTTCCCTTTTATCAAGCCATTGGAGACATTTGGAGTCTTCTTTCCATAAGCTTAAACCTTGAGACATGAAATGGCTCTCAGGTACATGCCGACCTAGTAAGTGAAGTGGGCCTATATTGTAAACATGAGGGAATTTGGCTAAAAGTACTTCTAGGACTTCATGTTCAAACTCCTCAAATGTATTGAAGATGATTGCAGACGAATTTAAGCAATTTTGTACTTCTGATCCCAGAAAATCAAACATTGTTTCAGTAATGTCAGTGGTTCTAATAAAGGTAGGGAGGTCCTTGAGCCGGATGTTTTTCATTCCCGGGATCCAATTTATTGGTTTGTCAAGTGTTCCATCATCTTTGAAGCTTTCATCTGTAACAAAAGAAATATAAAACAATAAGTCTAGAATCACAACTTTTCTCATAAATTGTTGATGCAATAAGTTTTTAACGATTAATAATAAAATGGTGTCAATAGTGAGTCTATATGAAAATCAATAATGACTTCTCTACTCAGCAATATTGAAAATGTTGTTAATTAAAGTAATATTGAAAAATATAATTTAGAGCATTACTCTAGACAGGGACAAATCCACGCTTGGACCAAGGGAGGCCAACCCCTAGCCTAACGCTAAACCATCCTCCCCATTTCAATATTTTAATTTTTGTTAATAATGCATATTTAAAAATTTTCATCATCCTCCCCAAAATGACTAGTTAAGTTGCAATTGGCACTTCTCATAATCACTAATAAACCTAAAATCCACCTAGTAAATATCTAATGTTGGACTCTGTACATGCTTACACAACACACACATAATCACTTATAAACATAAAATCCACCTAGTAAATATCTAATGTGGGACTATGTACACGCCCACACAACACACATGGTGTTATACCATGTTTGTTCTAATATATATAATTTGTAATGACCTAAAAAGAGAACTAGTCACTTATTTGTAAACACCCGGCCAAAAGGACTATTCATGTTACGATTAGGAATCTTCGTAATCACTTATGAACCTAAGATCCACCTAGTATACAACTCACGCTTAAAACAATCAAATCCAATCAAATACGCACAATTTAGGTATCACACTTTTCATCTTATAAAATAAATTAGTCCAAATAAGTTTTAAAAAAATGTTATAGTCTAATGTGTGGCCATCCTCTAAATAAATAAATTAATTAATTAACGTAAAACATTTTTAAAAATCGTTTTTCATCTTTTAGTATTTGTAAAGAAGATTCTCTTTCTTAATCGATTGAAAATTATGAGGTTTGTATATATTTTTTTATGATTTCTTTTTGAATTATATCAAACGGTTTGTAAGAATAAAAATATCATTTACTTACTAACTTGTTTATAGAGTGATTGTACTTATAATTACTCATTTTGTTTTTATCACAACTACCAAAAAAAAACAGCATTTTCAATAATAAATATTGTCAAAACTAAGTTTCATAATCTAAATTACTATTTGATTTTGTACTTCAAAAGGAAAACTATTCTGAATTTGGTATATATAAACAATTATAGATTTTTTTTGGGATTTTTTTTAAAAAAAAAAAAAACTAATTTTAATAGGACAAATGATTGATTTAAAATGTCTTCTGAAACAATTATTTTATGTCTATTTTCTAATTTGTATTTTTATAATATTGAATGAGTGCTAGTTTTATTTTATTTTTTTATAGGATAGTAGGATACTTAGTCATGAATTTCATTATATTTTTTCACTCTTGAAATTTTTTATTTTTTATTTTCACGTTTTGGCTCTCTAAAACCTAAAATCCTGGCTTTATCTTTGACTCTAGATTATATGCTTTTAGAAAATATTGTTAGAGTGATTCTTAATATTTCAACTTTTACAAACCGAAATCATCTTGATATGAAAAGATTGCATGTCCCATATGTAATTTTTCAGTATATTAAACATTTTTCTTGAATCTTATCAACGAGAATTTAACTTTGTAAACACTTTTTGGGACATAGGATCATTACTACTCATTATTGTAGTAGAAAAGAATAAAATTATTATCACAAAACAAAGTTAGAAATTACAAGTCCCATTCTCATAATATAAATGATGGCTAGGAAAGTTAGGAATTGTGATCCCTTAAGAAATTATTCTGATTTATAAGCTACAGGTCTAAACAACAAAGTATCCCTCTCCCATTCCTTAAACTTTGATAAAACAAAATATGATCTTAGGTTTCATTATGATGAGGATAGATTTATCTTAATTAGTTTTTTTTTTTTTTTTTCTTTTCTTTTTGGAGAATCATCTTAATTTTGTTAATAATGCTTATGAAAGGATTCAATTTATTGATGAGCAATTGGCTATTCAGAGTTTCATAACCGTGTATATATATATATATACACACACACAATTCCTTACTCTCATTAATTAGACCAAAACTAGATTTTTCATATAAAATTTTCCTGCAATTACTATATTTTACGGCTACGTCTCGCTTTTCTTTTATTTCTCTAGCAGATCATAGCATAACCTTTTTTCCCCCTTATAATCCACATTCGCCAGGAAATATTAAACTAAATGCGATATGACGACAATGACAATCAACAATTAAAGGTAACTTTATATATATTCAAGTAAATAAAGAAAAAAAAAAGTAATTTTACACATTATTTATCCCATGAACAAAAGAAAATCTATTATTTATCCGGCAAGAGTTAGATCTCATATGTATTTAATACATGTATGTATCTACTCTCTTACATCAGTTACATGGTCTGAGTATTGCATTTATCCAATACATTATACATGTATGTATCTACTCTCTTAAATGAGGTGGAACCCACCTCATATGAGAGGGTAGATACAAATTTTTTATTCATGTAATACCACCTCCTATTCAGAGATTGCTTTTGTAAAATAGGCATGTTATTATTCCTAATTTTGCAGACTTGACTTTGATATGACAAGTAGTGAAGTTATTTTGCAAAAAAAAATTATGAGAAGTATTTACTATCCATACTGTAGGACAAATTACTCTGACTCTTTGACAAGAGAAAATATCTCTCTTATGGAACAATACACCACTCCTATATTTGATGGATCTCACACATTTATGAGACCCCATGTTATTTAATTATTGAAAAAAAAAAAAAAAAAAAGACACCTCATGTTATTATGAAATGAGCATTCCATAAGGCAATTTTATAAGATAATTTTTCCTCTCATAAAAGAAGTTGCGTTCATGAAATATAGCAATCCACTGAGAGAAAAAAAAACATGAATTTGTTTGATTTTGTTGTTGGAAGTGGAGTTTTAGTTGTAGGGTTTTGTTGTAAAACTTTTGGTATTATAAAGAACTGTAATTAGAAAGAAATATAACATTTAGAGTATTTGACAAATTACAAAACTACGCTACTTTAGAGCTACTGTTATTCTATGAGATGATCAACAATGACACCACACCAAATCGATATTCGAGATTGAGAGAAAAGGGAGGAGTTGTTTTTGGCAAAGAGAAATATCGAGACGAGGTGATGGTTCAAAAATTTGACTTAAAATTAAGAGCATTTATTTCACAATTTAGATTGTACTTTATGATATTTTCACAAGATTGTACTTTATGAATTTAATAGTATACAAAGTGCTAAATGCAGTTTTTTTTTTTTCTTTCCAAAATTTAGAATTAAATCGGAAAAGGTTATAATTTTATATAATGACCGTCTATAATTTGGATTATTCACCTTTTATTTTTATTTTTTATTTAAAAAAAAACCAAACAAAATCTTATAAAATATAATAAAATTTTATTATTAATTAATTATGGGAAAATATTGGTTGATGAGATCTCAGTCTCACTTGGCTATTGCGAACTCACCAATATTTTCCAGGTTTAAAATTCTTAATTAAAGTCTTATGAACAACTTCAGGCTGGATGGCTACTTACATTGCACTTGACAGAGAGTAAATGAGAAACTTATGAACAGGGGAACTTAGTATATATGCTCATTAAGCTATTTAAGCTTAGAGTGGTAAGTGAGAGATATGCTCAGTAACCCCATACTACCATCTGAGTTACAGTTCAATTAATAAAGTTGTTTATAGTCATCTGATCAGTACCATTGGTGTGGTTAGAAAAATATGAAATTAATCTTTAACAGTTCTTCTAACAAAAACAAAATATTGTTCAAAGTACCTTTGAATGGAAGAATGCCTCTTTTGATGAGTTCAGTGAAGTTGAGATATCCCATGAAGCCACAAGCTGAGGCAGTCCAAAACTGAACCTCTGGGATGCCTAATTCTTCTCCAGCTTTAATAGCAAAACTCATGATGCCATCAGAAACTATGCAAGTAACCAAAGGCACTTCAGAGGATGAGTTGAGCTTAAGCACTAGCTCTTTGAAAGGAGCCAAACAGTTCTTTCTTGTGGAATCACATAGTGCTGGGATATCTTGGGTTGCGTCACGATCGGACGGTGGCAACCCGTCTGGTATTGTTTCAAACTGGAAATCAGGTAGCCCCTTTATGTATTCAAGTCCTTTGGATCGGATTAAGCGTCTGTGGTTGAACTCAGTATTGACAAAGGTTATATGGAAGCCCCTTGAGTGAAGGAGCTTGGCTAATCGCATCATGGGTGATACATGGCCTTGTGCTGGGAATGGGACACATACTGCATGGGGCTTTGTAGCTCGAACTGAACCCATATCACTTGCAAGTTTTAAGCTATATTTTTTTTTAAGGAATCAAATTTAAAGGGCTTTTGATGATACCTTTAGGCTCTGTGCCATTTTATAGGAAAAATCTGTAGCACCTATAGATTCTTTCAGTAAACTCATCGGCGGGGAAAATTATTCACTGTCACATGAGAGATAGTGTTACTATTAATTATTCGAAATACTGAATAATCAACGTAAGCGTGTCTCCTTTAATGTCTTATGCAATTATTGCAATGTCGCAAGTTGGCCTAGCATGAAAGCTGGTTCTGTACAATCCCTGTGTGCGCAGAACGTTCCCACCACCCCCCCCCCCCCCCCCCCCCCCCAACAAAAAAAAAAAAAAAAAAAAGAATTCCACATCTTCCGAAACGTGGCAAATTGTTATTATTAGGTGAAAATTTGATATAATAAAATTGTGTTGACATAGTAAGGATCCGTTTGGATACAGCTGAAAATTGAAAACTGAAAAATATTATAGCAAAATAATTTTTAAATGTATAAATAGTACCGTGAGATCCATTTTTAATGAAAAAGTTGCTAAAAAGCGAAATTTGTGGGTCCGTGGTTGAAAAAGTCAACCTTTACGGCTGAAAGAAAAAAAAAAAAGGCTAAAACGCGTTTTGCGCCAGACGTGGACGCAAAACGCGCAAGCCAAACAAGCACTAAGCATTAGCATTGGGAGGTAATTAAACACCCCCCAAGTGCTATTTTAATAACTGAGAACCTAAAATAGTGCTCCAACCTAGTATGTAAATCTTCAAAATTTTAAAACCCATGAACAATAGGTACTTATATTTACAACCCATTGTTCATGAGTTTGTAAACAAAAGTATTATTAATTTATTCCCCTTTTTCTCTCTCTCCTCTACGCTTCTCCCCAGCCTCTAAATCTCCGAAACACTCTTCTCTCTCAACTCTCTACACTTTTCCCTCAATCTCTGAAACTCTTTTCTTTATCAACCCTCCCTCGTGATCCTCACGATTTTAGGTGGTGGATTTTGATGATGGCATAAATCGGAGTTTGGATCGATCAGTGGCTGTATTAGTGATGGTTGCTCGGTCGGTGATGGGTTGCTTGGTCGTTCAGTGGCTAGAACAGTGATGGTCGATGGCTGGATTGAAGTTTGGTGGTGGGTTTCGTTCACAACAATCTTCCTTCCATGGACCATGGTGGCTGAGATTTGAGAGGAACGGTGGTTGGTTGGGTTTTGTTTTTTTAATTAGATTTGGGTGGGGGTGGTTTGCTCCGATAGGTTTGTGTGGGTAGTGGATGGGTTCATTGTTTTGAATTTACGGTGGGTAGTTGATGGTTTTGTGGCGGAATCCAATGGGTTTGTGGTTGTGATTTGGGGGTAGTCACGGATCAACCATTGGTTTGTGATTTGGGGGCAGTGGGTTTGTGATTTGGGTTGGTGGGTTGGGATTTGAGTGGGGGTGGTTGGTTGGATAAACTTTTGGTAATTGGATGGTGGTGGTGGTAGCTAAGCTTCGATGCTAGGTTGCTGCTCAGGAGAGATAAAGACAGAGGAAGAGAGGAAAGAGAAAGATGGGAGAGGAGAGAGAAAGAGTAGTTTTTAAATATTATTTAATATTGTAGTTTATATTATTTTAATAAGTTGTATCTAAAAATAGAAACTGGGATGTTGGGTGAGTTATAAAATGAGATGATAAAATAGAAAAAGTAGATTTTTAGAGTGTAAAATAGAAATTTTTTGGCATTCCGGATGCTAGTGCTCTAATAAACTCAGACGTTCATGTTTATTTAGTTATAAACAAGCCAACCTTGAGCCTTCATTTTAGGTTTTTTTAATAAACGTTCCAAGTAAAAAAAAAAAAAATTTCATGAACAAGGTTGTAAACAATAGGGCTTGATAATAAAAAATAAAAAATAAATACAAAAAAACAAAACAAAATGAGCTTAGGTTCATTTATGGGCTTCATAATATGATCTTAAAAAATAAACTTATATCTTACTAAACCTTTGATTGATTGCGGGTTAGGACCAAATGTTCAAACCAAATCGACTTGATAACATATTTAATATGAACTTGATAATATACTTGAATTAGATCTTAAGCCCGACTTGACTTATGAATCAAACAAAGCCAAGCCAAGCTCAAGCTTTTGGACTTTTTGACAAGTTCAAGCTCAAACCAAGTTTGAACATTTTACATTTATTGTTCACCCGAGCTTGAACATTCAGTACTCGACAAATCTCAGCTTGTTTACAACCCAAATCATGGATACAGGGACGGAGCCAGAACTTGAAGTTAGGGGGGCAGTTTTATTGTTAGCAATATGTAGTCGCTTCGGCTTTTGGCTCTATTGCTTAGCCAGCAAAGGTTTTCTTTTATTATTTTTTTTTTTTATGTGTGTAGAGTGTCTTTTGTTGGTAAGGACAAAATTATTTTGTTTAAAATTTTTTAGAGGGCTAAGTTGTTTGTTTTTGATAAAATTGGTTGATTAGTCTCAAAAAAAAAAAAAAAATTAAGCTTTGCTATTGCCTATTGGTAATTTTTGTTGTTGGGCTAATATTTTGGGCTTGTATATATATATATTAGATCTATAAATTTTTTTATGGACTTTAAAAGGAAGAAAATACTAGATCTACAAATTTTTTTACAAATTTTTGTTGTCATTAGTGGTTATTAATAAGTAAAAAAGTGATGTAAGTGGTGGACCAAAATGTAAACCAGTAAGAATTTGCTACCTTAATAGTCTATAAAAATGTTATAAAAAAGCTTGTAACTGTAGCATTTTTCCTATAATGATCAATAAGGGGGACAAAATGTAATTTTATTGAAGGAAGTTGCTAAAATTAGTACCTAAATATATAGTTATATAATTATATTATATAAAAAAAAAAATTAGGGGGGGCCATTGCCCCCCCTGGTCCATGAATGGCTCCGTCCATGCGTGGATAGATGATCTACCATATTTGTAATGGATTTAATTTATACAAAGATTCCAGTAATTAAACTTGTGTTCCATTCTCAAAACTTGTTTTTTAAGGAATTATTAGCAATTGGGCAGTATTGGTACACTGGTACTAGCATCTGGTAACAACTTGCTTAGATGGAGGGGGAGGAGAGAAGAGTCAAGTGAATGGGAAGGGTAAGGTTTAATGACTTTTTTTTTTTTTTTTTTTAAAGAGAAGAAGGGGAGGAATTTGAAGGGATTTGGAATTTTGGATGGGTATCTTACCCCTCCTAACCCTTCATTTTTAATTCCCTCAAATTAAAGAGATTTTGGAGAAATTGAGTGGAGGAGATTAAAAAAATAATTGAAATGTCAATTTTTTTTCCTTTAAGATGTCAATTTATAAAGGGATGGCAATGGGGTAAGGCAAGGCCGAAGGATGGGGTCTTCATTCCCGCCCCACATGATTTTGTCTTACCCCATTCTCGAAAAACTTTCTCACCCCATCCCCGCCCCTTGGGGCTCGACGAAGACCCGCCCCACCCCGTAAAACTCTAAGTTTTGTTAATTTGCCCTACAACTAGTACAATTTTTTTAATGAAACCTATTTCATTAATAAAAATATACTTGAAATTATAACTAAATTTATCTCATCAAATCAAATCAATTTTTAGAAAAAATTGAATAATATATCCAAGTGTTTAACGAGACAATCACCAAAAAAAAAATCTCATAGTATAACACATAACAAAATAAAGGCAAAGAACCACATTGGGTAGAATAAAATAAGTTAATATTGATATGTTTAAATAGTAGGGTTTTAGGGTATGAAAAATTTATAATTATAACGCCAAGCAACGCGGGGCGGGGCAGGGACAGGGAGGGGCTAAGCAAGATAGGTCTAAAAAGTCAAAACCCATCACTGCCTCGACCCGTGGTACGGGGCTAAAATCTTGCCCCATCCCCGCCCTACTACCTTTGCAGGACGGGGAAAATCCGTGCGGGGCGAAGTGGGGAGGGGCCGGGCAAAAGGGGCGAGACAAAATTGACATCCCTAAATTTATATTTATTTCTTTAAAATTAATAAAATAAGTCACAATTGTCAAATTATGAAATTCTCCTACTCTCTCCTCTCCCTATTAGTTGACTCCTACAAAAATCATTAATGTTTCTTGTAATTTCAAAAGGATTTGGTTTGTCTCTAGTACTTTTTTAACTAGACATCTCCTGTTGTTTTAAATATACAATGGTAAGTGATAGTAGTGGGTTTTAATCTCCATTTTTTATTTAGTTAGTGGGTGATGTGCCATTTTCTTATTAAAATAAAAGGAGATTCTAGTTAAAAAAATATTGGAAGTAAGCCAAATCCTTTCAAAAAATTATATAAACAAAAACTTGTGTTAGGATATATGTGATTCAATGTTAAGAACATATGTTAATATTTTATGTAATTGGCTAATCCTTTAACAAAACGCACTTTACTTGTAATTTGGTAGATCTAAGATGTGTTTAATACTTCAGGGAACAAGATTTCAAGTTCAAGTGTTAAAGTCATGCAAGTCTGTCCAAGAAACAAGTAAGAAAGTGATGAATTTTCGACAGCTAGCATCTATTGAGGTTTAAAAGCTGTTTCAGCCCATGACTCGACAGCTAGCTCGATAGATGGCTATCTATCGAGGTTTATGAAATTTAATTTTTCAGAGTTAATTTCACTCCAATCCGTGAGTATGTATTTAGGCTTTCTTTTCTCACAACCCTAAACATATATAAGGATTATTTTAAGGGCCATCAAAGGTGGCACAGTTGCACAAGTGTAGAGAAAAATCTTGTTCATGCAAATTGTGACTAGAGACAGAATTTTCCCTAATTCATATTTCTCTTAAAGAAGCTGCTTTGTTTGTACACCGTAGGATTTTGTGACCAAGGAGCTTCTTGATTTTCATTGTGTGATGAACTGATGAACTTTGCAGCCAACATCTTTCTTAAGTTGGTGATTAAGTAGCGTACTAGGATCCGCGCATCTATTGGTTAGTCACGTACTAGGAGCCGTGCATTGAAAGAAGAGATTGTCACTACAGAACAAGTCCAATTGGGTATTGGGGTAAGGGTTCAACTGTAGGTTGGTATAAGGTACTAGAATTCCTTTAATTGTAACCACTTGTTTTAATAATAGTGGATTCTCGGGAGTGGTGACTTTAAAATCACCCAGTTGGGTTTTTACCGTGTAGGTTTTCTCCATTCGAAAACAAATCACCGTATCAATTTATTTTCCGCTGCATATTTAGTTAATTGGTGATTTGTTTGTGCTACCACACATATTGTATGTTAATCTGATTAATTAATCAACTTGGCTAATTAATTGGTTAATTTATCACAAGGGGTCAATACATTCTTGGCCTATCAAGTGGTATTAGAGCAGGCACACTTTGATTAGGGTTAATCTTTGCTGTGTGATCCATTGACCCCTGTTTGTCATGGATAAAGGTTAGTCTCTTATTGTACCTCCTTTATTCAATGGCACTAACTATGCATACTGGAAAGTACGCATGAGAGCTTTCTTGTAGTCATTAGATGAAAAAGTGTGGCACGCTGTGGAGATAGGCTAGACCAAGCCTGCGGAAGTGCCGGCCGACTGGGATAATGCTAAGATCAAGGCGGCAAACTTCAATAGTAGAGCATTGAATGCTCTATTCAGTGCAGTCACGAATGAGGAATTCAAGAAAATATCCTCTACTGAAACTGCTATAGAAGCATGGACCATTCTCCAGACAACCTATGAAGGAACCAAGGCTGTCAATGATTCAAAACTTCTGAGGCTTACTACAAGCTTTGAAGAGATCAAAATGGAGGAGGATGAGTCATTTGATGAGTTCTATGCCAAGCACAAAGACATAGTAAACTCAGTATTTAATCTTGGGGAAACCATTCTCGAACCCAAGATTGTGAGAATGGTGCTCAGATCTCTACCCGAGAGATTCCATGCCAAGATCATTGCCATTGAGGAATCAAAGGACATCGACAAAATTCCTTTGACTAAGCTGGTTGGAAATCTGCAGACCTATGAGTTGGGTTTAACGAGGATTGGGAAATCAAGTCAGAGCAAGAGCATGGCACTGAAGGCCAAGAGCAGTGACATGGATGAGTCTTCAGAAGACGAAGATTCCAAAATGAAGTCCTACATTAGTAGGCAATTCAAGAAGTTCATAAAGAATGCCAATGGGAAGGGCTTCGACAAGGACCATAGGCAATCCAGTTCCTCATAGTTCAAGAGCCAAGATAAAGGGAAAAAGGATGCTAGGGATGGCGGTCAGTACATTGTTTCCTCAGGACCAAAATGCTTTGGGTGTCAAGGTTTCGGTCATATGAAACAAGAGTGCCCTACTTATCTCTAGACCATCGGAAAAAGTAAGGCACTTGCTGCTACCTTGAGCGACACTGAGCCTAAAGATGACTCCGATAATGAGGATGATGGAATCCTAAATGCCTTCACTGCCACCGTAAATCCTACTGAAGGGATTGTTGAAGATATGGATGAAGGAGAGGACTTGGTGAAGTCTAAATTAGAGAAGATGGATGAACAAGATGACATCCACACAGCCTATGCAAAGTTATACAAGGTCTCCGAAAAGCATGAGAAGTTGTATAGGTTGGCCACCAAGAAGCTTAGTGATGTGGAACTTGAGCGAGAAGAAATCTCCACAAAGTTTGATGAAGCCAATCAGACTATTGGAGCACTGAGATTTAAGAATAATTTATTGGCTGAAAAGACCAAAAAGCTTGAGGCAGAACTGTTCCAAGTCAAAGCTCAGTTGGAAAGGACTTCAAGTGCTAAGCTCGATGAGATGCTCAGTCTTCAAAAATCTGCTTTCGATAAAACCGGTTTAGGGTATGATTTCTCTTCTCCTAGTATTGCTTCTGCTAGTACTACTATTTTTGTTCCTCCTACTGATAATATTGAAATTGAGAACAATAATGTTAAAAATGAATTAGCTAGTGAGAACATAAACAAAGGTAAATCTATCTTAGGAGCACCCCCTAAGCTTGATAAGAAAGAGATTAAGAACCCTAGAGCTAAGAAAGGAAATACTCAAAAGACCAAACAAAAAAAGCAACATTTTTGTCATCACTGTGGCGCAGCTAGACATACTCGACCTAATTGCTATAAGTGGTTAGCCACTCAACAAAGCAACAGCATGATCGCATCGGGAAATCAGAATCAGTTTCCATCCTCCTTTGCTCCTCTTGGAGATCTTCTCAAAACCCTCATGTTCCTTTCGAATTTGAACGGTTTTAATTCTTCCCCTTCACCGCCGGATCAAGGGTTTACTAAACGAAAAGGTTCTTCCAAGATGTGGAAGGAAAAGGGCTCCAAGTGATTCTACCACTTCTTCTTCTCTCTCTCTCTCCCCTTCTTGTTTTTGCTTTTACATTACTATGTGTTTGGCTTTATTGTTTTGAGTCAGTCTAGTTTTATGCATTGCTTTGTTTTTGTTTAACATGTTTTTGGTTGTTTTTCTTTTCAGTTTTGCTTTATTTTGTTTTTCATATAAAATAAATAAATAAAAATTGAAAAATCATAAAAATACAAAAACAGTGTGTTTTTGTGTACATTGGTACTTATGTACCTTGGATGGCCATTGAAACAAACTTTTCAAAACTTTGTATCTTTTGTAGCTTAAATGAGCATCTCTATGCACAACTAAACAAATGAGCTTTGTGGCTCATGTTTGTGATGAGTAAGATTAAGTAATCTCTTGTACTTAACAGTCGTATCACTCTTTTTGACGGGAAGGATTAGAAAATCCTAAGAGAAATGCATAAATAACCATCTAACCACTGTTGCCCGCCAATCATGAAATGACATTTGTATGCTTCGGCATAGCAAAAGGTGGAATGTCAAATGCTTAACATCATTGGATATTTCTTTTCTATCTCTTATGTGCCCATGCATGGTTTGCTTAAAAGAAAAATATGCAAAGAAAAATAAAAGCAAAAAGATCAAAATGCTTTATATATGATTGCAAGCATGTATTCTAGGAGATGTTAGAGTTATACCTTGAAGGTGATAGTCCCCATCAAATAGTTATGATTGTGTGTGAGTTAACAGGATTATCTCATATCTCAAATCATCATACCTTGTAGACACCTATGCAATCTTGCGATATTTTTCACACACAACACACAATATTCTTTGCTACTTTTGATACATGTACAAGTACAATGTGATTTGGCCATCACAAGGAATACGTGTACTAACGTATACTGACTAAACTGTCTTAACTTGTTTTTGAAATATAAAATTGGTTAGACTTGTTTAGTGTGTGTGTGTGTGTTTGGGATCTAAAAGCTGAATTTTTTTTTTTTTTTTTTTTTGAGAGATGATTTTGAGAGCTTAAAATATTGTGTGGATCGTTGGTTTTGTAGCATGTTTGATTACATTCATGTCTGTGTTTTTCTCTTCTTGAAAAATTGTTTTTAAGTAACCTCGATAGCTATCTCGATACCTCTCGATAGCTAAGCTATCTATCGAGACTCTTTAGCTGCTTTTTATCGCATTCTCGATAGCTCTCGATAGCTACTTCGATCCATCAAGAAACCTTCTAGATGCTCAATAGCTTCTCGATAGCTACCTCGATCCATTGAGCTTCTTTGCTTTGAAAATCTTTGGACAGCTCCTCAATAACTTGTTCGATAGCTATCTCTCGCGCCTAAATTCTCAACAACTCTCGATCTGTCAAGAATTATGACTTTCTATATATAAGCGCCTTGCAATTTCAGATCTATTCTCTTCGATCTCTCTCGATTGTTTTGAGTCTTTTTACCTCCCAAACTCCTCTCTCTCACTTCAAACTTCATTCCCAAGAGTTCTTCAACCTTAATCTTGTTCTTCTTCACTGGTAAGCTCCTTAATCCCTCTCTTCATCATGCATTTCACATTTTGTGACCTAACTTTTGGGGTTTTTGAAAAGCTTTAAGATTTTTCAAAATCAATGAAGTTTTTGCTATTTTTTTGGGATGGGTTTTGTATATTTGATCTTAAATGATCATGCATTACATCACATGTGCATTATAAAAATATTTCATGCATTTCAGATGTGTGTTTACTTTGTTTCTATGTTGTGTGCTGGTAGGTTTGGATTGAGCTGAGCCCATTATGTTTTTAAGTTTGCATGTCATATGTTCATGCATTTTCATGCATGCGTACCTTCAAGGTTCTATATTCTTATATATTGTGTTGTTGGTACTTTTCTGATTATCTCTTTCTCTCCCTCTATCTCTCTTTCTTGCGTTAGTTGCTTCATGGCACCCAAATGCAAATCTACTCCGTCCCAGAACCCTCTACGTTCTGGGGCATCGTCTTCCTTTGATCCTACACCTTCTTTTGTTCGATTCTGTGATGAGAGGGCCCATAAGGACTTCTTGGAGAAATTTTCTAGACAAGGCATTCATTCGAAATGCCAAGTCATCCTATCGAACTTTCCCGATACTGACCTACCTACTATTATCTACAATCAGGGTTGGGAGTCACTATGTGGCATCCCGGTCACCTGTCCCTCCGTGCTCATATAGGAGTTTTACTCCAACATACACGGATTTGATTCTTTAGTACCTCAGTTTTCTACTCGCGTTCGAGGTACGCGTATTGTGGTCACTCCGGATATTGTATCCGAGGTG
The DNA here is from genome assembly GCA_019022515.1 of Quercus aquifolioides. Taxonomy (NCBI): domain Eukaryota; kingdom Viridiplantae; phylum Streptophyta; class Magnoliopsida; order Fagales; family Fagaceae; genus Quercus; species Quercus aquifolioides. Next base: position 52,786,969 of record CM032334.1, on the reverse strand, counting down.
CTCCATGTCCCGAAGGTAGCACATATGGACTACCCCAGTTGTGATCGTCTGAGGACTGTGTCCAAAGACGAGCTTATGTGTTTGTTTTGTGAGACTCCTTTTTTTTGGGGTGATCGTCAGAACACCCATTGCTCGACCTTTGCTAAAGGTCCGAGATTTTTGAACATGGTGATGACTTTTATCCTTCATCCTTTGTCACACTATAACACTATCATAGAGCCTCATGCTCTCTTTTTGTTATCCCTCATTGAGGATCTTTCTATTAACTTCCTTTCTCACTTTATCTTTTCCCTCATAGATATCTATAGAGACACGGTGACCCATGATAAGCTCATCTTTCCTTCAGCTATCACGAGGATTTTTCGCCATTTTTCTGTCTCCTTTCCTCCATTCGATCACTTCTTCGTCATGGGTGTCATTAACGCAACTACTATTAGACGAAGTAATGCTCAGCTTCGCCTGAGGCGGACGCAGACCGAGATAGCAGCTCCTCCTGCTCCTGCAGCTCCATCCACCTCCACTCCTTCTTCAACAAGTGGAGTGACACTTGAGGCCATCATGGCACAGCTTGTGTGCATGGATGCTCGCCTTGACACTTTTAGTGATGAGTTGTGTCAGGTGAACACCCATGTCGGTTGTATCGCACGACAACAGGTTGTCATGGGTGGTTTCACTATCACTTCCTCTCCATCTCTGCCAGCCTCTGAGGATGCGAGTGATGATGGCTCCAACAATGAAGATGCTGATGAGAACGATGATGCTAGCTCGCCCAGTGATGATGAGATGTCTACTTGATATACTTGCCCTTTGTCACTCGTGACAAAAAGGGGGAGTAGTTTTGATATGAGAGTAATCATACACATAGGGGGAAGGTTAGCATAGGAGATTTTATTGATTGTCCTTTGGCATTCCGTCACAAAAAGGGGGAGTAGCGTTTGTAGAGGAGTTTTGTAGTTAGGGAGAGTTTTTTGTTTTGAGGAGCTAGTGGAGTTGTTAGATTGTATTTAGGCGCTTCACCTTGTATATCATTTTTTTTTGGGATATTCATGTTAGGGGGAGTAACATTGATTGATATACATGATTTCTATTTGATTCTTGTTTCTTTGGATTCACTGTTTATTAATTTATATTCTATGAGTTATTCATTGATATATGTCTTTATTATGTGTTGTGTGAATCATACAAGAATGTTATACCTGTTTATATACTATTTTCTGTCACACATGTGTTTATGCGTTTGTTGAGTATTTCAGGAATATACAGGTTGATTCAATTGAGCTGCTGTCTATACTTGCAACTGATGGATAGTAGTTAGGATTGAATTTTAGTCTTTATGAGCATTATTTTTGTAAATGGCTTTTTACTTGTAAACTTTGAGCTTATTGTTTGTGTTTTGTCACGGATTGCCAAAGGGGGAGTTTGTTAGGTTCTAAAGATTTAAGAATTTATGCATTTAGAACTCTAATTTGTATTGTTGGCAAACCATGATCAAAACAGGTTGTTTAGTCTTGTTTAGGCTTGCTCAAAGTTGGGTCTTTCATGTAAAGTTGGAATCGAGAGGCTGCAGATGCATTGGTGCATTTCGTTCTAGCTCGATCGATCGAATGAAAGACTCGATCGATCGAATGAAAGACTCGATCGATCGAATCTCGGGTAGAATGCTTTTCTGCAGAATTTTCCAGCTCAGCCCTAACTCATTAAACGTTTTGGGTTTTCTGTTTTTACCCTAGGTATATAAAGAAAAACCCTAGTCACATTTTTAGAGTTGCTCCAGTTGTATTGTTGCTCATACTTTTCTGTTTTGTGTAAATCTCTTGTGAGATCTAGAGGAGCTTTCCTTTACACAAAGCTTAGGGTTTTCAAGGTAGAGATAGTATCAACATATTGATAATCAACTCGGTTGCTACCATTGAAGCTTAAAGAATAACAAGCGTGAGTGCTTGTAGCTGATTGGAGAATCCAAGAAAGAAGGAGTCCGTGGATTCGGAGCTTACACGCAGTCGTGTCAGTAAGTTCTACTGGTGGGTAGCATTAGGAAGTCAAGCGGGGAGCTTGTAAGTCCTTTTGTATGAACTTCGATTCTTTCATATAGTGGATTCAGGTTTACCTTGAGGATAGCTAGGTCAAATCCTCCCTAGGTTTTTACCGTGTGGTTTTCTGGGTGATCATATCATTGAGTTATTTATTATTCCGCTGCTTTATATTTTTGATATGATTGTATGTTTGTGATAACCTAGAATTGCATAAATTGACTAAGTTAATCACTTGGGTAATTAACTAGGTTAATCTGGTTGGTTTAAGGGGTCTAAATTTCCAACAAGTGGTATCAGAGCGGGTAGCTCTCTTGTTTGAGATTTTTTTATCTCTGAGCTGATCCTTGACCCCCGTTGTCATGGAGCATGGACACTCTCTTGTTGTTCCTCCTCACTTTGATGGGAATAACTATGCTTATTGGAAAGTAAGGATGAAAGCACTCCTGAAATCCATTGATGAGAGAGTTTGGAATTCCGTTGAATACGGATGGGAGAAGCTCACTACTCCTGCGAGTGAGTGGCAAACTTCTCAAAAAGAAGCAGCTAGGTTCAATAGCAAAGTTATGAATGTCATCTTTAATGCTGTTTCTATGGAGGAATTTAAGAGAATCTCTAATGTTGAGGTTGCTCACACTGCTTGAAAAATCCTCCAAACTGTGCATGAAGGCACAAAGACAGTTAAGATCAATAAACTGCAACAATTAACTTCTAGATTTGAAAGCATTAGAATGTCTAATGATGAATCTTTTGATGAATTCTATGCTAAATTGAATGATATTGTTAATTCTGCTTTTAATTTGGGTGAAATCTATGATCAACCTAAAATTGTTAGGAAGATACTTAGATCTTTAACTGAAGACTTTAGACCCAAAGTGACTGTCATTACTGAGAGCAAGGATGTGGACTCCATCCCTGTTGATGAGCTTGTAGGATCTCTTCAGTCCTATGAGTCTGACCTACCCAAGGCAAACAAAACCAAATCAATGGCTCTTAAGTTAGTTGATGATGTTGATGTTGGTGGATTTGATGATGAGCTCTCTACTACAGAGATTACGTACCTTACCAAGAATTTTAGAAACTTTCTTAGGAATAACAACAGAAATGCAAGAGGTACAAACACTGCTGAACCTAGAAACTTTAGGAAGAATGATCCCACTAAGGTTAATAACTTTGAAAAACCTAGAGAAAAAGTTGGTCAATCTTCAAACAATCCATTGGGTGCTCAGTGTTTTGGCTGTCAAGGGTATAGTCATGTTAAATCTGAATGTCCTACATTCTTGAGGTCTAAGGGTAAAGCTATGGCTGTAACCCTTAGTGATAATGAGGTTTCTGATGATGAGTTTGGATGTGACGAGAAACTTCATTGCTTTCACTGCTACTGCTGTAGTCAATGAAAGTATATCTGTTGATGAGAACCCTTCTGATGGGGAACTCTCTGAAGATGCAGATCTTCAAGAGGCCTATAATAAACTTTGCAAAGTTGCTGCAAAGGATGCTATGAATGTTGAACTTGGCCTGAAGAAAATTGAATCTCTTGAGCTTGAAAAGAAGAATTTGCTTGTTAAATTGTTTGATACTAATGATCTTTTGAACAATGTTAAATCTGAGAACATGCTCTTGCTTGATAAAGTTAAAACTTTGGAACATGATTTATCTGTGCTAGATCTGCTAGTTCTAAACTTGATCAAATGTTGAATGTTCAAAAGTATCTTTCTGACAAATCTGGTTTAGGATATGTTGAAAGCATCTCTGATTCTGCACCACATTCCACGAACTTTGTTCCTTCTTCTTCTTCTGAACCTTCTGTGAGTGAGGTTGTGAGTGAAACTGTCAAACCACCTGTGAGTGAGGTTGTCAAATCTGTAGAAGTTTCACCCCCTAAGAAGATTAGGGTTGATCTAGGAGAGTCTAAACCTAAGGATTCTACCCTTCCTAAGGACAAGATGCATGGTAAACCTGCTTGGGTTTGTCATTTTTGTGGAAAGTCTAGACACATTCGTCCTAAATGTTACAAGCTTCAAGCTGCTAAGAGAGCAAACAAACCAAAGGTGCCTGTGCCTCAAGCACAAGATCCTATGGCACTTATTGGTGAATTGGTAAAGGCGTTGAACCTTTATTCCAATTCTGGAGTTGGAAATCACTCGAATGTGAATAAGAACTCCAATGCTCGTGGTGCATCTAAAAGATTTTGGATGCAAAAGACTCGATCTAATTGAGTCTTCCTGACATGGTCCTTGTGCTTCATTGCTCATTCCTCTGTGACCATTGTTCTTTGGTGTTTTTGTGTTTTCTTTCTAGGACTTGCATTGCATTACATTCATGCATTTCATTCTAGGATTTATTTGTTTTCTCTTTAAAAAAAAAACAAAAAAAAAAAACAAAAAAACAAAAAAAGGAAAAAGGAGTAAAGCAAACTGTGTTTGGCACTATTTTTCTTGGTTTTTGAAAACAAGGTTGGTCAGTTTATTTACACATAACATGTCTTATGTACCTTGTTTAGCTTTGATGAGCTTATTTATTGCACTTTACTAGTTGAAGCTTCATAGTGCATGTTGTGTGGGAAAGATGTTTATGGTGTTTATCACTCTGTCTTAATCTTGAAGTCACATGTTTTTTGACTGTCAGACTTGATCCTTTTGAGAAATGCATAAATAACCATCTCACCACTGTTCACTAGCCAATCATGAACACCTTAGTGCATATCATAAGATTTTGTGCTCGAGAAAGTGTAGCACATGCACAAAAAGAACATAAGGTGTAGCCTCGGTTTACTTACTTAATGCTTAAAATTGGTGTGTACTATTAGGCTTGATGCCAATTCACTTAATTAAAACTGGTGTGTACTATTAGGCTTGATGCCAATTCACATAATTAAGAGGCTAAATTCAAGAAACTTACATGATTGCAAGCTTATGGTCTAGGAGATGTGGGAGTTATATGATGTAACTCCTTAGGTGATAGTCTCTTTTAAATTCTGTGTGATGAATTTTGTAGACTTTTTGATTGATTTCTATTCACATATCACCTCACATGTATCTCAAACTCTTACTAGTTTGCACACACTACACAAGTTACTCTTGGCTAAACACTGTACATGTTAGTGTTTGTGTTTTTGGTCTGACCAATCAAGTTTGAAAATATCTTGAGAATTATGCAAAACATTTTTTTTTTGCCTGAGAAATTAAAGGAAGAACTGGCTGAAACTTTCCTTGGAGAAACTGGGATTAAAATTTGGGTTTTTGAAAAAGCATTCCATTTCATCTCATACTCATGCATTATGTTTCATTGATTTTAATGCTTTGAGGAGTTATTTTTCAAAAATTGGTTTGAGTTTTTCAAAACTGTAATTTTTCTCAAAATACTATGAGCCGCTGCCTGCTTCGATCGATCTAACCTGTTTTTCGATCAATCAAAAATATTTAAAATTCTTTTACAAAATCTCGAAGTGATTCGATCGATTGAATGTGATTTTCGATCAATCGAAAGTCGTGAATCAGGTTTTTAAAACAGTGTTCTTTGACTGATTCAACATACCTTTTCATAAAGTTTTTCAAACTTTCTCTTCTCTCTCCGACTAGGCAAGGTTCTACCGCGATTTTTTGTCGTTTTCCCCCGAATTTTTTGCAAGATTTCTCTTTCCTCAAGCCGGTAAGTCCCTTTTGCCCTTCCTTTTTGAGTTTATTTGCATTTATCATGCATTTTTCCTCAACATTTCGGACCTCTTTCTTTTTGGGATTTTTGTTGTTTCAAGCCCAATTTTGTGAAATTGATTAATGGGTTTTTGTGGGGACATGCTATAAACATGATCTTGATAGTTTAATTTGACCAATTTTGGGTTTTGTGAAAAATTACAATTTCTAAGGTTTATATTAGTTCCGAATTGGGGATTTTGTTCAATTAGGTTGAAATTGATGAAATTGGCTTGTTGTTTTGATGTAATTAAGCATTATAATCAGTGTGTTGTGTTATGTAATGCTTAATTCATCAATTTGTTTCAAAAATTTTCAAGTGGTTTTCAAATTTTTGGGGTTTTTGTTAGAAACTCTATGCTCAAGCCAATTTTGTGCAATTGAACTTAAAATTGAACTTTGTTTACTGCATTAGTACATGCATCATGACATTTTAACTGTTCATGCATCATATATATTTTTGCTCTATATTTTTTTTGTGCTAACTTGTAGTCTGCCCTTGGTTTTTTTTTTTTTTTTTCTCTTTTGGTTTTCTCTTGTGTCTCTGTCCTTTCCTTAGCATCATGCCTAGGAAGACTAGGGATCGTAGGTCTGTTCCCTCACCTACTCCTTCCCCTCCATCGTTTGACCGAGAGAAATTTTCTAGTGAGAAAAATCAGGAAATCTTTGAGAAGCTGAATCTTAGGCGTAAGATATGGTCTGAGCGATCTGTCATTCTAGATGAGTTAGATCCTACCATTAGGGCAAACTTAAAGCGTAGGGGCTGGTTACCCTTGGTGGATATTTCTGATCCTCCTCCACCTGCTACCTTGATTCGAGAGTTCTTCTCGAACATCTCGCTCCGCGTCTATGATTCCAACACTTTAGTAAAGAGTTGGATACGAGGCGTAGAGTACACCAGTACTCCTAAGGTAGTGGCTGATGCTCTAGGGGTACCCTTGGTCCAGCACCCTGTCTACCCTTATGATGAGTCTCCTGTTTTAAGTGATGTCATGTCTTATATCACTGGGTCATCTATCCAATGGGGTTCTGATCCTAGGATCACCACTGCTAAGCTTTCTGAGCTGCACTATCTTTTCTTTAGGATAGCGTGTCATTGTTTTTGGCCCATTTCTCATCTTCACACCATTCCTCTCGAGAGGTGTGTATTTTTGTATGCTTTAATTACTAATGCTCCTATCAGTTTTCCCCATTTGTTCCTTCGTTCTTTGAACGAAGTGTATAGGAGTTCATCTTCTTCTCATGCCCTTGTTCATCATATTTTTATTCATAGGATTCTTCTTTATCTAGGTTTAGATGATTTCCCTTCCTCGGAGCCTGTGCATGTCATTGGTCCTATAGGTGCTTCGTTTCTTAAACAGAAGGCTGCTCACCTTCGAGTTGGCTCTAAACACCCTAGGTCTGAGCCTTCTGGGTCCGCACCTCCTCCCTCTTCTTCTATAGGTCCTACTGGTGAGGATGTTCCTGATCCTGATGCTGCTGCTGCTGCTGCTGTTCCTCTACCTCCATCGGATGACTTTGATATCCGTCGTACTTTGGAGACTGTCATGACCGTTCAGGCGGCTCATGGTTAGCTTTTGGTGGACCTATTTGATGAGATCCGTGCGTTGCGAGCTGATCTGGCGCGTCTTCGTTCACCCTCACCACATCCTTTTGATGATGGATTGTGATTGCCCTTTGGCATTCTGTCACAAAAAAGGGGAGTAGCGTTTGTAGAGGAGTTTTGTAGTTAGGGAGAGTTTTTTGTTTTGAGGAGCTAGTGAAGTTTTTAGATTGTATTTAGGCGCTTCACCTTGTATATCATTTTTTTTTGGGATATTCATGTTACGGGGAGTAACATTGATTGATATACATGATTTCTATTTGATTCTTGTTTCTTTGGATTCACTGTTTATTGATTTATATTCTATGAGTTATTCATTGATATATGTCTTTATTATGTATTGTGTGAATCATACAAGAATGTTATACCTATTTATATACTATTTTCTGTCACACATGTGTTTATGCGTTTGTTGAGTATTTCAGGAATATACAGGTTGATTCAATTGAGCTGTTGTCTATACTTGCAACTGATGGATAGTAGTTAGGATTGAATTTTAGTCTTTATGAGCATTATTTTTGTAAAGGGCTTTTTACTTGTAAACTTTGAGCTTATTGTTTGTGTTTTGTCACGAATTGCCAAAGGGGGAGTTTGTTAGGTTCTAAAGATTTAGGAATTTATGCATTTAGAACTCTAATTTGTATTGTTGGCAAACCATGATCAAAACAAGTTGTTTAGTCTTGTTTAGACTTGCTCAAAGTTGGGACTTTCATGTAAAGTTGGAATCGAGAGGCTGCAAATGCATTGGTGCATTTCGGCCTGGCTCGATCAATCGAATGAAAGACTCGATCGATCGAATCTCGGGCAGAATGTTTTTCTGCAGAATATTCCAGCTCAGCCCTAACTCATTAAACGTTTTGGATTTTCTGTTTTTACCCTAGGTATATAAAGAAAAACCCTGACCACGTTTTTAGAGTTGCTCCAGTTGTATTATTGCTCATACTTTTCTGTTTTGTGTAAATCTCTTGTGAGATCTAGAAGAGCTTTCCTTTACACAAAGCTTAAGGTTTTCAAGGTAGAGATAGTATCAACATCTTAATAATCAACTTGGTTGCTACCATTGAAGCTTAAAGAATAACAAGCGTGGGTGCTTGTAGCTGATTGGAGAATCCAAGAAAGAAGGAGTCCGTGGATTCGGAGCTTGCACGTGGTCGTGTCAGTAAGTTCTACTGGTGGGTAGCATTAGGAAGTCAAGCGGGGAGCTTGTAAGTCCTTTTGTATGAACTTCGATTCTTTCGTATAGTGGATTCAGGTTTACCTTGAGGATACCTAGGTCAAATCCTCCCCAGTTTTTTACCGTGTGGTTTCCTGGGTGATCATATTATTGAGTTATTTATTATTCCGCTGCTTTATATTTTTGATATGATTGTATGTTTGTGATAACCTAGAATTGCATAAATTAACTAAGTTAATCACTTGGGTAATTAACTAGGTTAATCTGGTTGGTTTAAGGGGTCTAAATTTCCAACAATGTATGTTTTTCACCTATCTCTCCATGTGTAGTTTCTTTTCTATCTTTATACACATGTTTCTTAATTATTGTTTTTGTTAGGACATATGTGTTTCACAAGCTAAGAACATATGTCTTACTTATTTATGTAAATTGGCTAATCCTTTGACAAAACGCACTTTACTTGTAATTGGGTAGATCTAGGTGTTTTTAATACTTCAAGAAACCATGTTTCAAGATCAAGTGTTGAAGCCATCAAGTCTGTCCAAGAAAAAGCAAGTTGAAGTGCAGAATTTTTAAATCTCGACACCTCTCGATAGCTACCTCGACACCTGCTATCTGTCGAGATTTAAAAAGTCAGAATTCCAAATCTGATTTTCTTGGGATCCGTGAATATGTTTTTGGGGCTTCTTTTCTTCTAACCCTAAACATATAAAAGGATTATTTTAAGAGCCGTTTTGGGTGACACAAGTTGTATTATCATTGAGCAATCTCTGTTTATGCAAATTGTGCTCAACAGACGAAGTTCTTGACCTAGTTCATCCTTCATCAAGAAGTTGCTGTGTCTTTGCACCATAGGGTTTTGTAACCAAGCATCTTCCTGCTATTCATCACGTGGATGAACTGAAGAACTTTGCAGCCAACCATTCTTCCTCAAGTTGGTGTTCTGAAGTCGCGTATTGGGATTCGCGCATTGGTTAGTCACGTACTTGGGAGCCGTGCATCAAAGGTGGAAATTGTCACTACAGATCAAGTCCAATTGGGTATTGGGGTAAGGGTTCAACTGTAGGTTGGTAAGGTACTTGGGATTCCTTTCTTGTAACCGCTTGATTTGATAATAGTGGAGTTTCGGGAGTGGTGACCTGAAAATCACCCGGTGGGGTTTTTGCCGTTAGGGTTTTCCCCATTCGTAAACAAATCACCGTGTTATTTATTTTCCGCTGCATATTTAGTATTTGGTGATTTGTTTGTGCTTCCACGCAATTGCATGCTTAATTGATTAATTAAACAACTTGGCTAATTAATTAATTAATTAGGGTTTATCACAAGGGGTCATTCGAAGTGTGACCTAACAAGTGGTATCAGAGCGGGCACACTCTGATTAGGATTTAATCTTTGCTGTGTTGATCCATTGACCCCTGTTTGTCATGGATAGAGGACAATCCTTAATTATACCTCCTTTATTTGATGGCACTAACTATGCATACTGGAAAGTACGCATGAGAGCTTTCTTGCAGTCTTTAGATGAAAAAGTGTGGCAAGCTGTAGAGATTGGCTGGACTAAGCCAACAGAACAACCGGCCGAGTGGGATGATGCTAAGATCAAGGCGGCAAATTCAACAGCAGAGCGCTGAATGCTCTTTTTAGCGCAGTCACCAATGAGGAGTTCAAGAAGATATCCTCAACTGAAACTGCCAAGGAGGCTTGGACCATTCTCCAGACAACCTATGAAGGCACAAAGGCTGTCAAAGACTCAAAGCTTCAAAGGCTGACAACAAGCTTTGAAGAAATAAAGATGGAGGAGGATGAGTCGTTTGATGAGTTCTATGCCAAGCTCAAGGACATAGTGAACTCAGCCTTCAATCTTGGGGAAACCATCCCTGAACCCAAGATTGTAAGGAAGGTGCTCAGATCTCTACCTGAGAGATTTCATGCCAAGATTACGGCGATTGAGGAATCAAAGGATATAGACAAGATTCCTTTGACTGAGCTGGTTGGAAACTTGCAGACCTATGAGATAGGTTTATCTAGGATTGGCAAGACCAATAAAGGCAAAAGCATGGCCTTGAAGGCGAAGAGCAGTGATACAGATGAATCTTCCGATGATGAAGATTCTAAGATGAAGTCCTACATTACTCGGCAGTTCAAAAAGTTCATGAAGAATGCCAATGGAAGGAGCTTCGACAAGGACCGCAGGCAGTTCAGTTCTTCTCAGTTCAAAAGCCAAGACAAAGGGAAGAAGGATGCTAGGGAGGCCGGTCAGTATACTGTTCCCGCAGGACCAAAGTGCTTTGGTTGTCATGGGTTCGGACACATGAAACATGAGTGTCCTACATATCTGAAGAGCATTGGGAAAAGCAAGGCCCTTGCTGCAACCCTAAGTGACACTGAGCCTGAAGATGATTCCGACACTGAGGATGACGGAATCTTAAATGCCTTCACTGCCACAGTCAATCCTACTGAAGGGATTGTTGAAGAAGTGGATGAAGAAGAATTGGTGGAGTCAAAATTTGAGAAGATGGATGATCAAGATGATATCCATTCAGCCTATGAGAAGCTTTACAAGCTATCTGAAAAGCATGAGAAATTGTATAGGCTGGCCACCAAGAAGCTTAGTGAAGTGGAACTCGATCGTGAAGAGCTGTCCACAAAGTTTGATGAGGCGAATCAAACTATTGGAGCACTGAGATTTGAGAACAATTTTTTGGCTGAGAAGACCAAGAAGCTTGAAGTGGAGCTGTTTCAAGTCAGAGCTCAACTGGAGAGGACCTCAAGTGCAAAGCTTGATGAGATGCTTAGCAATCAAAAACCTGCTTCGGATCGAACTGGTTTGGGGTATGGTATTTCTTTCTCTAATACTGCTTCTACTAGCAATACTGTTTTTGTTCCTGCTGCTAATAACATTGAAATTGAGAACACTAATGTTAAAACTGAATTAGCTAGTGAGAACTTAGACAAGGGAAAATCTATCTTAGGAGCACCCCCTAAGCTAGACAAGAAAGATGCTAATAACCCTAGGGCTAAGAAGGCTAACTCTCAAAAGCCCAAACAAAAGAAGCAGCATCTTTGTCATTATTGTGGAGCTGCCGGTCACACTCGACCAAATTGCTATAAGTGGCTAGCCACTCAACAGAGCAATGGCATGATAGCATCTGGAAGCCAATCTCAGCTTCAATCCTCTCTTGCTCCTCTTGGAGATCTTCTGAAAGCCCTCATGTTCCTTTCAAACTTGAACGGTCTAAATTCTTCCCCCTCACCACCTGTTCAAGGATTCAATCAAAGGAAAGGTTTTTCCAAGGCATGGAAGAAAAAGGACTCTAAGTGATTTCATCACTTTCTTTTCCCTTCTTGTTTTTCTGTTAGTTGCATTGCTTGTGTGTTTTATTTTTCTGCTGAGTCAGTCTAGTTTTTGCTTTGCTTTGTTTAACATGTTTTTGTTTGTTTATTTTCAGTTTTGTTTATTTTGTTTTTGATATAAAAATAAAAAAATAAAAATTGAAAAATCAGAAAAATACAAAAAAACAGTGTGTGTTTTGTGTACTTTGGTATTTGTGTACCTTGGATGGCCATTGAAACAAAGTTTCTAAACTTTGTATCTTTTGTAGCTTAGATGAGCATCTCTATGCACAACTAAGCAAGTGAGCTTTGTGGCTCTTGTTTGTGATGAGTAAGATTAGGTTATCTCTTTAAACTTAACACTCATATCACTCTTTTTGACGGGTAGGACTAGAAAATCCTAAGAGAAAGGCATTAATAACCATCTCACCACTGTTACCCGCCAATCATAGTATGACACCTGTATGCTTCGGCATAGCAAAAGTGCAGTGTCAAAGACATTCGTATGCTTCGGCATAGCAAAATTGCGATGTCAAATGCTTAACATCTTGGGTATTTCTTTTCTCTCTTTTTATGCCCATGCATGATAATGCTTAAAAGAAAAATATGCAAAGAAAATATAAAGCAAAAAGATTAAAGATGCTTTAAATATGATTGCAAGCGTGTTTTCTAGGAGATGTGGGAGTTATAGGATGTACCTTGAAGGTGATAGTCCCCATCAAACAGTTATGATTGTGTGTGAGTTAAAAGTTATTTACTCATATCTCAGATCGTCATAACATCTATACACATATGCAATCTTGCGATGTTTTTCACACACAACACGCAATATTCTTTGCTACTTTTGATACATGTGCAGGTACAATGTGATTTGGCCATCACAAGTGTTTACATATGCTAGTGTATGCTCACTAAACTGTCATAACTTGTTTTTGAAATATAAAATTGGTTAGACTTGTTTAGTGTGTGTGTGTGTTTTGCATGATCTTTGTGCTTAATTTCTTGTTGAGAGATGTTTTGAGAGGTTCATATGTTGAGTGGATCCTTGTTAGAGATGTGTGTTGGATTGCATTCATGTCTGTGTTTTTCCCTTCTCGAAAAACTGCTCTTTTTCTGTGTCTCGACACCTTCCTCGACACCTTCTCGATACCTGGTCATCTGTCGAGATTCTCAAGCTTTTCTTATCGCAATCTCGACACTTCCCTCGACACTTGGTCGATCGATCGAGAAAGTTTCTGTCCTCTCGACAGCTTCTCGATACCTTGTCGATCGATCGAGATTCATGTTTCTGAAATTTGTCTTATTCCTCGATACCTTTCTCGACAGATACCTCGATACCTCTCGACACCTCAGCGATCGAGAATTACTGAGGTGCCTATTTAAAGGCTGATCGCGATTTTTCTCTCATTTCTCTCGATCTCACTCGATCTGTCCGAGGCGTTTCAACTTCTCCAACTGCTTTTCTCACTCAAATCTTCAATCTCACTTGGATCTTGCTCATTCTTGCTTCAATCTCTTGGTAAGATCACCTTTTCCCTTTCATTTTCATGCATTTCATGTTTTGAAAACCTAGTTTTGGGATTTTTCATAAAAATTTGGGGTTTTTCAAAATTGCTAAGTTTTTATTGAAATTTTGGGTTGGGTTTGGACTTAAATGATTTCAAAATGTCATACATTGCATTTCATGTGCATTATAATGATATTTTCATGCATTTAGATGTGAGTACTTTGTTTATATGCTGTTAGGAATAGATTGGGCTGAGCCCATGATGATATTTCTGCTTTGCATGTCATATGTTCATGCATTCCCATGCATACGTACTTTTTGTTCATATATCTGTCATATTTGAACTGATTTGGGACTTTTCTGCTTGTCTCCCTCTCTATCTCTTTCTCATTCTTTTACGTTAAGTAGTGTCTATGGCACCCAAACGTAAATCTACTCCTGCTCGGAACCCTCTGCGTTCTAGAGCATCTTCATCCTCTGATTCTGCTCCTTTTCACATTCGGTTCCGTGATGGAGATGCCCAAAAGGCATTTACTGAGAACTTTTCTAGACGAGGTGTTCATTCGGAATGCCAAGTCATTCTGGCGGACTTCGCTGATACTGACCTTCCTTCTGTCATTCACAGTAGGGGATGGGGGTCACTGTGTGACATCCCGGTCACTTGCCCTCTCGTGTTGATACAGGAGTTTTACTCCAACATCCACGGGATTGATCTTTCTGTACCTCTCTTCATTACTTGCGTTCGAGATATGCGCATTCCTGTCACACCGCAGCTTGTTGCGGATGTGCTTAGGGTACCTAGGATAGAGTTTCCAGATTACCCCTCTTGTGAGCGTCTGAGGACTGTGTCCAAAGAAGAGCTCATCTCTGCCTTCTGTCAGCGTCCTGCTGATTGGGGTGAGCATCAGTTCACTTCATGTAGGCCTTTTGCTAAAGGTCCTAGATTCATGAACATGGTGATGACTTTTGTTCTCCATCCTCTTTCTCACTATAACTCTATCACAGAGCCTCGTGCTCGATTTTTGCTTTCTCTTCTTGAGCACTTGACCATAGACTTCCCTTCTCACTTCATCCGGTCTATCATAGATGTTTATCTTGATTCGGCGTCTCGTGATAAGCTCATCTTTCCTTCTGCTATCACGCGGATTCTACGCCATTTTTCCGTTCCCTTTCCTGTGTCCGACCACTTCACACACATATCTGCCATAGATGCCGCTACCGTAAAACGTAGTGAGGCACAGTTGAGGTCGAGACAGCCTGGTGCCACTCCTCCCTCCCGTTCAGCACCATCCAGATCAGCTCCATCTACATCTGCTCCTTCTTCCTCTTCGAGCGATGTATCCCTTGGTGATATCATGGCGCAGCTGCAGCGCATGGACACTCGTCTTGATACACTCTCTGCTGAGTTGTATCAAGTGAATGTTCGTGTGGGTCGTATTGCACGACGCCAGGCGACCATGGGCGGTTTTGCTCCAGAGGCTACTCCTTCACCACCTACTCCAGTAGCTTCAGATTCTGAGGATGAGGATGATGATGAGGATGATGATGATGATGGAGATGCTAGCTCTGCCGATGAGATGTCTGCATGACACTCTACCCTTTGTCACTCGTGACAAAAAGGGGGAGTAGTTTTGGGTTATGAGAGTAGTCATCTTAGGGGGAGAGTTAGTATAGGACATTTTTTGATAGGGGGAGTGTTGATACTTTTGAGGGATGTAGTAAGGCTATATGTATCTTTTCTTTTCTTATCTTTTTAGATACATTGTTCTTGTATATGAGGTCTTGTGACCAGTTTTACATACATGATACTTATTCTCTTATATATGTGGATGTATGTTTCTTTCACCTCTCTCTTCATGTGTTGTTTCTTTTTTATCTTTATACACATGTTCTTTTATTGTATGCAATCTATTAATTTCTGTTTCACACAAGATGCCTTGATGAGTTCTGTTTAAAGTGTTTCAGAAATACAGGTTGTTAAAGTCTACTTGCCATAAACTCTCTTCTTGCAAAGTTTTTCAAGAGTTTGTGTTAGGATAGATTTTATTGTATTCAACAAGTGAATATGAGTTGAGTGATTTATGACTTCTCTCATATGCTCATTTGTTTGTTGTGGTTTTGTCACGGATTGCCAAAGGGGGAGATTGTTAGGACATATGTGTTTCACAAGCTAAGAACATATGTCTTACTTATTTATGTAAATTGGCTAATCCTTTGACAAAACGCACTTTACTTGTAATTGGGTAGATCTAGGTGTTTTTAATACTTCAAGAAACCATGTTTCAAGATCAAGTGTTGAAGCCATCAAGTCTGTCCAAGAAAAAGCAAGTTGAAGTGCAGAATTTTTAAATCTCGACACCTCTCGATAGCTACCTCGACACCTGCTATCTGTCGAGATTTAAAAAGTCAGAATTCCAAATCTGATTTTCTTGGGATCCGTGAATATGTTTTTGGGGCTTCTTTTCTTCTAACCCTAAACATATAAAAGGATTATTTTAAGAGCCGTTTTGGGTGACACAAGTTGTATTATCATTGAGCAATCTCTGTTTATGCAAATTGTGCTCAACAGACGAAGTTCTTGACCTAGTTCATCCTTCATCAAGAAGTTGCTGTGTCTTTGCACCATAGGGTTTTGTAACCAAGCATCTTCCTGCTATTCATCACGTGGATGAACTGAAGAACTTTGCAGCCAACCATTCTTCCTCAAGTTGGTGTTCTGAAGTCGCGTATTGGGATTCGCGCATTGGTTAGTCACGTACTTGGGAGCCGTGCATCAAAGGTGGAAATTGTCACTACAGATCAAGTCCAATTGGGTATTGGGGTAAGGGTTCAACTGTAGGTTGGTAAGGTACTTGGGATTCCTTTCTTGTAACCGCTTGATTTGATAATAGTGGAGTTTCGGGAGTGGTGACCTGAAAATCACCCGGTGGGGTTTTTGCCGTTAGGGTTTTCCCCATTCGTAAACAAATCACCGTGTTATTTATTTTCCGCTGCATATTTAGTATTTGGTGATTTGTTTGTGCTTCCACGCAATTGCATGCTTAATTGATTAATTAAACAACTTGGCTAATTAATTAATTAATTAGGGTTTATCACAAGGGGTCATTCGAAGTGTGACCTAACAAGTGGTATCAGAGCGGGCACACTCTGATTAGGATTTAATCTTTGCTGTGTTGATCCATTGACCCCTGTTTGTCATGGATAGAGGACAATCCTTAATTATACCTCCTTTATTTGATGGCACTAACTATGCATACTGGAAAGTACGCATGAGAGCTTTCTTGCAGTCTTTAGATGAAAAAGTGTGGCAAGCTGTAGAGATTGGCTGGACTAAGCCAACAGAACAACCGGCCGAGTGGGATGATGCTAAGATCAAGGCGGCAAATTTCAACAGCAGAGCGCTGAATGCTCTTTTTAGCGCAGTCACCAATGAGGAGTTCAAGAAGATATCCTCAACTGAAACTGCCAAGGAGGCTTGGACCATTCTCCAGACAACCTATGAAGGCACAAAGGCTGTCAAAGACTCAAAGCTTCAAAGGCTGACAACAAGCTTTGAAGAAATAAAGATGGAGGAGGATGAGTCGTTTGATGAGTTCTATGCCAAGCTCAAGGACATAGTGAACTCAGCCTTCAATCTTGGGGAAACCATCCCTGAACCCAAGATTGTAAGGAAGGTGCTCAGATCTCTACCTGAGAGATTTCATGCCAAGATTACGGCGATTGAGGAATCAAAGGATATAGACAAGATTCCTTTGACTGAGCTGGTTGGAAACTTGCAGACCTATGAGATAGGTTTATCTAGGATTGGCAAGACCAATAAAGGCAAAAGCATGGCCTTGAAGGCGAAGAGCAGTGATACAGATGAATCTTCCGATGATGAAGATTCTAAGATGAAGTCCTACATTACTCGGCAGTTCAAAAAGTTCATGAAGAATGCCAATGGAAGGAGCTTCGACAAGGACCGCAGGCAGTTCAGTTCTTCTCAGTTCAAAAGCCAAGACAAAGGGAAGAAGGATGCTAGGGAGGCCGGTCAGTATACTGTTCCCGCAGGACCAAAGTGCTTTGGTTGTCATGGGTTCGGACACATGAAACATGAGTGTCCTACATATCTGAAGAGCATTGGGAAAAGCAAGGCCCTTGCTGCAACCCTAAGTGACACTGAGCCTGAAGATGATTCCGACACTGAGGATGACGGAATCTTAAATGCCTTCACTGCCACAGTCAATCCTACTGAAGGGATTGTTGAAGAAGTGGATGAAGAAGAATTGGTGGAGTCAAAATTTGAGAAGATGGATGATCAAGATGATATCCATTCAGCCTATGAGAAGCTTTACAAGCTATCTGAAAAGCATGAGAAATTGTATAGGCTGGCCACCAAGAAGCTTAGTGAAGTGGAACTCGATCGTGAAGAGCTGTCCACAAAGTTTGATGAGGCGAATCAAACTATTGGAGCACTGAGATTTGAGAACAATTTTTTGGCTGAGAAGACCAAGAAGCTTGAAGTGGAGCTGTTTCAAGTCAGAGCTCAACTGGAGAGGACCTCAAGTGCAAAGCTTGATGAGATGCTTAGCAATCAAAAACCTGCTTCGGATCGAACTGGTTTGGGGTATGGTATTTCTTTCTCTAATACTGCTTCTACTAGCAATACTGTTTTTGTTCCTGCTGCTAATAACATTGAAATTGAGAACACTAATGTTAAAACTGAATTAGCTAGTGAGAACTTAGACAAGGGAAAATCTATCTTAGGAGCACCCCCTAAGCTAGACAAGAAAGATGCTAATAACCCTAGGGCTAAGAAGGCTAACTCTCAAAAGCCCAAACAAAAGAAGCAGCTTCTTTGTCATTATTGTGGAGCTGCCGGTCACACTCGACCAAATTGCTATAAGTGGCTAGCCACTCAACAGAGCAATGGCATGATAGCATCTGGAAGCCAATCTCAGCTTCAATCCTCTCTTGCTCCTCTTGGAGATCTTCTGAAAGCCCTCATGTTCCTTTCAAACTTGAACGGTCTAAATTCTTCCCCCTCACCACCTGTTCAAGGATTCAATCAAAGGAAAGGTTTTTCCAAGGCATGGAAGAAAAAGGACTCTAAGTGATTTCATCACTTTCTTTTCCCTTCTTGTTTTTCTGTTAGTTGCATTGCTTGTGTGTTTTATTTTTCTGCTGAGTCAGTCTAGTTTTTGCTTTGCTTTGTTTAACATGTTTTTGTTTGTTTATTTTCAGTTTTGTTTATTTTGTTTTTGATATAAAAATAAAAAAAAAAAATTGAAAAATCAGAAAAATACAAAAAAACAGTGTGTGTTTTGTGTACTTTGGTATTTGTGTACCTTGGATGGCCATTGAAACAAAGTTTCTAAACTTTGTATCTTTTGTAGCTTAGATGAGCATCTCTATGCACAACTAAGCAAGTGAGCTTTGTGGCTCTTGTTTGTGATGAGTAAGATTAGGTTATCTCTTTAAACTTAACACTCATATCACTCTTTTTGACGGGTAGGACTAGAAAATCCTAAGAGAAAGGCATTAATAACCATCTCACCACTGTTACCCGCCAATCATAGTATGACACCTGTATGCTTCGGCATAGCAAAAGTGCAGTGTCAAAGACATTCGTATGCTTCGGCATAGCAAAATTGCGATGTCAAATGCTTAACATCTTGGGTATTTCTTTTCTCTCTTTTTATGCCCATGCATGATAATGCTTAAAAGAAAAATATGCAAAGAAAATATAAAGCAAAAAGATTAAAGATGCTTTAAATATGATTGCAAGCGTGTTTTCTAGGAGATGTGGGAGTTATAGGATGTACCTTGAAGGTGATAGTCCCCATCAAACAGTTATGATTGTGTGTGAGTTAAAAGTTATTTACTCATATCTCAGATCGTCATAACATCTATACACATATGCAATCTTGCGATGTTTTTCACACACAACACGCAATATTCTTTGCTACTTTTGATACATGTGCAGGTACAATGTGATTTGGCCATCACAAGTGTTTACATATGCTAGTGTATGCTCACTAAACTGTCATAACTTGTTTTTGAAATATAAAATTGGTTAGACTTGTTTAGTGTGTGTGTGTGTTTTGCATGATCTTTGTGCTTAATTTCTTGTTGAGAGATGTTTTGAGAGGTTCATATGTTGAGTGGATCCTTGTTAGAGATGTGTGTTGGATTGCATTCATGTCTGTGTTTTTCCCTTCTCGAAAAACTGCTCTTTTTCTGTGTCTCGACACCTTCCTCGACACCTTCTCGATACCTGGTCATCTGTCGAGATTCTCAAGCTTTTCTTATCGCAATCTCGACACTTCCCTCGACACTTGGTCGATCGATCGAGAAAGTTTCTGTCCTCTCGACAGCTTCTCGATACCTTGTCGATCGATCGAGATTCATGTTTCTGAAATTTGTCTTATTCCTCGATACCTTTCTCGACAGATACCTCGATACCTCTCGACACCTCAGCGATCGAGAATTACTGAGGTGCCTATTTAAAGGCTGATCGCGATTTTTCTCTCATTTCTCTCGATCTCACTCGATCTGTCCGAGGCGTTTCAACTTCTCCAACTGCTTTTCTCACTCAAATCTTCAATCTCACTTGGATCTTGCTCATTCTTGCTTCAATCTCTTGGTAAGATCACCTTTTCCCTTTCATTTTCATGCATTTCATGTTTTGAAAACCTAGTTTTGGGATTTTTCATAAAAATTTGGGGTTTTTCAAAATTGCTAAGTTTTTATTGAAATTTTGGGTTGGGTTTGGACTTAAATGATTTCAAAATGTCATACATTGCATTTCATGTGCATTATAATGATATTTTCATGCATTTAGATGTGAGTACTTTGTTTATATGCTGTTAGGAATAGATTGGGCTGAGCCCATGATGATATTTCTGCTTTGCATGTCATATGTTCATGCATTCCCATGCATACGTACTTTTTGTTCATATATCTGTCATATTTGAACTGATTTGGGACTTTTCTGCTTGTCTCCCTCTCTATCTCTTTCTCATTCTTTTACGTTAAGTAGTGTCTATGGCACCCAAACGTAAATCTACTCCTGCTCGGAACCCTCTGCGTTCTAGAGCATCTTCATCCTCTGATTCTGCTCCTTTTCACATTCGGTTCCGTGATGGAGATGCCCAAAAGGCATTTACTGAGAACTTTTCTAGACGAGGTGTTCATTCGGAATGCCAAGTCATTCTGGCGGACTTCGCTGATACTGACCTTCCTTCTGTCATTCACAGTAGGGGATGGGGGTCACTGTGTGACATCCCGGTCACTTGCCCTCTCGTGTTGATACAGGAGTTTTACTCCAACATCCACGGGATTGATCTTTCTGTACCTCTCTTCATTACTTGCGTTCGAGATATGCGCATTCCTGTCACACCGCAGCTTGTTGCGGATGTGCTTAGGGTACCTAGGATAGAGTTTCCTGATTACCCCTCTTGTGAGCGTCTGAGGACTGTGTCCAAAGAAGAGCTCATCTCTGCCTTCTGTCAGCGTCCTGCTGATTGGGGTGAGCATCAGTTCACTTCATGTAGGCCTTTTGCTAAAGGTCCTAGATTCATGAACATGGTGATGACTTTTGTTCTCCATCCTCTTTCTCACTATAACTCTATCACAGAGCCTCGTGCTCGATTTTTGCTTTCTCTTCTTGAGCACTTGACCATAGACTTCCCTTCTCACTTCATCCGGTCTATCATAGATGTTTATCTTGATTCGGCGTCTCGTGATAAGCTCATCTTTCCTTCTGCTATCACGCGGATTCTACGCCATTTTTCCGTTCCCTTTCCTGTGTCCGACCACTTCACACACATATCTGCCATAGATGCCGCTACCGTAAAACGTAGTGAGGCACAGTTGAGGTCGAGACAGCCTGGTGCCACTCCTCCCTCCCGTTCAGCACCATCCAGATCAGCTCCATCTACATCTGCTCCTTCTTCCTCTTCGAGCGATGTATCCCTTGGTGATATCATGGCGCAGCTGCAGCGCATGGACACTCGTCTTGATACACTCTCTGCTGAGTTGTATCAAGTGAATGTTCGTGTGGGTCGTATTGCACGACGCCAGGCGACCATGGGCGGTTTTGCTCCAGAGGCTACTCCTTCACCACCTACTCCAGTAGCTTCAGATTCTGAGGATGAGGATGATGATGAGGATGATGATGATGATGGAGATGCTAGCTCTGCCGATGAGATGTCTGCATGACACTCTACCCTTTGTCACTCGTGACAAAAAGGGGGAGTAGTTTTGGGTTATGAGAGTAGTCATCTTAGGGGGAGAGTTAGTATAGGACATTTTTTGATAGGGGGAGTGTTGATACTTTTGAGGGATGTAGTAAGGCTATATGTATCTTTTCTTTTCTTATCTTTTTAGATACATTGTTCTTGTATATGAGGTCTTGTGACCAGTTTTACATACATGATACTTATTCTCTTATATATGTGGATGTATGTTTCTTTCACCTCTCTCTTCATGTGTTGTTTCTTTTTTATCTTTATACACATGTTCTTTTATTGTATGCAATCTATTAATTTCTGTTTCACACAAGATGCCTTGATGAGTTCTGTTTAAAGTGTTTCAGAAATACAGGTTGTTAAAGTCTACTTGCCATAAACTCTCTTCTTGCAAAGTTTTTCAAGAGTTTGTGTTAGGATAGATTTTATTGTATTCAACAAGTGAATATGAGTTGAGTGATTTATGACTTCTCTCATATGCTCATTTGTTTGTTGTGGTTTTGTCACGGATTGCCAAAGGGGGAGATTGTTAGGACATATGTGTTTCACAAGCTAAGAACATATGTCTTACTTATTTATGTAAATTGGCTAATCCTTTGACAAAACGCACTTTACTTGTAATTGGGTAGATCTAGGTGTTTTTAATACTTCAAGAAACCATGTTTCAAGATCAAGTGTTGAAGCCATCAAGTCTGTCCAAGAAAAAGCAAGTTGAAGTGCAGAATTTTTAAATCTCGACACCTCTCGATAGCTACCTCGACACCTGCTATCTGTCGAGATTTAAAAAGTCAGAATTCCAAATCTGATTTTCTTGGGATCCGTGAATATGTTTTTGGGGCTTCTTTTCTTCTAACCCTAAACATATAAAAGGATTATTTTAAGAGCCGTTTTGGGTGACACAAGTTGTATTATCATTGAGCAATCTCTGTTTATGCAAATTGTGCTCAACAGACGAAGTTCTTGACCTAGTTCATCCTTCATCAAGAAGTTGCTGTGTCTTTGCACCATAGGGTTTTGTAACCAAGCATCTTCCTGCTATTCATCACGTGGATGAACTGAAGAACTTTGCAGCCAACCATTCTTCCTCAAGTTGGTGTTCTGAAGTCGCGTATTGGGATTCGCGCATTGGTTAGTCACGTACTTGGGAGCCGTGCATCAAAGGTGGAAATTGTCACTACAGATCAAGTCCAATTGGGTATTGGGGTAAGGGTTCAACTGTAGGTTGGTAAGGTACTTGGGATTCCTTTCTTGTAACCGCTTGATTTGATAATAGTGGAGTTTCGGGAGTGGTGACCTGAAAATCACCCGGTGGGGTTTTTGCCGTTAGGGTTTTCCCCATTCGTAAACAAATCACCGTGTTATTTATTTTCCGCTGCATATTTAGTATTTGGTGATTTGTTTGTGCTTCCACGCAATTGCATGCTTAATTGATTAATTAAACAACTTGGCTAATTAATTAATTAATTAGGGTTTATCACAAGGGGTCATTCGAAGTGTGACCTAACAGTTTTCAATCTATTAATTCTGTTTCACACTAAGATGTCGTGATGAGTTTTGTTTAAAGTGTTTCAGAAATACAGATTGTCAAAGTCTACTTGCCATAAACTCTCTTCTTGCAAAGTTTTTCAAGAGTTTGTGTTATGATAGATTTTATTATATTCAACAAGTGAGTATGAGTTGAATGATTTATGACTTCTCTTATATGTTCATTTGTTTGCTATGGTTTTGTCACGGATTGCCAAAGTGGGAGATTGTTAGAACATATGTGATTCAATGTTAGGAACATATATCAATATTTTATGTAATTGGCTAATCTTTTGACAAAACACACTTTACTTGTAATTTGGTAGATCTAGGATGTGTTTAATACTTTAAGGAACAAGGTTCAAGTTCGAGTGTTAAATCCATACAAGTCTATCCAAGAAACAAGTAAGAAAGTGATGGATTTTAAATCTCATCAACTAGCATCTATTGAGGTTTAAAAGCTATTTCAGCCCGTGGCTCAACAGCTAGCTCGATAGATGGCTATCTATCGAGGTTTATGAAATTTAGTTTTTTAGAGTTGAATTCACTCCAATCCGTGAGTATGTGTTTAGGATTTCTTTTCTCACAACCCTAAACATATATAAGGATTATTTTAAAGGCCTTCAAAGGTAACACAGTTGCACAAGTGTAGAGAAAAGTCTTGTTTATGCAAATTGTGACCAGAGACAGAATTTGTCCTAGTTCATCTTTCCCTTAAAGAAGTTGCTATGTTTGTACACCATAGGGTTTTGTGACCAAAGAGCTTCTTGATTTTCATCGTGTGATGAATTGAAAAACTTTGCAGCCAACATCTTTCTCAAGTTAGTGATTAAGTCGCGTACTGGGATCCGTGCATCTATTGGTTAGTCACGTACTAGGAGCCATGCATTGAAATGAGAGATTGTCACTATAAAACATGTTCAATTGGGTATTGGGGTAAATGTTCAACTGTAGGTTGGTATAAGGTACTAGGATTCCTTTATTTATAACTGCTAATTTTGATAATAGTGGATTCTTGGGAGTGGTGACCTTAAAATCACTCTATGAGGTTTTTTCTGTGTAAGTTTTCTCCATTCGAAAATAAATCACCGTGTCAATTTATTTTCCGATGCATATTTAGTTTAATTGGTGATTTGTTTGCGCTATCACGCATATTGTATGTTAATCTGATTAATTAATCAACTTGGTTAATTTATCACAAAGGGTCAATACATTCTTGGCCTATCAACTTGTATTACCTAAAATGGACTGAAATATAAATACAAAGTGAAAAAGCAATTGATTTGAGTAAAAAATATCTTTTGGAAAAAATCATCCTTTGGCCAACCGTTTGTATATGGAGAGAGAGAGGGGGCAAAGAGAGAAGTTATTATTGGTAGATTTTTTTTGTAATGAAATTTATTTGTGGTGGTTTGTTGAATAGGTTAATGTAAGTTCCAAAACAAACTTTTCTACCCTATTATGCTTGTTCTTTGTTGACTAAGGAAAAAAATTTAGTTTGACTTGTGTTTTTAGTTATACCAATTACCAAACCAATGAAAAATGTAGAACACAATTTTTACAAAACCAATAAGACGGTAATATTTAAATTTTTTATTTGAAAATTTAACCACTTGATGTTAATTTTGAAATGTTTTTATTTACTACCATTCTACCATGTGCAAATCATGTAATTAAAAGTGCTACATTCACAATATTTTTACAATACTTTCATAATAAATCATACGTGTTAAGTTGTTATTGATTCTAATTTAAATCTACCACTAAAATAATTTTTTTGTTTGTCAATAACAACCTGCCACATATGATTTGTTGTAAAAATGTTATGGACATAACATTTCTCGGAATTAAATCCTTATTATCATTTAACAAAACTAATATGTAACTCATACTTACACACGAGGAATGATGAATTATAGTAGTGTTATTGATGTTAGCTTGAATGATTAAATATCTATGACATTAGGTCGACCAAGACATTTGGAGGTACTTCTTGCAATTTTCATGATATTGATTACGCCAAGTTTCTCGTTACACTACTCTACATATATAATTTTGAAAATTACTATTGAATACTACATATCAATTCACAATCGCTGTCCATGAAATTCTACTAAATACAACACTAATGTCTCCTAAATTGAATGAGGATAGGCGCATGAGAATATCTAAATAGAAACAGTATAAAAAATATGCTTATTAATTCAAAGAAAAAATAACAGTGAAAATCTAAACAATTTAATTTGTATGGAAAGCTAACAAAAACAAAATTCAATTTTAAATCTAATTAAATTTTCTCTAAGCTTGTATATATATATATATATATATATATATACACATTACCCAGTCATGGTATAATATATAGTAATGGACCATATATATAGTCTTGGTATATTATATGAATAACTTATAAATTTGAATTATTTTTAGTTACACAAAGAAATAACTCATAAATATAAAATCATTCAAACTCTCATTCAATCATTAATCATTCCA
Organism: Quercus aquifolioides; assembly: GCA_019022515.1. NCBI lineage: Eukaryota > Viridiplantae > Streptophyta > Magnoliopsida > Fagales > Fagaceae > Quercus > Quercus aquifolioides. The sequence goes on along the minus strand of CM032334.1, from coordinate 52,761,379 downwards.
AACTCTCATTTTTGGCTCCTTGCTTTTTGTACGCATTGGATTCCAACTTCCCTACGTCAAACAAAAAATCAATAATTGAATCAAAGATCTAGAATTCTCCATCTCCATCTTCATCTTCATCTCCATCATTTAGTTCATTGGCTTTTGTACGGAGAAAATTTAGGACCACACCTTTTTGTACTATAATTTTGATATGGTAAATTGTGAATGATATAGAAAAAGTTGCAAGTACATGTAAAAGTAACATATGTAGTCAATTACAGTCTATTACATAAGATAATTATAAAAAAAATGGTATTATAAATAATTCTAGAATAACTTTGGGTCCTATTAACGAGTATCCTTAGAGAATTTGTTAATTGACAATTTTAGGGAAATTTTATACCAATTTTCATGGAAAATATAAAAATGCTTTAAAAAATCAATTTTTTTTTTTTCCTATAGAAAGCTTCTAAAAATATTTCTTCAACAAGAGCATCTGATCACTTACTTTATAGGTGCCCACATATTCAACTCATTTGGGTCCCACCATAAACATAAATGCAAAGCATTTTGGTGAAAAAAGGTGTGATTTTTTGTGCTTTGAAACTTACTCTTGGTAAACATCGGAAGCATGAGTTAATTCTAGTACTATTTATGGCATAACTTTTATCACAACTATTTAATAATATTGATAACAATAAGTTTTTTTTTTTTTCTTTTTAGAATACTAAGTATTTTTAACACACGCACACATGGGAAGAGGGGGAGAAGGTTTTTTAAAGAAACTTATAGTGGTCTATATCCAAAAGAGCCAAACTCTTGGATACACAACACAGACTTTAAACCTGTTTAAGGATTAACATAGTTGGACTTAAACTCAGTGTCTTAAGCTTTTGGATTAAGTACGTGGTGTCCTTACATCTTATATTAAAAACTCAATTGAAGTATCCCTGAGGCGTTCTTTTCTCAACAAGTGGTATCAGAGCCAAGGTAGTATGCAACAAGGTTACAAGGTTTTCAGGGTCCTTTTTGCTGCTGGAGTAGGGACAATGTGCGTGTACTTGGAACATGCGCACAAGGTTTCCATGAACATGGACATGCAAAATTCCTATAGATGAGAAGTATATATTGCATAACAGTTACATGCAACAAATGTCTCACAACATGCGGGATCAATATTAGATGTGTGCTCCCCACCAATTGTGAGATATAGATTGCATGCAACTAATGTATAAGATAATTTTCCCCTAATTAGGGGTAAGCATGGGGTTGAGTTTGAGATAATTTTTCAACTTTTTTGGGTTGATAAATATCCAATCCAACCCAACCCAGCCCAACCCAAGTTGTTTCCATTTTATCAAGTTTAATAAATAAATAAAAAAATTGGATTTTTATTCAACTGTTTAAGCCCATTATTCAATAAATTATCACAATGTATACAATTGAGCGTGATATTTATAATTTATCAAAACTAATACACAAAATCTCGAAATAATCGAAATTAACATATTTAAACAAAATCAAAATTCAAGATAAATCAAACTAAAAATTTGAAATGCACTTTTTTTTTTAAACTACTAACAGTGTGTATTGTGGGTTGAGACAGGTTATATGGATTGAAAATTTTACCAGCCCAAACCCAATCTAACCCAAGCTTAAACGAATTTTACAACTCAACCCAACCCATCATCTATGAGAAATTAGCATAAGATGTCAATTTCGGTTTGGTTGAGTTGGGTTAGTGGGTTGAATTCACCACCCCAAGCCTAGAACTCCATAGTGATGAAGCAAGAAGTTAGTACCCATTATATGCTTTGTTAGAGATCAATTTAGTACTTTACTATCATTACCTTATCATACTTATCGTAATTACACATATGCAGAAGAGGTTGCACAAACATCATTGCATTTTTGATTAAAAAGAAAAACAAAACATAATAAAATTTTGTGTGTGTAAACATGTGTTTACAATTATTAAAAAGAAAATGTAGATTAGAGAAAGGACAAGAATTATATAAGAGATTTCATTATCTTGCAATGAGAAAGTTGTCTTGAAAGAAAGAGTAATCTTCAGGACACAGAAAAATGCATAATTTTGTGCCACAACTTGCCACGTGGCAAGTTGTGATTGATGAAAGTGTGATGGTGGGCCATGTGAGGACATACATGCACCAATCACAACTCGCTACACGGTGACACATAGCTATACACTTTTCTGTGTCCTAAGTATTACTCAAGAAAGAAATATGAAAATTAATAGGCTTTATTGGTCGGACGAACTTGTAGGGTTTAGTAACTTTTTATATAAAAAGTACAAGGTGGTTTTTCCTCCCATTTTGGTAGGTATAGGATCACATAATTTTTGTTATCTTCTCAAACCAAAAATAAATAAAAAATTGTTGTCGTACCTAATAAGGCACGTTTTTAGGAGCCGTGGTGGACTAGGAGATAAGATCCAACTACCCAACTACTTGTTCTTAAATTTGTTTGTTGGAACTTGCAGGTCAACTTAATTAGAATCATTATCAAAAAAAAAAAAAATTAATTAGTATAGTTACCGTAAACTTGGACCAGCAACAAGTGGACACGAGGTGTCGCTTTCCTATCAGTAGAAACGAAAAAATAAATAAATAAATAAAATAAAAAGAAACGAAAATTAAAAGGTCACCTTCTACATCTATAGTAATGAAATTTCCATTTTCAGATTATTATTTGGCTTCCATGGTGGGGCTGGGGCAAATTATGAGACGCAATTATCTTTCTATTTCTTTCCTCTTATTTTGGCTCAAAATATATCATGATAAGATTGTCGAATTATTAGTCCATGCTTTACCAGGATTGTTTTTTTTTTTTTAAGAACTTGGCTTGGGTCGTGTTCCAGCTTGAAAACCATACCTCCCAATGGTGTAAATTTGAGCTGAATTTGGTTTCTTTGGTACCTGAAGAGCTCAAAAGTTACTTCAAAATAGTCTTCCTTATTAGATATGTTGTTCCCTTGTTGTTTTTATTGTATCTTTTGAGTAATAAACAATCCACTTTTATATCGACTCACCACTTCTTTTTCTACAACTTAGAGACTGTCAACCGCTTCAATAAGTTGTGGAAGGAGTGGGGTTGTAAATGAACCAAACTGTTCATAATTAACTCGAGTTTAACTCAATAAAATATTTGTTCATGTTTATTTATTCATACGCAAGCCAACCCTGAGTCTTAGTTTTAAGGCTTGTTTAAATAATGAGCTGAGCCCAAAAAGAAAAATATTTGTTCATGAATAGGCTCATGGACATTTAGGCTCTATACAAAAGAAGTTGGGCTTAGGCTCATTTATGAACTTGGTAATAAATTTGATATGAGCTTGACAAATAAACTCATATCTTACTAAGACTTCAATTAATTGAGAGTTGAGACCATTGGTCCAAACCAAATAGGCTTGATAATAAGCTTAATATGAGCATGATAATTCTTGTGTTGGATCTCAAGTTCAAAACTTTGATATTAAACTCAAGCTTAGCTTGACTAATAAATCAAATTGAGATCATTAGTTAAACTAAGCTCAAGCTTTTAGACTTTTTGACAAGTTAGAACTCAAACATGTTTGTGTTTTAAGCTTATTTATACTTGTTCATATTTGCTTATTTATAAACAAGCCAAGTTTGATCCTTAGTTTTAGGCTTGTTTAATAAACGGTCAAGCCAAAACAAATGTTCATGAACAAGCTCCAAAAAAAAAAAAAAAAGTAAAAAACAAAACAAAAAACAAAAAAGAAAAAAAAAAACAAAACTTAGACTCATTTATGGGCTTTGTAATAAGTTTGATATGAGCTTGACGAAATAACTCATAATTTACTAAGACTATATAATTAATTAGGAGTTAGAATCACTAGCCCAAACTAAATAGGCTCGATATAAGCTTGATAATATATTTGTGTTAGATCTCAAACTCAAAAACTTGATATGAGCTCAAGCTAAACTTGACTAATGAATCAAGCAGCTCAACATTATTTGTAGGCTTGGTTTAAAATCAAGCAAAGCTTGAACACTAAGACTATATAATTAATTAGGAGTTAGAATCACTAGCCCAAACTAAATAGGCTTGATATAAGCTTGATAATATATTTGTGTTAGATCTCAAACTCAAAAACTTAATATGAGCTCAAGCTAAACTTGACTAATTAATCAAGAAGCTCAAACATTATTTGTAGGCTTGGTTTGAAATCAAACAAAGCTTAAACATTTTATTTTTATTGAAAAGTCGGCTAGAATATTAGTTATCCGATAAAACTCAGTTTATTTACAACTGTAGAAAGAAGTTAATTGGGGCAAAAATTGTCCCTAGACTTATTGGCCATTCTTTTGTGTGGCACTTCGAAGTTGTTCGTACAGCCCAAGAATAAAACGGTGTCATTCAATATTTAATGATCATTTTAAAGAGAGAGAATGAGCTCTATTGGTGGAATGCCTTCCAATCAAATCATTTCACAAACTTTACCCTTTTTTTTTTCAATAGTAAATCATAAGAGTGATTTTTCAACTCCAATGAAAATGCCATAGATGAATGGGTAAACTTCAATCACAACCAAAATTCTACAAAACCTACACAGGCTCTTCTGGAAGTCTAGAAAAATCGAAGCAGTTTTTAACTGGCAGGGACCACTTTTTGAAGTAATAACTCCAGGTCTTTCAATCTGCATGGATGGTGCAAAACCTATATGTAAGATGTCAGGCAATATAAAATAATAAAATCAGAATTGCAAGCATTTTTATAGAGGAACTGGCAACCATGCCTCAAATTACTCGAATCTGAATAGATGGCTATTGCATCTTTAAAATGCTACATTAAAATATTAAATCAAAAAATAATTCAGTACTCTCATGAAGCAACTATTGGCAATCAATTGCCAACATACGTAAAACATTGTCAGTAACTTTCTGTGCTTAAGAAAGAAAGAGGGAAAGGCTTGACCTGTTCAGCTGTTGAAGATGTGTAGGTAATCACACATGACATCCCTGCTCTTGTTGCAGCCTACAAATTTAGTTTTCTTTAGGATTCATCATGGTTGAAAAGGCTTGATTCAATGTGTACGCCAAATAAGAGAAAAAATGTGGAACAATAACTCAAATTTGTGGTAAATCAATGGAACGGATAGAATACCTACCCTATTAACATAAGAATCCAAGATAATTTTTAGCAATTCTCTCAAAACTCCTCGTTTTTAAGCATGTACAGTAACTGATTATTACAAATCACAATACCTGTAGTCCAATAACGCTATCCTCCACTACCAAACAATCTCTTGGTGACACGCCCAGCCTCTGCATGTAATATCATTTTATAGTTCTGATCGTGATGTGTTCAAGTAATAGAGAGCGCAATGGTTAATATTACATTGGAAGCTATCAGATAAATTGATTGCCTTGAAATTTTTCAAGTATGGAAAATATACGAAGATAATGTTAACGATAGATTTATCAAAATTTGCATCAAATTAAAAAATATTGAGTGGTATAACATTACTTATAATTACATCAAATGTAACTTAAACTCTACCCTTAATAAAATAGGTCACAATTGTCAAATTATGAAATTCTCCTCTCCCTATTAGTTGACTCTTAAAAAAATTATTAACATTTCTTTGTAATTTCAAAAAAATTATATGAGAAAAAATTTTATTACCTAAAATAGACTGAAATATAAATATCAAGTGCAAAAGCAATTGATTTGAGTTTAAAAAAAAATGTCCTTTGGGAAAAATCAACCGTTGGTCAACAGTTTGTATACGAAGAGAGAAAGGGCAAAGAGAGAAGTTATCATTAGGAGAGTTTTTTGTGATGAAATTTATTTGGGAATGGTTTGTTGAATATGTATATATAAGTTCCAAAAAAACCTTTTCTGCCCTATTTTGCTTGTTTTTTGTTGGCCACGGAAAATAATTTCAGTTGACTTGTGTTTTCTGCTATACCAATTACCAAATACCAAAAAAATGTAGTGTGTTTTTACAAAACCAATCAGACTAAACTTTTGGTTTGAAAATTTAACCACTTGATATTAATTTTGAAATGTTCTTATTTACTACCATTCTACCATATGCAAATAATGTATTTAATCCTTATCCTTTAATTCCTTTTTTTTTTTTTTTAAAATCCTTATCCTTCAACAAAATTTGCCAACAGAAGATTTCATTATGCATTTTTTTTTTTTTTTTTTTGAGAAGAGCATTATTCACAAACCTAATATCTAAGATCGAAGTTTATTTATTTATTATTATTATTTTTTTTTTGGTAAACCAGAGCATGATATTAAGAAAACTAAGGAGGGATTACATTTGTATTCACAGAGCGATCAAAAGTCACTCCAGAATTGTCCAAATTAACTAAAAGTAGAACCTCAGAAGGAGGGCTTAAAAATACAAAAAAAAATCAACATTTAGCAGAGCACCACGCCGTGCAAGCGCATTCGCATATTTGTTCGCTTCTCTATAACAATGTTGTATCTTCACTTGAGGAATGAGCTTCAGCCCTTCCTTACAGTCCGCCAGAATCGGGTTATTTGAACTAGAGTCACCTGCTCTACCAAGAAATCAACCAGTAACTGAGCATCCAATTCAACTATCACAGCAGGCAAATTGAGGGAAATGCAAAGCTGGATGCCATCACGAAGAGCCCAAAGCTCTACTGCAACACTAGAAGCCTGGCCTATAGCTCTCGCATAACCTCTAATCCAAGTCCCATTAGCATCCCTTATAAGGCCACTCCCCCCCCCCCCCCCCAGCCCGACCGGGGTTCCCCAATGAGGACCCATCAGAATTTAATTTAAACCAATTAGTTGGCGGTGGAAACCACTTGACTTGAATAGTTAACTTGGGAGGTGCATTATGACAGTTTGCTCCAACAAAGACATACTCTGTCACCTTCGCCATCACTTCCTGTTTAAGGTGAAGAGAAGGCCTGGCATTCTGAAAAACCACTCTATTTCTTTGGATCCAAAGGCACCACAGCCCTATCGGAAAAACAATATTCCAATTAAACCCCAAAGGTCCATAGCAAGCCGCATTACACACATTCAATCTAAGCCAGTCCATTAAGCTTATCTCATAGAAGTAGTTTGCTTGCATTGGTGGAGATAAAGAATCCCAAAAGGATATTGCAAAAGTGCACGATCTCAATAAATGGTCTATGGTTTCTGAGGAGTTGTTGCACAAGGGGCAAGTATTAGAATTTAGGACCTCTCTCCTTACAAGAACAGCTTGCACCGGGATACTCTCATGACAGCAGTGCCATATGAAGCACCTAATCTTGGGTATAGTATTAGCTTTCCAAACCCAAGCTCCTCTAAATTGCTCACTGTCCAGATTGCCCATTCTGGAACACGCAATGTGATATGCATCTTTGGGATCAAAATCACCATTAGGAGAGGAAACCCAAGCCAACCGATCCTCAATGTTGGCAAGCCGAGGAATGGGCGTAGCTTTAATTTCCAAAAGGATGTGCCTTGGAATGGTAAAAGAACATTTAGACCAGTCCCACCCAGTGATGGAGACCATGTCCTTTATACGAAGAAATTCTTCCTCCCGTTAAAGAGGACCATGAAGAAAGCTTTTAAACGAGCCTTTATCCAGCCACTTATCAAACCAAAAGGATAAACAGCTATCTCTGCCAGCCACCCACTTGGATCCTTCCCTAAACACTTCGTGACCCTTTGACATTGCACTCCAAACTTTTGAGCAAGCACGCCTAGAGAAATTCCTGTCCAAGGACCTTCTTCTCAGATACTTTTGATTGAGCACCCGCGCCCACAAGGACTCCTTTTCTTTGTGAAAGTGCCAATTAAGTTTGGCAAGAAGGACCTTATTTTTCTCATTGGCAGCTAATAATCCCAGCCCACCCTTTTTCTTTGGTTTGGTGATTTTTTTCCAACTAATGAGATGGAGTTTTTTCTTTGTTTCCGAGTCGCCCCAAAGAAAATTACGACTAAGCCTATCCACTGCTCTTGAAATTTTTGGAGGGATGTCCACACATTGCATGATGTAATTAGGGATAGCCGAGGTTACGGACTATGTGAGAATCATTCTTCCTGCAAAAGAAAGCAAATGGGCTTTCCATCCAGCAAGCCGGTTCTGAACTCACTCAAGAATGAAGCTATAATCCTGGGTGATACCCGTATGCTTAATTGGGAAGCCCAAATACTTCCCTAGATTAGGGGTAGACCGAAAACCCAAGGTGTCACAAAGCCTATTCCTGTCATTTGCTGGAATGTTTGGAGAAAAGAAGACTCTGGATTTCTGGCTACTAACCTTTTGCCCCGACATGTCACAAAAAGAATCCAGAACATCTCGAATAGCAGCACAGTTCTTTTGATCCGCCTTTGCAAACAGGACAAGATCGTCCGCGAAAAAGAGATGCGAGAAAGCGATACCTCCTTGAGAAGCTCGGACAGGATCCCATAGATTATCTTCACATTTTTCAGTAATCAGAGCTCTCAGCACCTCCATACAGAGAATAAAGATATACGGCGAGAGAGGGTCCCCCTGTCTTATACCCCTGGATGGCAGAAAAGGGCTTAAGGCACCTCCATTGAAAAGAATCGAAACTGAAGAGGTAGAAATGCAATCCATAATCAAAGATATGAGTTGGTCAAGGAACTAAAAAAGATGAAGAGTGTCTCTTATAAACCCCCACTCCAATCTGTCATACGGCTTCTCAAGATCAATCTTAATTGCCATAACTCTGGATCGACCTTTTTTCCTAGAGATGGTGTGGATCATTTCTTGGACAATAATGGCATTATCCACCCCCTTTCGCCCAGGGACGAAAGCAGTTTGGAAAAAGGAGACCAAGTCAGAAAGGAGAGGTCTCATACGCGCAACAATGATTTTTGTAATCATCTTGTATACAGTATTACACAAGCTTATAGGTCTGTAATTGCTGAGGTGCTTCAGACTAGAGCACTTAGGAATGAGGGTCACTAAAGTTTGATTGAGGAAATCAGGGATTTTGCAGGAAGAGAAAGCCTCCTTGATTACCTTTCTGACTGAGTCCCCTACCAGTAACCAGAACCTTTGGAAGAACCCCGCGTGAAGACCATCAGGGCCCAGCGCCTTATAAGGTTTGAGGGACCAGAGAGTTGCACGAATTTCATCATCCGTGATTGGACTATCAAGCCCCCTCTTATCAGCCTCCTTCAGAGCACATTTCCAGAAGGGGTGGTTCCAGCTTACCCGATAAGATTTTGTAGAATCTGTGGTAAAAAGCTTGACAAAACCATCCCAAATAAAGCTAGAAATTTCAGAATCCCCATTAAGCTAGTTATCCCTGCAGTCTTTCATACTAACAACACGATTCCGTCTCCTTCGTACCAAGACAGACGTATGAAAGAAAGTTGTGTTCCTATCTCCTTGCATCAATAAATTAACTCTTGACTTCATAGCCCAAAATTCCTCCTCAATCTTGGACAAATCTGCATAATCACTGATAAGCTTTTTTTCCAGATCAATCAAAAAATCATTTGGTCTGCTAGCAAGTGCCACTTAAATGCCTTTCAACCGAGCTCTGAGAATTTTTTTCTTAAGGAAGATATTGCCAAAGTTATCCTTGTTCCAGACCTTTGCTTTTGAGCTGAATTGATCAGTAGCCAATTGGAGATTCGGGGCATTAGTCCAAGCATCTCGCACCAAGTGTGGGAAGGAGGGATGAGACAACCACATTGGTTGGAAGTGAAAAGGCCGAGGAAAATAAATGGAAGGCGGCTTGTGAAGAGACAGTAGAACCAAACAATGATCAGAGTGCACTCTTTCCAGGTGCTGAATAGAAACTTCTGGGTATAGCTCATTCCACTCAGGAGTCGCAAAAACACGGTCAAGCCTTTCTTGAATGAGATTGGTGACAAGACGGCGGTTAGACCAAGTATAACGAGCCCCAGAGAACCCGAGGTCTATCATTCTACAAAAATCAAGGCACTCCTTAAAACAGAGAGCTCTAGCAATATTAACAGCTCTACCTCCAAACTTATCTTCACCGATGAGAACCTCATTGAAATCCCCAGCCAAAACCTAAGGAAGAGAGTGAACAGAAGCTACAGCGGTTAGATTATTCCATAATAGACATCTTTCAGCATATCTAGGGGAAGCATAAATGGCAAATAGAACCCAAGAAAAATTTGAAGAGATTATCTTAACAATGGCGTGAATTTCTTGCTCAGTGGATGCAAGCTCTGAGACCTCAACTTGAGATGAATCCCACAACACCCAAAGACCCCTAGCAAGGCCAATAGTCTCAGTGTGAATAGCCCCATCAAAAGGCAATCTGTTTGAAATAGCTTTAGCTCTTGGACCCCTAATTTTTGTTTCTGTAAGAATCATTATAGCAGGGGAGTAAAGTTGAACCATATCTCTAATAACACCGCAAAAATTTGGGCTTTAAGCACCCCGGCAATTCCAAATAATAGTACTCATCATTACAGACTGATAGCAGAAAAAACAGGACAAACTTCAAGAAGATAATAGGACTGACCCATCACCCTCCACATGCATCTCATCGGCACCCCTCTCATGGTGGTCGACATTGTACACGTCATCAACCCGAATTTCTGCATCACAGTGAGCAACCTGATCACTAAAGCCAGAAGGGTCATTTAGCATAAAATCTCAGGCATCACAATCCACACCCATCATCTCATTTTCTGAACTCTGGTGTTCTTGCAACTTGGGGTTATCCACGGTAAGGGCATCCTCTTGCACCATTATTGGACAGTCCCAAATCTTCAAGAGCTTGGCACTGGCAAAATTGGATGAGATACCCGTCGTGGTGTTACACGAATTTAAGAGCACCAAGACATTTGATATCTCTGCTAACGGCGGTCTCTCCTCCTCCATTCTCACAATGCCATCTTCCACTGGTTGGGTCGGTTTCCCCTTCGAGAGCCCGCCCATTGTTGAGCTTGAGCCTCTAACGGAGAAGACCCTGAACTCCCCAAGATCCATCCCAAACTCCCTGGCAGCGCCGACCCCCTTACCCTTGGTAACTTTCCACATTTGGGTAGTATTTCCTTTATCCATCACGTTGGACTTTTTTGTAGCTCTGGGTTTAGCATTGTGATTCTTTGGTTTTTGATTTTTTGTCTCGGTAATTCCACTCACCTTCTTTGCTCATCACATGTCATCTCCATAAAGGAGAGAGAATGAGTGTGATCTATAAATAGTGCACTTGGCGACAGAGAGCCTTCTGTCATGCTCTGACCCACAATTTTGTCACAGGTAGCTCTGTCATTTTCTTGTCGGTATGGGCTTTTGGGCAAGAAACCTGGGCTTCGAGTTGGGCTAGACTCCCTAGTGGAGATCAAAGGGGAAAAGCGTGCCCCTTCTTTCCATTGCTGACCCATAGCTTTCTTTTTTCGTGTAACTAGCATCCAAGTTCCGAAGGAGCCCTCTTGGGCCTCTGACATGGGCTCAGACTGCTTCTCCGCTTCAGGCTTTGTACTCTTGTCTTCACCCGCTACATCAATCTCCTCCTCTGTGGAGTTTGTAACCTCCGGAGACCGCACAATGTACGGACAAGAATCCATTCTGTGGTCCACTCGGCCACAGGAGACACAAAGAGAATTTAGTCCTTCATATTGCACCGGTTGGTCTAGCTTGCCAATATGGAGCAGCCAAACGAGGGGCTTACCTAAGTTTATTGATAAGTGTAATTTTTACATGATTTTTATTATCCTCTTATTTATTAAAATAGTTAGTTTTCTTTTATTTCTTTTGATTTGATTTGATTTTTTTTATATTTATCTATTCATTTGTGCTTTGAAGGATTGAGAAGATTTCAGCAGCCAAGTAACAAGGGCTTTACATGCAAAGTGGGGCAAAGAAATATTTAATTAGGAGGTAGTGAAGTCAGCATGTGAAGTAAAAAGAAAGAAATAGAAAGCAGGGATTAAGAATAAAGAGAAGCTTCCTGTAGTCATGCCACACGTGAAGGAGCAAAGAAGAAAAGAAAAAAAGAACAGAGGCGGAAATAATTTTCGTGGACCCACATATGGGCTTGGGCTTTTGTCTTACTTCACCGAAATAGAAATAAGAGAGGCTCTAGGTCACTGTGGGTTTTCCTGAAAAAGGCTTTAGGTCAGCTGTATGTGGGCAAGGAGATAAAGAGGAGCAAAACAGAAAAAAAGGGGGCGTTGCATCAGTTTTCTGGAGAAGGGGGCGCGGCATTGAAGAATTTGTTTTTGGGAGTCTTTCTGAAGAGGAGGATCTGAGGACAAAGGTGAGAGCTTCATGTTGATCAACCAATTCAGATGAAAAATATAAGTTTTATTTGTTTTCTTTTCAATTTTATTATGAACTAAATTTTATTTTCTAGAGCGTTGATGTAGTCTAGCAATGAACACATAATTTATATTCTGAATTATTTTATTTTTAATATTTTCATGATTGAGTGTTTAATTCTTATTCTTAATGCTTACTATTTTTTACGAATTATTGTTTGATCAATTGAATTACAATGAGACCGAGAGGTGATTTGTTATTTTAGTTCTAGAATTAAACACCACTAGTTGAGCAAAAGTAGAGATGCTTTACCGCGATTAGAGTGATTTTTCAGAAAATTCAAAGTACGTAGTGAGTCTCCAATTAATTAAATTTGCATAGAGATATGGAATTGTTAGTTGAAGATATTTTTGATATTATTCGGGAGAAGATATTGAATACTTAAGGAATTTTTAATCATCAACAGGAGATTATTAGAATTTAATAATTAGGAAGAATAAATTGAGTGGGATTTGTTAGGTGAAATCAACCGCTCTAGATCCATTCTTATCATATTTTTACACTTTTATATTTTTGCGTTTTGTTAATCTCTTATTCGTAAATTTATTTTTATTAAATAGTTTAATTTAATTCAGATAGTAGAACGTTCCATTTATTTTCGATTTTCCAAATAGTAATTAATTTAGTGAATTTCGGTATTCAATAACATAGTTAATCCCTGTGGGTTCGACATTCGTTTTCTAAAAACACTTTACTACTTGTTACGATTCTGTGCGCTTGTAGATTATTTTACGCGAACAAGTTTTTGGTGCTGTTGCTGGGGATTAACTATTTGTTATTGATATTGATACTATCTAGATATTTACTACTTTGGATTTTATTTTATTTATTCAAAAAAAAATTTTAATTAGGTGCATCTGAGTTTGTTTTCTTTCTTTTCAGGTATTAGAAGTGCATGACCCGATCTAAACTGTTAGAGCATACACTCTTTGATCCTGAAATTGAAAGAACCTTACGTTAGCTCAACAAAGAAAAGAAGAAAGAGGCCAACACATCTCTATCTAATATGGCCGATCAAGAGCAAAAGGCGTTAAGAGACTATGCTATGCCCTCGGTAAATGGAGCTACATCGAGCATAAGGAGGCCAGCCATACAAGCTAATAATTTTGAGATCAAGCCAGCCATCATTCAGATGATACAACAGACTGTCTAGTTCGGGGGGCTGTCACAAGAGGATCCTAATGTCCATATTGCAAATTTCTTGGAAATTTGTGATACTTTTAAACATAACGGAGTGATAGATGATGCAATTCGACTAAGACTTTATCCCTAAGTGAGAAGGGAAAAAGTCTTAGTTGAATCGCATCATCTGTCACTCCGTTATGTTTAAAAAGTATCACAAATTTCCAAGAAATTTGCAATATGGACATTAGGATCCTCTTGTGACAGCCCCCCGAACTGGACAGTCTGTTGTATCATCTGAATGATGGCCGGCTTGATCTCAAAATTATTAGCTTGTATGGCTGGCCTCCTTATGCTCGATATAGCTCCATTTACCGAGGGCATAGCATAGTCTCTTAACGCCTTTTGCTCTTGATCGGCCATATTAGATAGAGATGTGTTGGCCTCTTTCTTCTTTTCTTTCTTGAGCTGATGTAAGGTTCTTTCAATTTCAGGATCAAAGAGTGTATGCTCTAACAGTTTAGATCGGGTCATGCACTTCTAATACCTGAAAAGAAAGAAAACAAACTCAGATGCACCTAATTTAAATTTTTTTTTTTTGGTAAATAAAATAAAATTGAAAGTAGTAAATATCTAGCTAGTATCAATATCAATGACAAATAGTTAATCCCCGGAAACAGCGCCAAAAACTTGTTTGCGTAAAATAATCTACAAGCGCACAGAATTGTAACAAGTAGTAAAGTGTTTTTAGAAAATGAATGTCGAACCCACAGGAATTAACTATGTTATTGAATACCGAAATTCACTAAATTAATTACTATTTGGAAAATCGAAAATAAATGGAACGTTCTACTATCTGAATTAAATTAAACTATTTAATAAAAATAAATTTATGAATGAAAGATTAACAAAACGCAAAAATCTAAAAGTGTAAAAATATGATAAGAATGGATCTAGAGTGGTTGATTTCACCTAACAAATCCTACACAATTTATTCTTCCTAATTATTAAATTCTAATAATCTCTTATTGATGATTAAAAATTCCTTAAGTATTCAATATCTTCTCTCGAATAATTAATTGGAGAGTCATTACGTACTTTGAATTTTCTGAAAAATCACACTAATCGCAATAAAGCATCTCTACTTTCCCTCAACTAGTGGTGTTTAATTCTAGAACTAAAATAACAAATCACCTCTCAGTCTCATTGTAATTCAATTGATCAAACAATAATTCGTAAAAAATAGTAAGCATTAAGAATAAGAATTAAACACTCAATCATGGAAATATTAAAAATCAAATAATTCAAAATATAAATTGTGTGTTCATTGCTAGACTACATCAACACTCTAGAAAAAAAAACTTAGTTCATAATAAAATTGAAAAGAAAACAAATAAAACTTATGTTTTTCATCTAAATTGGTTGATCAACATGAAGCTCTCGCCTTTGTCCTCAGATCCTCCTCTTCAAAAGACTCCCAAAATTTATCTAAATGCACAGTCTAGCATACTGTCCTCAAGCTTCCTACGCAGTGTTCGTATCAATCCGCAGGACCGGTCCTATCACGCTCCCTATTTCTCTTAGCACCAATCCTTCCTAGTATTCAAAAGGAAGCTCCGGAAGGCGAATCCAAATAGCCACTGATGCCTCTGAGGCCCTTGACGGTCTGAAGTTTGGTTTCCACCTTCTAATAGCTAAAAAGTGACCACCAATAAACCAAGGGCCCCCCCTGAGAACCTTGTCTTGGTCAGCCTTCAAAGCAAATCTGATGAGGAAGTAACCCCTACCAAGATGTACACAATCCATCTTGCCGACTGGTTTCCACATGCCAAGGATCCGAGTGTGCAGAAACTGATACCCCATCGACTTGCCAAAGACTTTGATAATCAGTGCATTTGACAATTGGGAGCGTATTCTAGTTTTGGCCTCCCCAGACAGCCTTACCTCTGCTTCACCGTCGGGATATGCTTGAGCTTCTGTATCCGAAAAAGACTTCGGCTCCGCCTCCATATGCCGTTCAAAATCAAAAGCCTGCTCGTACGCACTTGGTATATCACTGAGGAGTTTATCTTGAAAAAACCTCCCAGGTTCGCCGAAAGAAATCGGAAGTGAAGCATCATGTGTACCAGCACAATTGTGCACTTCCTTTACCTTCTTCGTACTTCTCTATAGCTCCTCATCTTCTTCCCTGGAACGTCCAGTGCACTCAGACGTAGGGCTTTGCACGTTCACGTTCATTCTAGTCAAAACTTCGCTGTTATGCCTTGCACTCGTTTGTAAAATCTTATTTATTTATTTATTTATTTATACATTTATATTTATATATATATATATATATATATATATTTACAAGATAAAAATTCTCTCTTGGAGACTTGAACCCTGACCTATACCCTCACACCTTTTAAGCACTCATACTTGTGAAATGACCACCACATTAAAGATGCGCGGTGATAAAATAGTAACAGAATATTTGCTTTTTATAATGAATCACACCCTCAAAATTCCTTATAAGTTATAATATCTTCTACCTTAAATCCACCCATACCAAACATGGTGATTTGGCTATACATGGGCGAGCTTAAATAACTTAAAATATCTCTTTATTAGTTCATGAGCAGGTGAGGAAAAATCACATCTAATTTCTGAACACCTTGTTCAATTTCTTATAGATATTGAAGATGCTACTATCGGAGACACTATTTTATGAAAACTCAATGCAATATTTTTTTCTCCCTTTTTGTCAATGATTTTTTCTTAACCACAAAATGACATTTTTGTTGCTTCCAAATTGCGAATCAACAATTAAAGACAAGAATGGATTTTCATTGAATCACGGGTCTCTATTTTTTTTTTGGCTCTTTGCTTTTTGTACGCATTGGATTCCAGCTTCCTGCAGCAAACAAAAAATCATTAATTTCAGAATTCTGCATCTCCATCGTTTAGCTCGACTTTTTTGCAGAAACAAATTTATGACCACTCTTTATTTTGTAGGGTCTGCCCTAGGCCTAGGCCACTTAGGCCCCTAATTTATTTTAATACCTCCAATTTATATTTATATATATATATATATATATATATATATATATATATATATATTAGAGGTATTAAAATAAATTAGTTTACATTTCTTTTCTACTATTAAGAATGCTCAAAGAATTTAGTATTGCTAGAGATAAGACAAATTTAAATACACAAGTCTTACAAATAGATGTAACACTAATCGCAAATAATTCAAATAGGATAATATTAAAAATACTACAATTTTGCTATATAACCTTCATAATTTGAATATGATAATGAATATAATAGGTGGACTTCAACAACCTATTAAATACAATTTTTTTTTTTTTTTGGTGATTGATGATATATCTTTATAAGTCTCATATTGTAAAGTTAATAATATCCCTAGCATCTTTGTAAGCCTCATGTCACTGATCACATTTGCTATTACATTAATTTGTAATTTTTTTGTAGTAAAATTTATTATAACTTTAGCATTTTCCCCACAAATACACAAAAAAAAAAAACCAAGAAATTCATATTAAAAGTAAAAATAATGGATTTAAAAAAATTATTATATAAAACATTTGTTAAATATTATTTAAGTGATAAAGTAAAGGTCTCATTTGAAGATTTTGTCTTAGGCCTCCAAATCATTCGGGCAGCCCTGCTTTTGTGCTATAATTTTGGACCACACCCTTTTACCAAGAGTAAGTTTCAAAGCACAAAAAATTACACACTTTTTCACCAAAATGCTTTGCATTAATGTTTATGGTGGGATCCAAATGAGTTGAAAATGTGGGCACGTGTAAAAAATTTTGTGAATTTTTTTGTGTAGGTAGCAAAACTCGCATGAAAAAAGTTATTGAGAAAGTTAACAGATGTCCTTGATTATGAAATATTTTTATTAACTTTTTATGGGAAAAGTGAAAAATAATTGACTTTTTTGACACAATTTTATATTTCCCATGAAAATGGTATCTAAATTTTCCTAAAATTTTCAATTAAAAATTTTCCTAAGGGCACCCATTAATAGGACTCAAAGTTTGTAAGATCATTTATCACCTGTTATTGGCTTTTAAACTCATTGACTTAAGCTTTTGGGCGAAATATGTGGTGTCCATATATATACTAATTACTCAATTGCAAAGTCTCTTAAGGTGTTCTTTCCTCAACAAGTGGTATCGAAGCCAAGATGGTATGCATCAAGGATACAAGGTTTTAAGGGTCCTTTTTGCCACTAGAATAGGAATAGGGTGCGCGTACTTGGAGCGTGCGCACAAGGTTCCCTAAACATGGACATGCAAGGTTCCTATGGATGAGAAGTATATTGGATAACTATTGCATGCAACCAATGTCTCAACATGTGAGATCAATGGATGTGTGCTCCCCACCAATTGTGAGGCATCGATTGCATGCAAGTAATGTATAAAATAATTTTCCCCTAAGTAGGGGTGTGCATGGGTAGAGTTTGAGATATTTTTCAACTTTTTCGGGTTGATAAATATCCAACCCAACCCAACCCAATTTGTTTCCATTTCATCAAGTTTAATAAACAAAATGGATTTTTATTCAACTGTTTAAGCCCATTATTCAATAAAATATTACAATGTATACAAATGAGCGTAATATTTATATTTTATCAAAACTAAGACTAGAAATCTCAAAATAATTCAAATTAAAATTTTAATCAAAATCAAAATCCAAGATAAATCAAACTAAAAATTTGAAACGCACATATTTTTTTTACTTAGCGTGGATTGTGGGTTGAGTTAGGTTACATGGATTCGAAATTTTACCTACCCAAACCCAACCTAACCCAAGCTTAAAAGAATTTTACAACCCTACCCAACCCAATCCATCAACCCATGAAAAATAAGCATAAGATATCAATTTGGGTTCAGTTGAGTTGGGTTATTGGATTGAATGCACCATCTCTAGAATTCCGAAGAGATTTAGCAAGTTGTTAGTATTATATGCTTTGTTAGAGGTCAATTTATTATCATTACCTCATCATAATTATACATATGCAGAAGAGGTTGCACAAACATCATTTCAACACTTTTTTTTTTTAGAAAGAACATCATTTCAACACTGATTGAAAAGAAGAAAGAAAAAAAAAGCATAACTTTTCATGTCAGTGTTTGTTAAGACATATGTGATTCACTTGTTAGGAACATATGTCACTATTTTATGTAATTAGCTAATCCTTTGACAAAATGCACTTTACTTGTATTTTGGTAGATCTAGGATGTATTTAATACTTCAAGAAACTTGTTTCAAGATCAAGTGTTAAAACTATGCAAGTCTATCCAAGATTCAAGTGCGGAAAGTGTTGTTCATTAAAACTCGACAGCTAGCCATATATCGAGCCTTGAAGAGCTATTGAAGCCCGTGGCTCAACAGCAGCTCGACAAATAGGCATCTGTCGAGATTTATGAAATTTAGAATATCTTATATGTTTTTCATTCAATCCGTGATTGTATGTTTAGGCTTTCTTTTATCACAACCCTAGACATATAAAAGGATTATTTTAAGAGCCGTCAAAGGTGGACATAAGTTGCACAAGTGTTGAGCAAAGTTTGTTCAAGCAAATTATGACCAGAGATAGAATTTTCCCTAGTTCATCTTTCTTGTGAAGAAATTGTTGTGTTTGTGACCAAGCATCTTCTCGATCTTCATCGTGTGATGAATTGAAGAACTTTGCAGCCAACAACCTTCTCTAGTTAGTGATTGAAGTCACGTACTGGGAGCCACGCAATTGGTTAGTCACGTACTAGGAGCCGTGCATTGCAAGGAGAGATTGTCACTACAGAACAAGTCTAGTTGGGTATTGAGGTATCGGTTCAACTGTAAGTTGGTATAAGGTACTGAGATTCCTTTACTTGTAACCACTTGTTGTGATAATAGTAGATTCTCAGGAGTGGTGACCTTAAAATCACCCGGTGGAGTTTTTGCTGTGTAGGTTTTCTCCATTCGCAAACAAATCACCGTGTCAATTTATTTTCCACTGCGTACTTAGTTGAATTGTTGATTTCTTTGTGCTACCACGCGTTTGCATGTTAATTTGATTAATTAATAAACTTAACTAATTAATCAATTAATTTATCACAAATGGTCAATACATTTTTGGCCTATCAAGTGGTATTAGAGCAGGCACACTCTAATTAGGGCTAATCTTTGTTGTTTGATCCATTGACCCCTGTGTGTCATGAATAGAGGACAGTCTCTTATTATACATCCTTTATTTGATGGTACTAACTACGCATACTGGAAAGTACGCATAGAGCTTTCTTGCAGTCTCTAGATGAAAAGGTGTGGCAAGTTGTAGAGATTGGCTGGCCCAAGCTAAAGGAAGCGTCGGGCGATTGGGATGATGATAAGATCAAGGCGGCGAACTTCAACAGCAGAGCATTGAATGCCTTATTCAGTGTGGTCACCAATGAGGAGTTCAAGAAGATATCCTCCACTGAAACTGCAAAGGAACATGGACCATTCTCCAGACAACCTATGAGGGAATAAATGCTGTCAAGGACTCGAAGCTTCAAAGGCTCATTACTAGCTTTGAGGAGATTAAGATGGAGTAGAATGAGTCATTCGATGAGTTCTATGCCAAGCTCAAGGACATAGTGAACTCAGCTTTTAATCTTGGGGAAACCATTCCTGAACCCAAGATTGTGAGAAATGTGCTTAGATATCTATCCAAGAGTTCCATACCAAGATCACCGCAATCGAGGAATCAAAGGACATTGAAAAGATTCCTTTGACAGAGCTGGTTGGTAATCTGCAGACCTATGAGTTAGGTTTAACAAGAATTGGTAAGTCTGGTAAGGGCAAGAGCATGGCATTGAAGGCCAAGAGCAGTGATACTGATGAGTCTTCAGACGATGAAGATTCTAAGATGAAGTCCTACATTACAAGGCAATTCAAAAAGTTCATGAAGAATGCCAATGGGAAGGGCTTCGACAAGGACCGTAGGCAATCTAGCTCCTTCCAGTTCAAAAGCCAAGATAAAGGGAAGAAGGATGCTGGGGATGGTAGTCAGTACACTGTTCCTTCATGACTAAAATGCTTTGGGTGTCAAGGCTTCAGTCATATGAAATGAGAGTGCCCTACATATCTCCAGACCATTGGGAAAAGCAAGGCACTTGCTGTTACTTTAAGCAACACCGAACCTGAGGATGATTCCTACAATAAGGATAACGGAATCCTAAATGCCTTCACTGCCATTGTCAATCCTACTGAGGGGACTGTTGAAGATGTAAAAGAAGAAGAGGAATTGGTGGAGTCCAAGTTTAAGAAGATGGATGAACAAGATGACATCTACACAGCCTATGCAAAGTTGTACAAGGTCTCAGAAAAGTATAAGAAGTTGTATAGGATGACCACCAAGAAGCTTTGTGATGTGGAGCTTGAGTGTGAAGAGCTTTTCACAAAGTTTGTTGAAGCCAATCAGACTATTGGAGCACTAAGGTTTGAGAATAACTTCTTGGCTGAGAAGATCAAGAAGCTAGAGGTAGAACTATTCCAAGTCAGAGCTCAGCTGGAAAGGACTTCAAGCACTAAGCTCGATGAAATGTTCAGTCTTCAGAAATGTGCTTCCAATCAAACCGGTTTAAGGTATGATTTCTCTTCTCCTAGTATTGCTTCTACTAGTTCTACTGTTTTTGTTCCTCCTACTAATAATGTTGAAATTGAGAACACTAATGTTAAAACTGATTTTGCTAATGAGAACATAGAAAAGGGTAAATCTATCTTAGGAGCACCCCCTAAGCAAGATAAGAAAGAAGTTAAAAACCCTGGGGCTAAGAAGGCTAACTCTCAAAAGCCTAAACAGAAGAAGCAGCATCTCTGTCATCACTGTGGAGCAGCCTGTCATACTCGATCAAATTACTATAAGTGTTTAGCCACTCAACAGAGCAATGGCATGATCGCATCGGGAAACCAGAATCAGTTTCCATCCTCGTTTGCTCTTCTTGGAGATCTTCTCAAAGCCATCATGTTCCTTTCGAACTTGAACGGTTTCAACTCTTCCCCCTCACCGCCGGATCAAGGTTTTGCTAGACGGAAAGGTTCTTCCAAGGTATGAAAGGAAAAGGGCTCTAAGTGATTTTGTCACTTCTTCTCTCTCTCCTTTCTTGTTTTTGTTTGCATTACTTGTGTGTTTTGCTTTCAAGTTTTGAGTCAATCTAGTTTTTATGCTTTGCTTTGTTTAACATGTTTTTGTTTGTTTTCAGTTTTGTTTGTTTTGTTTTTGATATAAATATAAAATAAAATAAAATAAATTGAAAAATCAGAAAAATACAAAAACAGTGTGTGTTTGTGTACTTTGGTACTTGTGTACCTTGGATGGCCATTGAAACAAAGTTTTCTAAACTTTGTATCTTTTGTAACTTAGATAAGCATCTCCATGCATAACTAAGCAAGTGAGCTTTGTGGCTCTTGTTTGTGATGAGTAAGATTAAGTAATCTCTTGTACTTAACACTCATATCACTCTTTTTGACGGGAATGACTAGAAAATTCTAAGAGAAATGTATAAATAATCATCTCACCACTGTTGTCTGCCAATCATGAAATGACATTTGTGTGCTTCGGCATAGCAAAATTGGAATGTCAAATACTTAACATCATTGGGTATTTCTTTTCTATCTCTTATATGTCCATGCATGATTTTCTTAAAAAGAAAAATATGCAAAGAAATAAAAGCAAAAAGATCAAAATGGTTTATATATGATTGCAAGCGTGTATTCTAGGAGATGTGAGAGTTATAGGATATACCTCGAAGGTGATAGTCCCCATCAAACAGTTATGATTGTGTGTGAGTTAAAATGATTTTCTCATATCTCAAATCATCATAACATGTATACATTTATGCAATCTTGCGATATTTTTCACACACAACACACAGTATTCTTTGCTACTCTTGATACATGTGCAGGTACAACGTGATTTGGCCATCACAAGGATTACATGTGTTAATGTATGCTCACTAAACTGTCTTAACTTGTTTTTGAAATATAAAATTGGTTAGACTTGTTGTGTGTGTGTGTGTGTGTTTTTGGGATCTATGTGCTTAATTTTTTGGTTGAAAGATGATTTTGAGAATTCAAAATGTTGTTTGGATCCTTGGTTGAGTTGCATGCTTAATTGCATTCATATTTGTGTTTTTCTCTTCTTGAAAAATTGTTTTTAAGCAATCTCGACACCTCTCGATACCTAGCTTATCTATTGAGCTCTTCAGTTGCTTTTTATTGCAATCTCGACACCTCTAGACAGCTAGGTGGATCAATCGAGAAAGTTCCTGTCCCCTCGATACCTCCTCGATACCTCCTTGATTCATTAAGCTTGTTTTGCTGTGGACACCTCTGGAAACCTCTCAATAGCTGCATCTGTCGAAGATTTTAAAGCTCGACACCTCTCTCGACACCTCTATCTGTCGAGAATTACTGAACACTTATATGTAGGTTTCAGGGCGATCCAATCTTCATTTTCTCGATCTCTCTCGATTTGTCCATGTCTATTCACCTCCCAAACTTCTCTCTCTCACTCTAAACTTCATTCCCAAGAGATTTTCGGCCTTAATCAAGTTCTTCTTCACTTGGTAAGTGTCTAAATCTCTCATATTCATGCATTTCATGCTTTGTAACCTAAGTTTTTCGGATTTCTACAAAATTTAGGGTTTTTTCAAAATCAAAGAGGTTTTTGTGAAATTTTTGGGATGGGTTTTGAAGATTTGATCTTAAAAACTTCATGCATTGCATCTCATGAGCATTATAACAATATTGTCATGCATTTAGATGTGTGCAATTGATTGTGTGCTGGTAGGATTGGATTGGGCTAAGCCCATGATGCAATTATTTTTGCACATCACATGCTCATGCATTTTCATTCATACGTCCTTTACATTCAATATATTTTTATATATTTGAACTGTTTTTGGGACTTTTCTAAGTGTTTCTTTCTTCCCCCCCCCCCCCCCTACTCTCTAGTTTACATTAGTGTGTCAATGGCACCGAACTGTAAGTCTGCTTTGTCCCGGAACCCTCTTTGTTCTGGGGCATCTTCGTCTTCTGATCCTACCCCCTCTTCTGTTTGGTTCCATGATAAGGATGCCCAAAAGGACTTCTCGGAGAACTTCTCTAGATGAGGCATTCATTTGGAATGCCGAGTCATCTTGTCGGACTTATCCGATACTAACCTACCCACTGTCATTTGCAATTAGGGTTAGGAGTCACTGTGTGACATCCCGGTCACTTGTCCTTCCATGCTGATCTAGGAGTTCTACTCCAACATGCATGGACTGGATAATTCTGTACCTCTTTTTCATACTCGCGTTCGAGATACGTGCATAGTGGTCACACCGGATATTGTATCCGAGGTGCTCCATGTCCCGAGGGTATAGCATCCTGACTACCCCGGTTATAAGCATCTGAGGACTATGTCCAAAGACGAGATGATTTCTACTTTTTTTGAGCACCCTTCTAATTGGGGTGATCGTTAGTTTACTCCATGTTTGACCTTTGCTAAAGGTCCTAGATTCATGAACATGGTGATGACTTTTGTTTTGCACCATTTTTCTCATTATAACTCTATCACAGAGCCTCTGCTCGATTTTTGCTTTCTTTGTTAAAGCATCTCACTATAGATTTTCCCTCACATTTCATTCTTTCTATCATAGATGTCTATAAGGATACAGCGACCCATAATAAGCTCATCTTCCCCTCAGCTATCATGAGGATCTTACGCCATTTTTCTGTTCCATTTCCCATTTCCGACCACTTCCCCTTTATGTGTGCCATTGACTACGCTATCGTTAAACGGAGCAAGGCGCAGTTTCGATTGAGGCAGTCTAGTATGGCAGCTCCTCCCACTCTTTCAACTCCATCCACCTCCACTCCCTCTACTTCAGCAGGAGGTGTGACTCTAGACGTGATCATGGCGCAGCTTCAGCACATGGATGCTCGCCTTAACACTCTCACTAATGAGTTATGTCAAGTGAACACCCGGGTCGGCCGTATTGCTAGACGGCAGGGTCGCCTTGGTGGCTTTGTGGAGTCTCCTTCTCCTCCTCCCGAGGCATCTGAGACATCCGAGGACGATGACGACAATGATGACGAGGATGGAGATGCTAGCTCTTCCAGCTCTGATGAAATGTCTACTTGACACTCTTACCTTTTGTCATCCGTGACAAAAAGGGGGAGTAGTTTTGGTTGTGAGAGTAGTCATACTTAGGAGGAGAGTTAGTATAGGAGATTTGATGTAGTAAGGACTAGATGTATTTTTTTTCTTTTGTTTCTATTTCAGATACATCATATCTTGTATATTGGTCTTGTGACCATTTTGACATACATTGTAATTATATTCTTTTTATATTGATGTATGTTCTTTCACCTATCCTTACATGTGTTGTTTCTTTTCTCTCTTTATGCATATGCTTCTTATATATTGTATGCAATCTATTATTTCTGTTTCACACAAAGATACCTTAATGAGTTTTGTTTAAAGTGTTTCAGAAATACAGGTTGTCAAAGTCTTTCTTGCCATAAACTCTCTTTTTGCAAAGTTTTTCAAGAGTTTGAGCTAGGATAGATTTTATTGTATTCAATAAGTGAATATGAGTTGAGTGATTTATGACTTCTCTCATATCTCATTTGTTTGTTGTGGTTTTATCACGGATTGCCAAAGGAGGAGATTATTAGGACATATGTGATTCACTTGTTAGGAACATATGTCACTACTTTATATAATTGGCTAATCCTTTAACAAAACGCACTTTACTTGTATTTGGGTAGATTTATGATGTGTTTAATACTTCAAGAAACTTTTTTCAAGATCAAGTGTTAAAACCATGCAAGTCTGGCCAAGATTCAAGTGCAGAAAGTGTTGTTCATTAAACCTCGACAGCCAGCCATCTATCAAGCCTTGAAGAGCTGTTGAAACCCGTGGCTCGACAGCAGCTCGACAAATAGGCATTTGTCGAGGTTTATGACATTCAGAATTTCTTATATGTTTTTCATTCAATCCGTAATTGTATGTTTAGGCTTTCTTTTCTCACAACTCTAGACATATAAAAGGATTATTTTAAGGGCCGTCAAAGGTGGACACAAGTTGCACAAGTGTTGAGCAAAGTTTGTTCAAGTAAATTGTGACCGGAGATAGAATTTGCCCTAATTCATCTTTCTTGTGAAGAAGTTGCTGTGTTTGTGCACCGTAGGGTTTTGTGACCAAGCATCTTCTCAATCTTCATCGTGTGATGAACTGAAGAACTTTGCAGCCAACAACCTTCTCTAGTTGGTGATTGAAGTCGCGTACTAGGAGCCACGCAATTGGTTAATCACGTACTGGGAGCCGTGCATTACAAGGAGAGATTGTCACTACAGAACAAATCCAATTGAGTATTGGGGTAAGGGTTCAACTGTAGGTTGGTATAAGGTTCTGGGATTTATTTACTTATAACCACTTGTTGTGATAATAGTGGATTCTCGGGAGTGATGACCTTAAAATCACCCAGTGGGGTTTTCTCATGTAGGTTTTACCCATATGTAAAAAAATTACCGTGTTAATTTATTTTCCGCTGCATACTTAGTTTAATTGGTGATTTGTTTTTGCTACCACGCGTTTACATGTTAATTTGATTAATTAATAAACTTGGCTAATTAATCAATTAATTCATCATAATGGGTCAATACATTTTTAGCCTATCAGGGTTTACAATTTATGTGTGTATAAATATGTTGTGTTTACACATTACAATTATTAAAAGGAAAATATAGATTAGAAAAAGGATAGGAATCGTATAAGAGATTTCATTATCTTACAATGATGATGTTGTCTGAAAAAATAAATAAATAAATAACAATTGGACCAACAATATGTGGACAGGACACGAGCTCGGGTGTCCCTATTGAACTCCAGAAACGAAAGTCAAGAGAAGTCACCTTCTACATTCTCTATTCTACTAATGAAAATTGCATTTTTGGATTATTATCAGGTTTCCATGGGGCTGGGGCAAATCATGAGACTCTCAATCTATTTAAATATTAATTAAATAATAATAATTTTTATATAATTGCTTGTTTAGATGCAAAATTACTAATTAAATATCGACATCTCTTTTTAAATTGATAATATAGTTAATTCACTTAATATTTTTTAAAAATGTTATATTTATTAACTAGTAATTATATATATATATATATATGATTTTTTTTTCACAAAAATTATTTTTTAATTTGTTAACAACTAGTATATTATATATCAATAAAGCAACACCTATACTACTGTCAATAAAATAAAATAAAAAAGTGAAGTTCTATCTAATAAAAAACGTGACCACCTATATTATAATTTTTTTCCTTTCATAAAACCAAAGCAACACCACCCCCAAACTAATGATAATTAAAATAAATATGGACCGTATAAAAACTTAAAGCTAAGCTAAACAAAAGTGACTGACTAACTCTATTTTATCAAGATAAAACACTGATTTCTTTTTTTGTCTTCTACCTCTACCAAGGGTATATTAAACAAACACAAAGTAAAGCTAGTTTTCACCTATAAAAACTAGCAAAGTTAGAGAGAGAAGTTTTTTTTTTTTTTTTTTTTTTTTTTTTTTATTTAACACAACTCTAAAAGGAACGGAGAAGAAGGTCCAACACAACTATAAAGAAGAAGAAGCTTTAAAAAAAATTACTTTTAATGCTTTAAATATGGTTTGTGGCAAAATTTCCAGCAATACTTTCCAAAAAATAAGGTTTGAGATTTTTTTGTTTTTATCTGTTTATTTCAGTTTGTTTTGTTGTAGAGAAAAGGAGAGGGTAAGTGATTTTCTAGCTTCTATGTGTGGAAGACTATAAGTTCTACACTCTAGAACTCCCACGTAGAGAAAACCAACCATTGGTTATACATTAAATGAAGATAATTTTTTATGTTTTTTTTTTTTTATAGAGGAATACTATGTTCCCAATTGTAGGGTCCAAATTTGGTAGGCCAAGCCCAGGCTTTGCAGATTGTGAGCCCAATGAACCCAGAACAATAAATTTGTAGAGAGTGGGTGAAAAAGCTGGGCTGGTTATGGATTTAGCAACGATTCATTTATGCAAGTAAGAATAAAACGATGTTCAGACAATTGTCAAGTGGATCATATTCAAATCCGAAGAGGCTTAATATTTATGGAAAAATGAATACAATTCTCTTTCTCCCCCCCCCCCCCTTTCTTTCAGAGACCTATTCCCTTTATATATCCTCCTTCTTCTTCATCTTCACCGTACACTTGTTCTTCATCCAAGCATTCACTTGAGTACATGTCACATCAGACGTCTGCTTTAGTCTGCCGTGAGTAGTAGTAGCTGAGGTTGCACTGTTCAGGTGTCTTCTCCACATAAAAGCGGCCAGGAAAGTTGCTGCAGTGCATTAAATGCGGTGGTAGCAGCTTTTCCTTTTAGATATTTTTATGTTCTTCTCATCCCTAGGCATGCCCAGAGTTTGCTCGTTATCGTGGAGTCACTTGGGAAGGTCGCTCAGGCCTTCAGTATATTTGCTTGATCAAGTTCTCTAGTGATCCGATGAGAAGGACCTCTTCGGACCAACAGGATCGTCTTCGGACATATCCCAACATTCATTTTCAAGTGCATTTCCCCCATACGGACTCAGCCCTAATCCCTTTTACCTCTTCGGACAAACAGTGATACTCAAATTGGGCCCCAGGCCCAATATGTAGCATTGGGCTTTCACACCCACACCAATATTTTTACAACACTTTCACAATAAATTATAAGTGACTGGTTGTTATGAGTTGTTATTAGTAGAAGAAAAAGAAAAAAAAAAAGTGATTTTAGCTGTAAGTTTAAATTAAAACTAATAACAACTTATCACGTATGATTTATTGTAAAAGTGTTGTGAAAATGTTATGAACGTAGCACTTCTCTATTTTATATGAGTGATATGTTTTATCAATCACAAAAAAAATAAAAATATTTATTAGGAGGTCCAATCATATTCATTGCCAAAAATTTATTAGGTAGTTGATAAAAGTTATAGTAAATTTATTTTCTTTCACTCTCTTATTTTCTTCACCACCTCCCTTTTTTCTGCTTTTCCAATTTTCTGCCAACCAGATCTTTGTCACGGTGAGGATGTCACAGCAGATGAACAAAAGGTGTTCAAATAGCCATCCTTTCATTAAATCTAAGACTATAACTTTTCCCACAACTTGAGGAAGTGGTTAACTGTGACCGAGAAAAAGTCACTTTTACATAAACTCACCACTTTTTTTTTCTACTACTCGCAGTCAACCACTTCAATAAGTCGTGGAAGAAGTAGGGTTGTAAATGAACCATGTCATTCATAAACAGCTTAGGCTTAACTTAATAATAATAAAAAAACCCGTCCATGTTTATTTATTTATACACAAACTAAGTTTGAGCCTTAGTTATAAGCTAGTTTAATAAATGAGTTGAGCCCAAAAAGAAAAAAAAAAAAAATTGTTCATGAACAGGATCGTGAACATTTGGGCTCGATACAAAATAAGTTGAGCCTAGACTTATTTATGAGCATGGTAATAAGCTTCATATGAGTATGATAATTCTTGTGTTGGATCTTAAGCTCAAAACCTTGATATTGAACTCAAGCTCAGCTTGACTAATAAAACTAAGCCAAGCTCAAACTTTAGACTTTTTGACAAGCAAGAATTCAAACAAATTTGTGTTTTAGGCTCATACATGCTCGTTCATATTTGTTAATGCAAAAGCTAAATCATGTTTGTTTATTTATAAACAAGCCAAATTTGAGTCTTAGTTTTAGGCTTGTATAGTAAAAAACCTAAACCCAAAAAAATAAATTGTTCATGAACAGACACAATACAAAACAGGCTGAACTTAGACTTGTTTATTTTACCCTTAATTGATTTGATTCCCCCAATTTACCAAAATTTAGGAATGCTTAATTGGGAACTAAGGGGAAAAATAGGTATTTTATGGTATTTCTTAATCCTGGAAAATTAACACTTCTATTGGTTTTGAAATCGGACTGTTCAAAGAACCGAAAAGTGGGGAGAGGTAAGGTTTTTGTAGTTGGATCGAGGTAATCTAGTCTTAATTGTATATAAATATATTAACCAGGACATATTATGGAACCTCTAGAACTGAGATTCTAGCCCTAATAGCAGAGAAATTCTAACTACTTTTCAAGTCCTACCAATAGTGAGCGAAATTCTAACTACATTTTACAAAACAAAGAGGTGATTGGTGGAAGTGGAACATAAAGTGAAATATTAAGATTGGAGTAAATATTTTCCAAAAGGTATTGTTTCAAAGAAATTAATACAGAACTCAATTAAAGCCAATAGAAGCGTTAATTTTCATTGATTCAACTTGTTACTTTGTTCTCACTCAGCTCCCTAAACAGGGTTGGGCATCGAGACATGTGTCCAAAACTGGACACGTGTTCGCCTCTCAATGTGTCCAATGGAACTAGCCATTGGAGAGAGGCCTCTCCCCCCTAAACAATAGAAACTTTGTAATCATTAATTAATATATTCTCACATTTTCTTAGCACGCAAACAAAAAAAAAAAAAAAAAAACAAAAAAAAAAAACGATATTAATAACCAAACAACACCTTAGCTTTTCTTTAGTGTTGTTTGCGTGGTTTTTGGTCATATGTTGCATTTAATTCTCAATCACAATGGTGAGCAATTGGAAAGGTATTGTTTAGTTTACTTTTTTTTTTTTTTTTTTTGGGTAATGTTTCATTTACTTTATTATTATTATTTTTTTTAGTTTTAACTTATGACGTCTGCTAGCTATCATCAGACCGAGACACCAATCAGTTTTTAGTGTATATGGAGATTGAACCTCAAATCTCTTATTCAACTATTAGAGACTTTACCAGTTGAACTAACAAGAACCCATTTGTTTTATTTACTTTCGACAATATTTTCAAGATTAAATCTATAGCATTTTTTAAAATGGTTTTTTTTTTTTTTTTTTTTTTTTTTAAGAATACATTTCCATGGATTTTTGTAGTAAAAATTCTTTTCATGGCCAAATTTCATGGCTTTTTAAAGTATTTTTGAAGAAATCCAAATTTTAGGGCTCTTGAGACTTCATTTAGAAAATACATCTATCAAATGATTTAGTTTTAAAATATGTTTTTAGAGTTTTATTTAGAAATCAACTTGAACAACCTTTTGATAACAAATTTTAAAGCAAAGCTTTAGGAAGCTTTTTGAAAAGCATTTTGTAAAACAATTTAATAAAAGCCTTTTGAAAGCACTTTTTTTAGAGAGTTCCTTTGGACCAAGCCATTTATTTTTTGGGGGGATTGTGTTTGTGATGATAACTAAAAAGCTAGCATATCAACACTTCCACCCTTGAGAAATCATTCAAGGATTACAAAAGTTCAAATAAATAAATAAATATATGTGTGTGTGTGTGGACCTTAGGGATGGCAATTTTGCCCCATCCTGCTTAACCCGCCCCTCCCCCGTTTCGCCCTGCACGGGTTTTCCCCGCCCCGCAAAGGTGATGGGGCAAGATTTTAGCCCCGCACCACAGGCCGGGGCGAGGATGGGTTTAGACTTTTTAAACCCGCCCCTCCTCGTCCGCACCCCGCCCGCATTGCTAAGGGTTATAATTGAAATTTTCATACTCTAAAACCTTACTATCTAAATAACATATTAATATTAGCTTATTTTATTCTCTCCAATGTGGTTCTCTGCCTTTATTTCGTTATGTGTTATGCTGAGTTTTTTTTTTTTTTTTTCCTTTATGATTAACGCTAGGATATACTATTCAATTTTTTTTCTAAAAATTTATTTGATTTGATGGGATAAATTTAGTTATAATTTCAAGTATATTTTTATTAATGAAATAGGTTTCATTAAAAAAAATTGTACTAATTGTAGGGTAAATAAACAAAAAGTAGAGTTTTACAAGGTGGGACGGGCCTTCGCAGGGCCCCAAGGGGCGGGGATGGGGTGAGAAAGTTTTTCCCGTCATGCGGGACAGGGATGAAGATCCCATCCTTCGGCCCTGCCCCGCCCCATTGCCATCCTTATGTGTGGTGTGTGTGTGTGTGTGGGGAAAGGAGATAAAAATCACACATTCATTTACTCTATAACATTAGTTCAATATCCATATAGCTATATACATATGAATATAAAGATCAAAGGACTTAAATAAATAAATAATAGGTGCATATATCTCAATATCAAGATCTAAATATTTAAACACATAGAGCTTGAATATATAAACTAAAAGTATACAAAGATCAATATAGATAAATTTATTCCCAA
Organism: Quercus aquifolioides; assembly: GCA_019022515.1. NCBI lineage: Eukaryota > Viridiplantae > Streptophyta > Magnoliopsida > Fagales > Fagaceae > Quercus > Quercus aquifolioides. The sequence continues at coordinate 52,729,668 of CM032334.1, read as the reverse complement.
AAAGCATAGATCCACACCATGGTTAAAACTCTATACCCATGGATCTATCAATATATGATTGTGTACATCAAGGTGTATGTGAGAATATAGGCATATATGGAAGCAATAATATAAGAGTATAGTTAATACATTAATCTAATAAGCTTAGAAGCATAGAGATAATATACTACTCACATAGCATACATTAAGTATTCTCTAAACAAAAAAACAAAAAAAAAAACATAAAGTAAAGAAAAATATGAAATTTATTTACTTAAATGGAAATCTAGACTAATAAAGCAATAAAAGGCGGTAAGAGGCTTACTTTAGGGGTGATTAGAAGGCTAAAGAGGCCGTAATTTAGTGCTGGAAATTTTAGGAAAAGAGGATTTGGAATCTTAGGATTAGATTAAAAAAAGATGATATTTGATGATGGGTAAAGATTGATGATCAAATAAATGGGGAAAGGGGGAAATATTTAAAGGAAAATGGGTTGGCCATTAGGATCAACCCTACCATAAGCCAGGCATATGGCAGGGGTGGGCCGGGTCTGCTGGCCAACTCATTTTTCTACTCTTTCGGATCTTATCTTTGAGCAGCTGTTTGGAGGTCTTCTAGAACTTGGATTTTTGTGTTCTTGCAATCCTTAAAAAGTTCTTGCATTCCACATTCTAAAGGTTCCAGCATTATTCAATTTAGAGTAGCGGTCAGGAAGATCCAGTTGGAAGAAGGGTGTTTCAGCGTAGAAATTTGCAAAGCTGATTTTTGCCTATATTGTGCATGTGATATCTCTCAATCCAAAAATGATATTGTTGAGCCATTTTTTCTTTGACATACATAATTGATCCTAATTCAATGATATTCTGGATTTTTGCATAAATTATGGCTGAACAAAACAGTTGTTTGTGTGAAGACGCCCCAAAAAAAACAACTTTTGGTCCCCAAAAAAAAGTGTCATTGGAAGGATTTTGATGCCTATTTTGTAAATATGTTTGTTTTATTGTCCCAATACTCTGATTTAGCAAGTTGGAGGCTTCGGAAAATGGTGATAAAATCATTATTTTGCATAAAGCTTCCACTTTTTTTTTATATTCTTTTAATTCAAGTGGGGTTTTTGTCATCCATGTTAAATTGAAGTTCACCACGAGACATTTTCAATGACTCCTCACTTGAATCAATTTGTGGTCGTTTGATTATAATTTAATCGAGATTAAACTATAATCAAACATTACAAAAATGGCTGTTTTTTTATTATCAAAGATTCAACATTTTCGTAATATCTTTCTCGTTTCAACTACAATTTAGGCCTGTAAACTATCATTTTAAAGACAATTTCATGATCTTTAACATGATCACAAATTTATTACGATAGAATGGTTGAAATTTTGGTCAAATATTGACTAAACCTCGATTAGGGTTGGTCAAATTTAGTTAAAATAAGTCAAATAATTTGAAATGATGATTAGGTTAAAGTAAATTGGAATTTGGTGGTTAGATGAATTTGGAGCTAATTTATTGTTGAACAACTTAGTCAAACTCAATCAAATTTAGTTTATTAAAATGAGGAAATTTTGGGATTTTGGGCTCTCGAACCATTGAAATAATTTAGCCAACACCTAATTAGGACAAATCAATTTATTTCATGTAATATTCCTTATTTTTCCACGTTAGAAATGTTTTTTATTTTATTTTTTATTTTTGGATTTCAAAGCTCAAATTGACATTTTGGCATGGAAATCGAGGTCAAACAAAATACAGTGTCAACATCTCTCAGTTTCTATTTCTTCAACCTTCTCCTCTAGTTCTCTCTCAGCATTGATTCCCCTCTCTCACTACTTGTGTCTTCAATGATTCACTTTTCACCACAACACAGAGGTGACTCCAATGAGACATGGGAAGGTTGTTACAGCTCTAGTCAAAAATTTTCCCAACCAACATGCCTTAATCAAATTCAACAGTGACATGCAATACTAAGAGATTGGCGTCATATCGGTCCTTCCAGCAGTGCGCTTTGGGGATCTCTAATGTGACCTCTGCCATGACAAATGAGCTAGATTTTGGTGTGGTGTTGGTGGCATGTTGGTTTGGGTCTCAGATTCACTAGATCTTGGGTTCTTTTATGTCAAGTTGAGATCTGTGGGCATATGAATGGGTGTTTTTGGTGGCTTAGGTACTGGGTAATGGGCTTTTGTTGAGTGGCAACTATAGTGGTTTTTGGTGATGGTTGGGGTGAAATTGGTGTTGTGTTGTGATGTAGTATAAGGGTTTGTGGTGGCGGCAAGGTGGTTGAGGGTGGTGATGGCAGTTGGGATTTTGTCTGTGGTGTTTTTTGTTTGGCTTGAAAATTTGAGTTTGCATATTGGTGGGTTTATGGTTGAGAAAGAGAGAGGATAGGAGTTGTGGGTTGGTGGTGGTGTTGCGACTTTAGAGTAGAGATTAGAGTGAAAGAGATGATTTGACAAAAATATTAGTAAAATATTAGATGAAGAAATAGTATTTGAATAAAATAAATAGTAGAATGAATAATTTAATGTTGGTGTTTTTGAAAAGTGGTTATGCAAAATAAAAAAGTAAGTTCTTATACTAAAATAAACAGAAATTTTTGCACATATAGGTGCGAATATTTTACTATCTCCAGAGCTACACGAATTGTTTCCAATAGTACTTGATACATAAAAGGGGGGAAAATGGGCATTTGGCCCTAATTTACAAACTATGCAACAAAATGCCCCTATTTTGAAACTATTTAGCAAAATGCTCATATTTTTGAAAACTGAGTTACAAGTGGAACATTAGCTATGCATATTTTACCACTTAAATGTTTTTGAAAATTTAAGTAAAACTTCCACTTAAAAATATACATATAACTCGATTTTGTTAAGATTGAGTTTAAAAACAATGACATTTTACTAAATAGTTTCAAAACATGAGGATTTTGCTGCATTGTTTGTAAATTAGGGGCAAATGCCCATTTACCCTATAAAAACAAAAAGATCACTAATTGTTTTAGATTTGGCTATGACATTCATTGTTTATTTACTTAATTACCAACTTCACTAATATATTTGAAGTTTGGATTTACTTTTTAAACATTATTGAATTTATTTATTTAATTTTATTAAAAAAATTGAGGTTAACAATACCATAAAATATTTATGAAAACATCTAAAATTAAGGAAATAAAACTTTAAATTATAATCTTCAAAAAATTACATAATAAAAATTAATTAGCTGAACTCATGTTCTGTTCTACCACACCAATGGGGAAATATGATCTGATGGTATTATTATAAATGTAAACATAAGACTATAGCTTTCTCACAAGACAGTTTGCCTCTTCACTCGCCAACGAGGAGAGCTTCCTTAATTAATCTTTCAAAGTTCTTATATGATGACCCTTCAAAATCAGTTGCTTCCATTGCTTTCTTCCTCCATTCCCTAGCTTTTTGCCTCATGGCATGTCCCTTTTCCCCTTCCATCATTTCCTTAACAAGTGCTTCAATCTCATGACGTTTAACATCCTCATTAACCTCCACACCAATCTCCCAAGTGGTACAAGCATACCGACAATTTGTCTGTTGCTCGGCAAAGAAAGGCCAACAAATAATAGGCACGCCAGCAGATACACTTTCTAATGTAGAATTCCAACCACAATGTGTTAGGAAAACCCCTATGGATGGGTGTGCTAGCACTTTATCTTGGGGGCACCAACTTGTTAGCAATCCCCTATCCTTAGTCTCCTCAAAAAATTCTTTAGGCAAGATTGTTGAATCTCCCATTACCAAATCAGGCCTAACTATCCACAAAAATGTGTGCTTGCTATTCGCAAGACCCCATGCAAACTCTTTCAAGTGTTGGTTTGACATCACAGTTACGCTTCCAAAATTTACATACACAACTGAGTTGGGTTCCCTTTTATCAAGCCATTGGAGACATTTGGAGTCTTCTTTCCATAGGCTTGAACCTTGAGACATGAAATGGCTCTCAGGTACATGCCGACCTAGTAAGTGAAGTGGGCCTATATTGTAAACATGAGGGAATTTGGCTAAAATTGCTTCTAGGACTTCATGTTCAAACTCCTCGAATGTATTGAAGATGATCGCAGAAGAATTTAAGCAATTTTGTGCTTCTGATCCCTGAAAATCAAACACTGTTTCAGTAATGTCAGTGATTCTAATAAAGGTAGGGAGGTCCTTGAGTCGGATGTTTTTCATTCCCGGGATCCAATTTATTGGTTTGTCAAGTGTTCCATCATCTTTAAAGCTTTCATCTGTAACAAAAGAAATATAAAACAGTAAGTCTAGAATCACAACATTTCTCATAAATTGTTGATGCAATAAGTTGTTAACGATTAATAATAAAATAGTGTCAATAGTGAGTCTAAAATTTCTGTGTTTGTGTTTGTGATTTCGAAAGGAAAAACAAAAATTCTGAAATTTTTGTGTTTGTGTTTGGGGTTTTGGTGGCAACTCTGGTCCGATTGAAGAACTTGATCTTGGGGTTTTTGTTTTTGGGTTTCTGATCTAGGTTGATGAACATGATTTTGGGGTTTTTGTTTTTGGGTTTCTGATTTAGGTCTGTTTGTGGAGGTTTAGGGCTTTAGGCAAACTTTTTTTTTTTTTTTTTTTGATTGGGCCACAGATTGGGCCTTGAAGTGGCATGGGCTGGGTGGGGCCTACAAGCCGGGTCTAGACTTGCATAAAAAAAAACCCGTTTATTAAACGGGCCGGGTCCAGATTTTGGGGCCAAACCCGCAGGTTGAGTTTGGGTATGAAAAAACCCAGCCCGTTGCCATTCCTAATGGTGTGAGTATCGTATGTATTCAATACATCATACATGTATGTATCTACTCTCTTAAATGGGGTGGGACTCACCCCATATGAGAGGGTAGATACACAATTTTGTATGCATGTAATACCACTTCCTATACAAAGATCGCTTTTGTAAAATAGACATGTTATTATTTCTAATTTTGTGGACTTGACTTTGACATAACAAGTAGTTAAGTTATTTTGCAACCCAAAAAAAAAAAAAAAAAAATTATGAGAAGTATTTACTATCCAAACTGTTGGACAAATTACTCCGACTCTTTGACAAGAGAGAATATCTCTCTTATGGAACAGTACACCACTTCTATATTTGATGGACCTCACACATTTATGAGATCCCATGTTATTTAATCATTGAAAAAAAAAAAAAAAAAAGGAAAAAAAGACCTCATGTTATTATGAAATGAGCATTACATAAGGCAATTTTATAAGATAATTTTTCCTCTTATAAAAGAAGCTGCATTCATGAAATATAGCAATCCACTAAAAAAAATCATGTATTTGTTTGATTTTGTTGTAGGAAGTGGAGTTTTAGTTGTAGGGTTTTGTTGTAGAACTTTTGGGATTATAAAGAACTGTAACTAGAAAGAAATATAACATTTAGAGTATTTGACAAACTACAAAGCTACACTGCTTTAGAGCTACTATTATTCTATGAGATGATTAGCAATGACAGCACACCAAATCGATATTCGAGATTGAGAGAAAAGGGAGGAGTTGTTTTTGGCAAAGAGAAATATTGAGACGGGTGAGGGTTCAAAAATTTAACATAAAATTAAGAGCATTTATTTCACAATTAAGATTATACTTTATGACAGTACTTTATGAATTTAACAGTATACAAAGTGCTAAATGCAGATTTTTTTTTTTCCAAAATTTAGAATTAAATCAGAAAAGGCTATAATTTTATATAATGACCATGGATAATTTGGACAGAGTTATTTATTTTGGATAAAATTAGTTAATTAAGCTTAATTTTGTTTTTAGTTTTACTGGTAATTTAGCTTAATTGGCTTTGAATATTTTGTTTTAGATTTTACATCTATAAATTTTTTTATGGTCACTAAAATGAGGAAAATACTAGAGTTACAAGTTTTTTTATAAATTACTTAGGTAATAAGTGGTTATTAGTAAGTAAAAAAATGATGTAAATGGTGTACCCATATAAGAACCAATAAAAATTTGCTACCTAAAAGGTTTGTAAAAATGTTATAGAAAAGTTTGTGAGTATAGCATTACTCTTAAAAGATCCAGTGATATTGTTAAAGGGAAATAAAATGTAATTTTATAAAACAAAATTGCTAAAATTAATACACACAATATAATAATATTTTTTTTTTTATAAATGTAGGGGGCCCATTGCCCCCCGGTCCAAGGGTAGTTCCGCCCCTGCCAAACAGAATCTTATAAAATATAATAAAAATTTATTATCAATTAATTATGGGAAAATATTGGTTGATGAGATCTCAGTCTCATTTGGCTATTGCGAACTCACCAATATTTTCCAGGTTTAAAATTTTTAATTAAAGTCTTATGAACAACTTCAGGCTGGATGGCTACTTACATTGCACTTGACAAAGAGAGTAAATGAGAAACTTATGAACAGGGGGGGACTTAGTATATATGCTCATTAAGCTATTTAAGCTTAGAATGATAAGTGATAGATATGCTCAGTAACCCCATGCTAACATCTGAGTTACAGTTCAATTAATAAAGTTGTTTATAGTCATCTGATGAGTACTATTGGTGTGGTTAGAAAAATATGAATTTTATCTTTTAACAATTATTCTAACAAAAACAAAAATTGCTCAAAGTACCTTTGAAAGGAAGAATGCCTCTTTTGATGAGTTCAGTGAAGTTGAGATGTGCCATGTAGCCACAAGCTGAGGCAGTCCAAAACTGAACCTCTGGGATGCCTAATTCTTCTCCAGCTTTAATAGCAAAACTCATGAGGCCATCAGAAACTATGCAAGTAACCAAAGGTACTTCAGAGGATGAGTTGAGCTTAAGCACTAGCTCTTCGAAAGGGACCAAACAGTTCTTTCTGGTGGCATCCACTAAGCTTGGAACGTGCTGAGTTGCATCACGGTCCGATGGTGGCAACCCATCTGGTATTGTTTCAAACTGGAAATCAGGTAGCCCCTTTATGTAGTCAAGCCCTTTGGATCGGATTAAGCGTCTGTGGTTGAACTCAGTGTTTACAAAGGTTATATGGAAGCCCCTTGAGTGTAGGAGCTTGGCTAATCGCATCATGGGTGTTACATGGCCTTGTGCTGGGAATGGAACACATACTGCATGGGGCTTTGTAGCTCGAACTGAACCCATATCACTTGCAAGTTAATCTATATATTTTTTATATGGAATCAAAAAAAAAAAAAATTTGAGAGATCTTATGGAATCAAATTTAAAGGGCTTGTGATGATACCTTTAGGCTCTACCCCATTTTGTAGGAAATATGAGTAGCATTAGGATATTATATTAGTCTATAGATTTTTTTAGTAAACTCATCAGCGGGGAAAACTATTCGCTGCCACTTGAGAGATAATAATATCTCCTTAAAGTCTCCTTTAATGTCTTATCTTGCGCAATTATTGCAAGTCATCAGTGTTTGGGACTAAATAATATTATCAAAAAAATATCAATTTAAAATAAAAATCATACACAAGAACACAAATATTTACGTAGAATACTTTTTTTTTTTTCTTTGAAGGAAAAAACTACGAAACAAATTTCGAATAATTTCACTATTATCAAATCAATTACAATAATTCTTGTGTATACCTCAAAACTTAAAAAAAAAAAAATCTCCCTTATTTTTCTTTACCCTCACACACACATTATCTTTCTCAAACAATCCTTTTTCTTTTTCTTTTTTTCCACGGCACCTACTTTTTTCTCACCGTGCGGGGCCTCCTTTTCCTTTTGTTATCTTTCTCAAGCAATCCTTTTTCTTTTTCTTTTTTTCCTCGGCACCCACTTTTTCCTCACTGTGCGGCGCCTCCTTTTCCTTTTGTTTGTGTTCTGCTATTTAGCACACCACACACATGCCTTTTATATATTCAATTCTGCCGCCTCACACTCGTGGGAACATAAGGGGTGTTGACTTTCCACGTGTCTCCTATTTCAAGTTGAAATAGAAGTCCTCATCAATTGGGTTTAGCTTATTAAGGTGCTTCACGTGGGCTGGACTTTGGTGCCAGCTCGCAGCCAACAACCAGTTGGCCCAGTCTAAAAGCTGGTTCAGTCAGTCAAAATAAGACACTGATTCAGGGTCACTGTGTACAGTGGCTAAGATACAGAACGTGAAAGAGTTTTTCCCCCAAAAAAAGAATTCCACAGCTTGCGAATGTGGTAAATTGTTATTAATATGTGAAAATTTAATCTAATTAAATTTTGTTGACACAATATTGAACTCAGAGAACTAATAAATTTATGTCAATTGAACCATGTAAAAATTGTATCTATAGCATTACTTTTTTCTCTCCTCTCTTACGCTTTATTTGGAAACGGAGAAGGATGAGAAGAAAAAAGAGAGGAAATTAGGCTGATATGACAATTTCCCTTGTTTGGTTGGCATTGTAGGAAAGAAATGAAGATAGAGTGGAAGGAGTGAGCATCCATCTGGGCTTAGTTTTCTCATCCGCCCAAATTGGGTGGAAATGAGAAAAAAAACAAGTAAAAAGCTTTCAATTTTTGGGGCCTCACTACTAATGACTTCTAAAAGTTAAATTTTGTCCATCACCAAAACAAACACATTAGTTTTTATTTTGGGTATTTAGGTAAAAACATATATCTAAACTAAATACATTTTTTTTCTTTTCTTTTATCTTCCCTCACTCATTCCAAACATGTAAAAAGGAAGCATTTTCTTTTCTTATCTTTTCCCTCTCTCTCTCTCTCTCTTTTCTTCTTTTCTCTTCCCCTCATTTACAACCAAACACACTATTAATGTTGACAATAATCGAGCCCTCCACTCCATCTTAACACAGTTGCTAATGATGCTCCCAAGTCCCAAAATCTTATGCTAAATGTTTAATATTTGTTAGGTTCTAAGACTTTAGGAACTAAATGTATTAGAACTTCAATTTGTATTGTGTTGGCAAACCATGATCAAAACTTAGAGTCTATATTTAGGCTTCTCAAAGTGTGTTTATTTGTAAAGTTGGAATCGAGTAATTACAAGATTTGTTTGTCTAAATCTGCAAGGCTTGATCGATCGAAAATTAGGCTCGATCGATCGAACCTCGTGCAGATTATTTTTTCTGCAGAATTTCCAACTCAGCCCAAGCCCAGTTTAACATGTAAGGTTTTATGTTTTACTCCAAGTATAAAAGGAAAAACTCTAACTACGTTTTAGAGGTCTTTGATGTGTTGTGTGTTGAATCTCTTGTGAGATCTAGAGATGTTTACCTTCATACACACTTAGGGTTATCAAGATTTAGAGATGTTTACCTTCATACACATTTAGCGTTATCAAGATTAAAATTTATGTCGAGAGCTTGGTGATTGTTACAATTACTGCTTAAACAACTTAAAGAATATCACAAGTGGGAGAACTTGTGGATGCAGAAGATCAAGGAAAGAAGTAGTCCATGGACTCAGAACTGTCACATAGTCGTGGTAGTAAGTTTTCTACTCGAGATAGCAATAGGATATTAGTTGTCTAAGTCTTATTGTAAAAATTTCAATTCTTTCATAGTGGATCTGTTTTACCTTGAGGATAGCTAGGTTAAATCCTCCCCAGGTTTTTTACTGGTTTGGTTTTCCTAGGTTATCGTATCGTGTGTTCTTTATTTTTCCGCACTGCTTTACATGATATGATTTGATTGTGTTAACCTAGATCTGAATAATTTATCTAAGTAATCACTTGGCTAAATAACTAGGCTAAACAACTTGTGTTTTAAGGGGGTCTAAAAACGTACAAGTGGTATCAGAGCATGTTAACTCTTGTGTTTAGATCCTTTGATTTAAGAGTTGATCCTTGACCCCTGTTGTCACGGAACACAGTCACTCTCTTGTGATCCCACCTCACTTTGATGGAAACAACTATGCCTACTGGAAAGTAAGGATGAAAGCATTCCTAAAATCTATTAATGAGAGAGTTTAGAATTCCGTTGAATACGGATTGGAGAAACCGGCTACTCCTGTAAACGAATGGTCAACTTCTCAGAAAGAAGTAGTCGCTTTTAATAGCAAAGCCATGAATGCTATTTTTAATGCTGTATCTATGGAGAAATTCAAGAAAATCTCTAATGTTAAGGTTGCTCATATTGTATAGAATATTCTTCAAACTGTACATGAAGGCATAAAGGCAGTTAAGATTAACAAATTGCAGCAGTTAACTACTAGATTTAAAAGTACTAGAATGTCAAATGATGAATATTTTGATGAATTCTATGCTAAACTGAATGATATTGTTAACTCTCCTTATAATTTGGGTGAAATTTAGGAAGATATTTAGATCCTTGACTAAGGACTTTAGACCGAAAGTGACTGCCATTACTGAAAGCAAGAATATGGACTCCATTCCTGTTGATGAGCTTGTAGGATCTCTCCAGTCCTATGAGCTAGACCTACCTAAGACAAACAAATCCAAATCAATGGCTCTTAAGTCAGTTGATGATGTTGATAATAATGAATTTGATGATGAACTCTCTTCCATAAAGATTGCTTATCTTGCCAAGAACTTTAGAAACATTCTTAGGAACAACAACAGAAAGGCAAGAGGTAAAAACACTACTGAACCTAGAAATTTTAAGAGGAATGAACCCACTAAAGTGAACAATACTGAAAAATATAAAAAGAAAGTAGGTCAAACCTCTAATAATTCTTTGGGTCAACAATGTTTTGGTTGTCAAGGGTATGATCATGTGAAATCAGAATGTCCTACATTCTTAAGATCAAAGGGTAAAGTTATGGCTGTAACCCTTAGTGATGATGAAGTTTCTAATCATGAGTCTGGTAGTGATGAGAATGGAAACTTCATTGCTTTCACAACTGCTGCTATAGTTGATGAAAGTGTTGTGGTTGATGAGAACCCTTCTGATGGGGAACTCTCTGAGAATGCTGATTTGCAAGAAACTTATAATAAACTTTGCAAGATTGCTACAAAGGTTGTTACGAATGTTGACTTAGGTTTGAATAAAATTGCTTCTCTTGAGCTTGATACGAAAAATTTGCTGTTGAAATTGTTTGTTGTTAATGAATTAATTAATAAGATGAAGACTGAAAACATGTTGTTACTTGATAAAGTTAAGAACTTGAAATTAGAATTATTTGTTGCTAGAGAACAATCAAATAGGCCTGCTAGTTCTAAACTTGATCACATGTTGAGTATTCAGAAGTCTCCCTTAGACAAAACTGATCTAGGTTTTGAAGATAGCATCTTTGTGTCTAAAACTCATTCCATAAATTTTGTTCCTTCTTTTGAGCCCCCCCCAAGAGTGAGATTGTCAAACCAGTTGAAGTTATACCGCCTCCTAGAAAGATTAGGATTGATCTTAAAGAGTCTAAACCTAAGAATCCTCCTCTCCCTAAGGATAATTTGCATGATAGACCTTTATGGGTTTGTCATTTTTGTGGAAAGACTGGGCATATTCTTCTAAACTGTTTCAAGTTGCAAGCTGCAAAGCGAGCAAATAAGCCAAAAGTATATGTGCCTCAAGCACAAGATCCTATGGTACTTATTGGTGAGTTGGTAAAGGCTTTAAACCTTTATACCAATCCTAGAGTTTCTTATCATTCTCATATGAATAATAACTCCAATGCTAGAGTTGCATCTAAAAAGTTTTGAATGCAAAAGGCTCAATCTAATTGAGTCTTTCTGACATGGTCCTTGTGCTTTGTCTCTCAATTCTTTGTGACCATTCTTCTTTTGCTGTTTTGGTTTCCTTTTGCTTTTAGGATCTGCATTGCATTACATTCATACATTTCATAATAGGTTTTTTTTTTTTTTTTTGGTTCTAAAATAAATATAAAATAAAATAAATAAATAAAGGGGAAGGAAAAACGTGTTTTGCATTATTTTTCTTAGATTTGTAATCAAGGCTGACCATATTATCTTTACATAACATGTTTATGTACCTTGTTTAGCTTAGATAAGCTTATTTTACTGCACTTTGCTAATTTTAGCTATGTAGTGCATATTGTGTGGGAATTGTTTATAGTTTTTGATCACTTAATCTTGATTCTGAAGTCAAATGTTTTTTATTGTTTTGACTTGAACTTAATGAGAAAGGAATATGTGCGTGCCAAAGATAAGGCTGTTGGGCCTCACCTTGCTTGGGCTCATAACTTATTTGTAGTATGGGTTTGAGGATTTCCTACTATGGGTAATTCTCAGTCACGAGACTTAACAAAGCCCTCTCTCGCTTTTCTCTTTCTATCACTCCTTCCTCCCTATTCTCTCAGTTCTTCCTAAATCTTTCAACAACCTCCTTCTTCCTTCCCCCCTCTCATATTTATAGCTCCCCATTTATGGAGAGACTATCATTGCTCCCACGGTTAGTGCGATATGAGGTCCAATGCAGTTGGTTGTAAGTGGGTGGTTAGGTGTGGATGGCCTTGGAACTTGGTTCTCACTTCCACAGACAGCTCGGCAGTGAAGTTTCGTGGTTAGTGCGCTATGAGGTCCAATACAGTTGGTTATTAGTGGGTGGTTAGGTGTGGGTGGCCTCGAAACTTGGTTCCCACTTCCACAAACAGCTCGACAGTGAAGTTTCGTAAAGCTCTGCCGGACATGCAAGCGATAGTGTGTTTGCTCGTCAACTTTTCTTCGATGCTCGGTGGCGTACTGCCGATCAAGTGCCTTTGTGGTGAAGCCGAGCCCTCGGCTTGGGTGGGCACGTACTGGGCCTTTGGGCAAGGTGAGGCTGGGCCCATGGGTCGTGCCTTCGCATCAGAGTTCCACACCCAGGTGGGTTCGGGGAATGGATGCCGTACACTTGAGGCTAAACCCATGGGCCGCGCCTTCGCATCGGAGTTCCAAGCCCAGATGAGTTCGGGGAATGGATGCCATACAGCATAAATAACCATCTCACCACTATTTACTAGCTAATTATGAACACTTTAGTGCATATCATAAGATTTTGTGCTCGAGAAAATATAGCACATGCACAAAAAGAATATAAGGTGTAGCCTTGGACTAAAGCTAAAATCAGTGTGTACATTATTGGACTATAATAAATTCTAAATGAAATAAAATTGGTGCGTACATTATCTGACTTATTAAATATTTTCACATTGAAATAAAATTGGTGTGTACATTATGAGGTAAAAACAAGAAACTTCCATGATTGCAAGCTTGTTTTCTAGGAGATGTGAGAGTTATATGATGTAACCACTGTTATGGATATCGTTCCGTTCCGGCCAGAATGGCCAGAAAATCTCGTACCGGCAAGCAAAATGGAATTGCAAGCCCCTCTATTCCACCTCGAATGAGATTTCGGCCTGTTCTGGCGTGTTTCGAGAGATCTGGGCTGTTTCGGTTGATTTCGGCCGAAATACAAGATTCGGCCGGTATGGGTTTGTTGCAGATAAAGTTGAACTTGGATCTTCTGAAGAATCTGAATAGACCAAAATCAATCCACCATTCCTTTGCTCAAAAACATTGTAGTCTTTTGCTTCATACAATGAGTTGTAGTAGAATAGCAGTAACTTAACTAGAAGAATATTATGACTCATGCAATCAAGCTTAACAATTTTGGATCTCCATCAGAGAGGGGGAAAATAGAGAAGGAAGACAAAGAGTTAAAGCTTATTAACCCAGACAAAGTTATGTGTTGAGTAGAAGAAATAAAAAGAAAGCTAGAAAGCTATAATTATGAGTCAGTCAGTGGAGGTAAAGATGAAAAGTGATGTGATGAATGGTGGAAATCGAGGAATTATAAACAGATATGAAGATGTGTGGGGATAGAAAAAATTTAAAAAAAAAAAAGGCTTGTGAGGAAAAAAGTAAGAATAATAAAAAAATAAAATGTTGGACATAGGGTTGGTTTGGCTTGGGCAATGTGCTTAGCCGAATTGCCAGCCTTATTTTAATTTTTTTCTCACTTTGTTGCATTAAAAGAAATAATTAGTATTTTAATCAAGATAATAGTAGCTTAACTGTTAAAGTTAATTAATTAGATCAATTTTAAAATAACAAGTTTTATAAATGTATGAAAATATAACTTTTATTTTTTTTTTCTAAAAGTAATAAGATATATATATATATATATACTATCTTTAAAAAATCCCGAAACACTCTGAAACGGTACGCCAAAATTGACCAAAACCAAAATATATCGTTTCATTGGACAAACCGAAACGGAGCTCCGAAACGGTATTCATAACATTGGATGTAACTCTTTAGGTAACAGTCTCTTTCAAACTTATGTGATGAATTTTGTAGAAATTGTGATTGATTACTATCTACATATCACCTCACATGTATCTCAAGCTATTGCTAGTTGCACACACTACACAAGTTTGTCTTTGCTAAACTCAGTACATAATATTGTGTGTAATTTTGTTGTGACCATCCAAGATTACATGTTCCTTGATTTTAATGCAAAATGTGTTTAATGTTTGTGTTTTTTAGGACAATTTGATTGAAAAACTTGTTTTTGGAAGATCTGGGTTGAATTCAAGTGTTTTTGAATAACTTTTAATCTCATACTCATGCATTTCATTCATAAAACACTGTACTTGAGGAGTTTCTACATTAATTTGCTCTGTTTTTTAAAATTTTGAGTTTTCCAGATTTTCGACCAATCGAAGCTGTTGCTCGACTGATCAAAAATGCGATAAAAATTTTGGTTACAATCTGCCTGGCTCGATCGGTGTTTGATTGATACTGGATCGATCGAATCTGTTTTTCGATCGATTGAAACTTATTTTCGACCAATCAAAATTAGGTCAAAAGGTGTTTTTAAAAAGTCTTTTCTCATGTGTTCTTCATACTTTTTCAAACACTTTTTCACTGTTCCTCTTCAACCAATCCAATCTAAACCATTTTTGTCGTTTACTTCCTTAAATTTCTCAAGGGTTTTTGTCCTCAAGTGCAGGTAAGACCTAAATACCCCTTCTTTTTCATTAAAATTACAATTTTCATGCATTTTTATTGAAAATTTTGAACCTAGGGATTTTGGGATTTTTGTTCAAATCAGTTTTTTTTTAATCAATTTTGTTCAATGGGTTTTTGTTCTTGGATGTTATTAACATGATTCTCATGCATTAATTTGATTAATTTTGTGATTTGAGAAAATTTTTGAAATTCTAAGGCTTGAAACTTTGTGAAATTGGGGATTTTGTTCAATTGGGATAAAATTGATAAAATTGACTTGTGTTATTGGTTGATTATGTCATTATATGATGTTCATGAACAAAAAAATTGGAGGTTGGGACCAAATTTCCAACCCAAATTGGCTTGATAACATGATTAATATGGACTTGATAATGAGTCGAGTCCAAGCAAAAAAAGAAATGTTCATGAACAAGCTCATAAACAATAGGGCTTGATAAAAAAAACAAAATGAGCTTAGGCTTGTTTATGGGCTTTGTAATAACTTTAATATGATCTTAAATAATAAACTCATATCTTACTAAACCTTTGATAAAAATTGGAGGTTGGGACCAAATGTCCAACCCAAATTGGCTTGATAACATGATTAATGTGGACTTGATAATATACTTGTATTAGATCTTAAGCTAGGCTTGACTAATGAATCAATCAAAGTCAAGCCAAGTTCAAACTTTAGGACTTTTGACAAGTTCAAGCTCAAACATAGTTTGTACACTTGGTTCAAGCTCAAACCAAACTTGAACATTTTATATTTGTTTTCCACCCGAGCTTGAACATTCAGTACTAAGCAAATCTTAGATCGTTTACAACCCTTACCGTGGATAAATGATCTACCCAATTTGTAATGGATTTAATTTATACAAAGATTCCAGTAATTAAACTTGTGTTCAATTCTCAAAGCTTGTTTTTTTTAAGGCAATATTAGCAATTTGCTGGTAATGGTACACTGGTACTAGCATCTTGTAACAACTTGCATAGATGGAGGGGAGGAGAGAAGAGGAGAGTGAATGGAAAGTGTATGGTTTAATGACTTTGCTTGGATCTTTTTTTAAAGAGAGGAAGGGGAAGAGTTTGAAGGGATTTGGAATTTTGGAAGGGTATCTTACCCCTCCTAACCCTTCATTTTTATTTCTCTCAAATTGGAGAGATTTTGAGGAGAAGTGAAGTGGAGGAGATTAAAAAAAAAATTGAAATGTCAATTTTTCCTTTAAGATATCAATTTTTATTTATTTCTTTAAAATTAATAAAAGGATTGAGTTCAAGTTACACTTGACGCAATGTTACACCATCCAATAACTTGTTATAGAATTTATATTTAGAAAATCCCACAAATTAAATTATATGTTTTATATGTTCTTAACAACCATGCCAATTTTCATGTCAATTGGATGTTATTTACTATTTGATTCGTAAACTCATCTTTTATGCATTATTTTAAACTAGAAAAACTAGAATTTAAAAAATTGATTAATGACATGACTATTAATCTTTGATTACCATGAAATTTTGCAAGCATGGAGAATATACGAAAATAATATTAATGGTAGATTTGTCAAAATTTGCATCCAATTAAAAAATATTGAATTGTGTAACATTGCTTATAGTTACACCAAGTGTAACATGAACTCAATTCTTAATAAAATAGGTCATAATTGCCAAATTATGAAATTCCCCTCTCCCTATTAGTTGACTCTTACAAAAATCATTAATATTTCTTGTAATTTCAAAAAAATTATATGAGAAAAACTTTTATTACCTAAAATAGACTGAAATATAAATATCAAGTACAAAAGCAATTGATTTGACTTTTGTGCTAAAACAAATTTATGACGACTCTCTATTGTGTAGGGTCTGCCCTAGGCCTAGGCTACTTAGGCGAGAAAGTATATCATGTTTCGATAATACCAACTCAGTATTTGTTTTGGTATTTCCTACCCAATAAATGAGTGACACCTGTTTCAAAAAATCACATTAGACTACTCCAATAAATGATTAATTTATCTTCCCGATAATATAGAAGATTGTGATTAATTTATTGGAGTTGTCTGATGTAATTTTTTTTAAACAAATGTCACTCATTTATTGGATAGAAAATACCAAAACAGATGCTGAGTTGCTATTACCGAAACATGGTATACTTTCTCCACTTAGGCCCCTAATTTTTTTAATACCTCCAAAATATATATATATATATATATATATATATTGGAGCTATTAAAAAAATTAGTTTAAATTTTTTTCCACTATTAAGAATGCCCAAAGAATTGAGTATTGCTAGAAATAAGACAAATTTAAATACATAAGTCTTACAAATAGATGTAACACTAATCACAAGTAATTCAAATAGGATAATATTAAAAATTCTATAAATTTTACTATATAACCTTTATAATTTGATATGAAAATGAATATAATTGGTAGACTTCAGCAACCTATTAAATGCATTTTTGAATGATTTTTTTTTTGTGATTAATGATATATCTTTATAAGTTTCATGTTGTAAAGTTAATAATATCCCTAGCATCTTTGTAAGCCTTATGTCACTAATCACATTTGCTGTTACATTAATTTGTAATTTTTGGTAGTAAAATTTATTATAACTTTAGCATTTTCCCCCAAAAAAAAAAAAAAAAAAGAAATTCATATTAAAAAGTAAAAATAATGGATTTAAAAAAAAATTATTATATAAAACACTTGTTAAATATTATTTAAGTGATAAAGTAAAGGCCCCATTTGAAGATTTTGCCTTAGGCCTCCAAATCGTTCGGGCCAGCCCTGCTTTTGTGCTATAATTTAGGACCACACCCATTTACCAATAGTAAGTTTCAAAGCACAAAAAATTACAAACTTTTTCAACAAAATGCTTTGCATTTATGTTTACGGTGGGATCCAAATGAGTTGAAAATGTGGGCACGTGTAAAAAATTTTGTGAATTTTTTTTATGTAGGTTGCAAAACTTGCATGAAAAAAGTTATTGAGAAAGTTAACAGATGTCCTTGATTATAAAATATTTTTAGAAACTTTTTATGGGAAAAGTGAAAAATAATTGACTTTTTTGACACATTTTCATATTTCCCATGAAAATGGTATCTGAATTTTCCTAATATTTTCAAATAAAAATTTTCCTAAGGGCGCCTGTTAATAGGACTCAAAGTTTGTAGGATCATTTATCACTTGTTATTAGCTTTTAAACTCATTGACTTAAGCTTTCGGGTTAAATACGTGGTGTCCATATATGCTATACTAATTACTCAATTGCAAAGTCTCTTGAGGTGTTCTTTCCTCAACAAGTGGTATCAGAGCCAAGATGGTATGCAACAAGGTTACAAGGTTTTGAGGGTCCTTTTTGCCACTAGAATAGGAATAGGGTGCGTGTACTTGGAGCGTGCGCACAAAGTTCCCTGAACATGGACATGCAGGGTTCCTATGGATCAGAAGTATATTGCATAACCGTTGCATGCAACCAATGTCTCACAACATGTGAGATCGGTGGATGTGTGCTCCCCACCAATTGTGAGGCATCGATTGCATGCAAGTAATGTATAAAATAATTTTCCCCTAAGTAGGGGTGTGCATGGGTAGAGCTTGAGATATTTTTCAACTTTTTTGGGTTGATAAATATCTAACCCAACCCAACCTAATTTGTTTCCATTTCATCAAGTTTAATAAAAAAAATGGATTTTTATTCAACTATTTAAGCCCATTATTCAATAAAATATTACAATGTATACAAATGAGCGTAATATTTATATTTTATCAAAACTAAGACTAGAAATCTCAAAATAATTCAAATTATAAATTTAATCAAAATCCAAGATAAATCAAACTAAAAATTTGAAATGCACATTTTTTTTTTTACTATTAATAGCATGGACTGTGGGTTGAGTTAGGTTAAATGGATTTGAAATTTTACCTACCCAAACCCAACCTAACCCAAGCTTAAAAGAATTTTACAACCCTACCCAACCCAATTCATCAACCCATGAAAAATAAGCATAAGATATCGATTTGGGTTCAGTTGAGTTGGGTTATTGGGTTGAATGCACCATCTCTAGAATTCTGAAGTGATTCAGCAAGTTGTTAGTACCCATTATATGCTTAAGAGGTCAATTTATTATCATTACCTGATCATAATTATACATATGCAAAAGAGGTTGCACAAACATTATTTCAACACTTTTTTTTTTTTTTTTTTTTGAGAAAGAACATCATTTCCACACTGATTGAAAAAAAAAAAGCTTAATATTTCATGTTAGTGTTTACATTTTATGTGTGTGTATAAACATGTTGTGTTAACACATTACAATTATTAAAAGAAAATATAGATTAGAAAAAGGATAGGAATCGTATAAGAGATTTCATTATATCTTGCAATGATGAAGTTGTCTGAAAAAAAAAAAAAAAAAAAAAAAACTTGGACCAGCAATATGTGGACAAGACACGAGCTCAGGTGTCCCTATTGAACTCCAGAAACGAAAGTCAAGAGAAGTCACCTTCTACATTCTAGATTCTACTAATGAAAATTGCATTTTTGGATTATTATCAGGTTTCCTTAGGGCTGGGGCAAATCATGAGACTCTCAATCTATTTAAATATTAATTAAATAATAATAATTTTTATATAATTATTTGTTTAGATGCAAAACTACTAATTAATTATCTGACAGCTCTTTTTAAATTGATAATATAGTTAATTCACTTAATAATTTTTAAAATGTTATTGTAGGGTCACGCTTAGCGGCCCAAGCCCAATAAGTATAGGGTTGTGGGTTAATAAATTTGTAGAGAGTGGGTTGAAGAGCTGGGATGGCATGGATTCTGCCTGGTGTGGACCTGATCCTACCATCGTTCGCCGTTGCACTCACTATCACACAAGCTCTTCATCGTTCGCCGCTGCACTTACTATCACACAAGCTCTCCCCACAGACGGTGCCAATTGTAGGGTCACGTCCACACCAGGCAAAATCCATGCCACCCCAACTCTTCAACCCACTCTCTACAAATTTATTGTATTAGGCTCACTAACCCACAACCCCATACTCATTGGGCTTGGGCCGCTAAACATGACCCTACAGTTATATTTATTAACTAGTAATTATATATATGATTTTTTTCACAATTTTTTTTTTTAATTTGTTAACAACTAGTATATAATATATCAATAAAGTAACACCTATACTACTATCAATAAAATAAAATAAAAAGCGAAGTTCTATCTAATAAAAAAGGTGACCACCTATATTAAAATTTTTTTCCTTTCTTAAAACCCAAACTACACCACCCCCAAACTAATGATAATTAAAATAAATATGGACCATGTAAAAACTTAAAATTAAGCTAAACAAAAGTAACTGATTTATATACCCTTGTAGTGGTAGGAGACAAAGAAAGAAATCAGTGTTTTATAATAAAACACTGATTTCTTTCTTTGTCTCGTATCACTACCAAGGGTATATAAAACAAACAGAAAGTAAAGCTAGTTTTCACCTATAAAAACTAGCAAAGTGAGTGAGAGAGGGGTTTTTTTTTTTTTTTTTTTTTTTTTAACACAACTCTAAAAGGAACGGAGAAGAAGGTCCAACACAACTATAAAGAAGAAGTTTTAAAAAATTACTTTTAATGCTTTAAATCTCAAAAATAAGGTTTGAGATTTTTTTGTTTTTATCTGTTTATTTCAGTTTGTTTTGTTGTAGAGAGAAAGAGAGGGTAAGTGATTTTCTAGCTTCTATGTGTGGAAGACTATATAAGTTCTACACTCTAGAACTCCCACATAGAGAAAACCAACCATTGGTTATAATTTTTTTTTTTTTTTTTTTTGAAACTACCATTGGTTTTTTTTTTTTTTTTTAGAGCAAAATATTATGTTCACAATATTTTTACAACACTTTCACAATAAAATATAAGTGACGGGTTGTTATGAGTTGTTATAGGTAGGAAAAAAAAAGTGATTTTAGCGGTAAGTTTAAATTAAAACTAATAACAACTTACCGCCTATGATTTATTGTAAAAGTGTTGTGAAAATGTTATGAACGTAGCACTTTTCTTTTTTATATAAATGATATGTTTCATCAATCACAAAAAAATAAAAATATTTATTAGGAGGTCCAATTATATTCATTGCCAATAATTTATTAGGTGGTTGATAAAAGTTGTAGTAATTTTAGCATTTTTTTTTTTTTTTTTTTTTTTTATGTATTAACTAATAGATGTTTAATTAATACTCTTACAAGTAATGAAACATCCTTATTGCTAATTGATTAGTAGCTGGGCCTTTTTACATATGGGGGCCCTAACGCGGTTGCCACAAGCGGATCGAAAGCCCATCACTTCTGACTCCACCTCGTTCCCAAGGTATACAAGGTCGGCTAGTTTATATTTGTTTTCAATGTCATCCTTATGTCCAATCTTATCAAAAGTTGTTAACCCCTCTCAACAACATTGTTTTGTCTCATTTTACATTTTTTAATCCCAAAAAGCTTCTTGTTTTTTTAAAGAAAATTTAAGATTTTATCTCTTTCACGCTCTTGTTTTCTTCATCACCTCCCTCTTTTCTTCTTTTCCAATTTTCTGCCAACCGGATCTTTGCCACGGTGAGGATGTCACAGCAGATGAACAAAAGGTGTTCATATAGCCATCCTTTCAATAAATCTAAAACTATAACTTTTCCCACAACTTGAGGAAGTGGTTAATTGTGAGTGATAAAAAATCATTTTTATATAAACACACCACTTTTTTTCTACCACTCGCAGTCAACCATTTCAATAAGTCGTAGAAGACGTAGGGTTGTAAATTAACCAAGTCATTCATAAACAGCTCAGGCTTAACTTAATAAAAAAAAACCCGTCCATGTTTATTTATTTATACACAAACTAAGTTCGAGCCTTAGTTATAAGCTAGTTTAATAAATGAGTTGAGCCCAAAAAGGAAAAAAAAAAAAAAAATTGTTCATGAACAAGCTCGTGAACATTTTGGCTCGATACAAAATAAGTTGAGCCTAGGCTCATTTATGAGCATGGTAATAAGCTTCATATGAGTATGATAATTCTTGTGTTGGATTTGAAGCTTAAAACTTTGATATTGAACTGAAGCTCAGCTTGACTAATAAATCTAAGACAAGCTCAAACTTTAGACTTTTTGACAAGCTAGAATTCAAACATGTTTGTGTTTTAGGCTCATTCATGCTCATTCATATTTGTTAATACAAAAGCTAAATCATGTTTGTTTATTTAAAAACAAGCCAAATTTGAATTTTAGTTTTAGGCTTTGTTAAAAATTTAGACCCCTAAAACAACCAAATTGCGTAGCCTAGATTAATTAGCCAAGTTGTTACTTAGTCAAATTATGCAATTCTAGGTTAAAGCAATTCAACAATCATATCAAGAATAATAATGCAGCGGAAAATAAATAACACAAGATATGATCACCCAGGAAACCACACGGTAAAAACCTGGGGAGGATTTGACCCACCGATCCTCAAGGCATAACAGAATTCACTATGAAAGAATTGAAGTTCTTACAAAAGGACTACAAGCTCCCCGCTCGACTTCCTAATGCTACCCACCAGTACGAACTTCCTGACACGACCACGCGCAGGCTCCGAATCCACGGACTACTTCTTTCTTGAATTCTTCAATCAGCTACAAGCTCCCCGCTTGCTTTTCTTTTAAGTTCCAATGGTAGCAACCTTGTTGATCATCAAGATATTGACAACCCTAAGTTTATGTGAAGGAAAGCTCCTCAAAGATCTCACAAGAGATTCACATAAACCGCAAATATGAGCAACAAAGACTTAGAGAGGTTTGGGTACAAAACCCTAAAAATAAAAGGAGGCACAAGAGGCACTCTAATCTCTCTCCCAAAAAAAAAGTCTCAAAAACGTTCTAGGGTTTTCCTTATATATAGGAGTGTTTTACTTGAACCCCAAGACGTTTAAATAGAGTTTGGGCTAAACTGGAACTCTGCAGAAAACGCATCTGACCCGAGATTCGATCGATCGAGCCTAAGCTTCGATCGATCGAGCCAGGCCGAAATGCTCCAATACATCTGCAGCCTCTCGATTCCAACTTTACAATAATTAATCAACTTTGAGCAAGCCTAAACAAGACTAAATACAATGTTTTGATCATGGTTTGCCAACATTACAAATTAGAGTTCTAAATACATAAAATCCTAAGACCTTAGAACCTAACAGGCTTGTTTAATAAACAACCTAAGCCCAAAAAATAAAGGCGTAAATACATTTTTAGTCCCTACATTTTGACCCGATTTCTATTTTAGTCCCTATATTTTATTTTTACCACTTTTAGTCCCTAAACCAATTAACGCCCTTCATTTAGGTCCTTTCCGTCACTCAACCAACGGCAAAAGCTGACGTGGCAAACGGAGGCACAGTAAATACTGACGTGTCTATTAAAATAATATTAAAAATGCTACATCAGCATCTACTCAGCTTCCACATCAGCAGCTAACCTTAAAAAATAAATTTATCAATTTTAAAAATTACAAAAAACAAAAAAACATAATTAAAAACAAAAAAATTATGAAACTTAGATCTGTTGGGCCTAACCCAGAATGAACACAATGAACACAAACCCAGATTTAAATATAACAACACAACCAAATTTTCTAGCATTTTCTTGCCATTTCTTGTCAACCAAACACAAAAACATAAACACAAAAACACATACAAACCGTGGCAACCAATGGACTCAAGGTAGTGAAGAACTCCATCCTTGAACTTAGATTGGTTTTAAGGAAAATTAAGATACTCTTATACATTTTCTTGGCAACCAAACAAAATTTTCAGTTTCACAAAAAAAAAAAAAAAAAAAAAATTCCAGATCTGACAACCAACCAATTTTTTTGTCAATCCTAAAATCTAAACATTTTTCACAAACCCATCAAATCCCCTTATACACAAACCCAACAAATTCTCTATCACACACTACAAAAAACTTCCTTTCACAAACCCATATCATCCCTTTTCAAACTTATCAAAAATCCAAAACAAATACAGTAAACTCAACCTAGATCTGGCCGATGCGAACGTCAAGGACGAAGCAACAAGATAGATTTCGTCAGAGATGAGAGAAGTGGATTTCGTCGAGGATGGCGCGCTTGTCTTGGATTCGCTTCCACGCAGTGAGGTACGCGGTGTCCTCGTTGCTATCTTTCCAGACGGCGTCCCACGACTTCAGGACGGTGCGGATCTCCACCGGCGTGGCCAGGCGGTGCTCGAGGAGGCAGCGGATCATGAGGGAGTGGGATTCCGGGTTGAAGGTGTGGAATTGGGAGGAGATGTGGAGCTTGGGTCGCTGTCTGGTCGGGTTGGTTGTTCGGGTCGGGGTGGGTTTTGGGCGTGTCGGAGGAGGAAGAAGAGAGCGATTTCTGGGAGAGAAAAGGAAGATGAAAAATTTCGGGGTGGGATTATGGGAGAGAACGATTTCCAAATTTTTTTTGTTTTTAATTATGTTTTTTTTTTATAACTTTTAAAATTGATAAATTTATTTTTAAGGTTAGCTGCTGATGTGGAAGCTGAGTAGATGCTGATGTAGCATTTTTAATATTATTTTAATAGACACGTCAGTATTTACTGTGCCTTCGTTTGCCACGTCAGCTTTTGCCGTTGGTTGAGTGACGGAAAGGACCTAAATGAAGGGCGTTAATTGGTTTAGGGACTAAAAGTGGTAAAAATAAAATGTAGGGACTAAAATAGAAATCGGGTCAAAATGTAGGGACTAAAAGTGCATTTACGCCAAAAATAAATTGTTCCTGAATAGACACAATACAAAATAGGCTGGACCTAGACTCGTTTATTTTACCCTTAAGTGATTTGATTTCCCCAATTTACCAAAATTTAGGAATGCTTAATTGGGAACTAAGGGGAAAAATAGGTATTTTATGGTATATCTTAGTCCTGGAAAATTAACACTTCTGTTGGTTTTGAAATTCGGACTGTTCAAAGAACCGAAAAGTGGAGAGGTAAGGTTTTTGTAGTTGGATCAAGGTAATCTAATCTTAATTATATATAAATATATTAACCAGGACATATTATGGAACCTCTAGAACTGAGATTCTAGCCCTGCCAGCAGAGAAATTCTAACTGAGCGAAATTTTAACTACATTTTACAAAACAAAGAGGTGATTGGTGGAAGTGGAACATAAAGTGAAATAGTAAGATTGGAGTAAATATTTCCCGAAAGGTATTGTTTCAAAGAAATTAATATAGAAATCAATTAAAGCCAATAGAAGCATTAATTTTCATTGATTCAACTTGTTACTTTGTTCTCACGCAGCTCCCTAAATAGGGTTGGGCACCGGGACACGTGTCCAAAACTGGACACATGTTCGCATCTCAATGTGTCCAAGGGAACTAGCCACTGGATAAAGGCCTCTCCCCCCTCAGGGGCGGCTCTACTCTATATTCAGGGGGTTCAAATGAACCCCCTGGCTTCAAATATACATATATATATATATATATATATAAAATATTATTTTTTGTTAGTTTAATATTTTAATTTATTTTTAAAAATATTTTTGCACTCCCTAACTTAAATTTTGCACAATCTTATTACAAGTATTTCCAACTCTAAGAGTAAAGTGTAAGTGTTTGTGAATTGTAAGTATTACTATTTTTTATAAATTTATATTATGTATGTGAGTGTGTCTAATATTAATTGTGCATTACTTTTTGTTATAATGCTATTTGTGTGTGGACGTTTGTGTGTACAATATAAATATAATATAAATTTATATAATTTAATAATTAGGAAATAGAGATGATTTGTTACTTGTGTGTGTATTGTTATCATATTATAATAACTTTTTGTTATAAAGTTAGTAAAATTTAAGAAAAAAAAATTGTAAAGTTAGTGATTGTCCAAGTATTTGATTAGTTAAGTAGACACATAGCGTATAAGTTTATGTATGAATGAGTGTGGTTGTGTGTGTCAATAATTATTACAAAGCTAATGAATTTAGTTTAGTCATTTAGTTTAAATTTTTTTTATAAAAACAATAACAAATAGATAATAACAACTGCATAAAATAAAAATGTTAGAAAAACTTAACAAAATAAAATGGTCATAGGCTCATAGCTACCCATATTGGCAATAAAAACTCATAATGAACTATCCTATAACAATTTAAAATTTTAAAATTTGTAGAAGAAAATTCTAAAACTTCATGTATTAATTTTTTTTGTCAATAACTCAATATATTCAAGTTTTTTTTTTATTAAAATTTTTTAATGACCCCCCTAAACAGAATTCTTGAAGCTGCCACTGTCCCCCCTAAACAATATAAATTTTGTAATCATTAATTAATACATTCTCACATTTTCTTAGCAGGCAAACAAAAAAAAATGATATTAATAACCAAACAACACCTTAGCTTTTCTTTAGTGTTGTTTGCGTGGTTTTTGGTCATATGTTGCATTTAATTCTTGTGGGGTCAATTTTTGTAGCCCAAGCCCAAAAGGTATGGATTAAAGGCCCAACGAACCCAGCACAATGAATTTGTAGAGAGTGGGCGAAAGAGCTGGACTGGTTATGAATTACTCAACAGTTGGCTAAGGTATATAAGATCGAAATAACATGAAATAATGCCTGAAAAACCCAATGAGTGAATGTCCGAAGAGAAGTTTTATTGAATGAACAGTAATTACAATGTTCAGAGCTACAGTAAAGTTTTTCCTTCTTCTCTATTGTCTTATTTCCGGTCCTCCATTATCAGGAACCCTTCTTCTTTATATAGCACCCTCCCCCATCATCTCCATCGTCCACTTGTTCTTCATCTGTGTATCTACTTAAGTATATGTCACATCATGTGTTTACTTTAGTTCTTTGTGAGTGGTGGTAGCTGAGGTTACACTGTCCAGGGGTCTTCTCCACATAAATGCGGCCAGAAAAGTTGTTGCAGTGCATTAAATACGGTGGTAGCAGCTTTTCCTTTAGATATTTCTTCGTTCTGATCATCTCCAGACCTACCTAGAGCTTATCATTATCATTGGGGTTGCTAGGAAGACGATTCGGTCCTTCCACACGTTTAATTGATCAAGGCTATTTGTGTTCGAGGAATAAGACCTCTTTGGATAAATAATAACCTCTTCGGACAGAAAGTAACCTCTTCGGACAGAAGGTAACCTCTTCGGACTATATCCTTCCTCCACTTCCGGGCTTCCTGCCTTCAGGTGGACTCTGTCCTAACCAATTATTGCTCCTCGGAAATACAATACTCTTCAACATGGTGCCCAAGGCCCACTAAATAGTTTTGGGTTTTTACCTCCCATAATAGCCCCTCAAAATCTTAATTTTTCCCTCGCATCCAAAGAGAAAAAGTGGGATTTTGACTTGTCACGGAGTAAAAGCCTGAAAACAAACAAAAATTTGAACTGGCACGTATGTAGGTATAGATGCGCGCGCCCCATCATTGCTACTGTTGTTTTTCGTATTCCCAAAGCGCCATATTAATTATTCCAGACGGGGTCTTGTCCTTTGCATCCAACGGTGGGCTACTGATCCAACGGTGGGCTACTTTGCAATTCTCAGACCATCCAACAAGAACAAGCACACAAACGCTCCGAGCTCTTTCAATCGCTGATTTCAATCCTTCCCAGAGTTTTCAAGAATCCTTTTGCGAGTTCAAAGATCGGTCTCTAGTTCAATTCCTGTAAGTTTTTCATCATCTCGAGCCTTCAGTTTTCATTTCAGCTGTCCTTCTCTCCCTTTGAGCGGTCACTTCCTCACTGTTACATAGTTTTTCCTTTTTTCCGTTTAAGAGTGATGGGTAAACTCCGATATTTGGTGGACAGTCCTACCAAGTTGGAGGAATTTAGGGCCACATACCGCATACCTCCAAACGTGGGTGTGAGGTATTGCCCTCTAGAAAAAATATTAACTGATCGGAAAACGAGGACAGTCGTGATCCTCGTCGTCGCCTTCCTAGAAGGGGGGATGACATTCCCCATGGGCCCCATCACCACTAGTTATCTTCGAAACCATAGGCTTAGTCCTTGGCAATGCGCACCTAACATGTTTAGGATTTTAGAAGCCATTGAGGACCTAAATCGCCACCTAGGATTGGGCCTTACGTGGCTCGACGTGGTGCACATGTACGAGTGCCGAAGCTAACAAGGGGCGGGATATTACCTAAAATCCTAGTCCGACATTGTTAGGCTCATTTCCTGCTTCCCCAAATCCAATAAAGGGATGAAAGACGACTATGTGATCGTTTCGAGCGCATGGTATGACGGCCCTCACTACCCAACCAAGCCAGGAGAGCCAGGTGGGACATATTAGACTTAGGCATACTGACCATAGGCTTAGGATCTTCGTCTTTTAACAGTTTTTGATTCTTTTTGTGTTGCTATTTTCGAGTCTCTAACAAAGTTCTGCTGTGACTTGTAACAGATAAAAGCCACGTTTCTCCTCGGCTCAGCCTCACAAACACCGCCGCCCTTAACTTTTTATTACGATCGGAGATTTTTGTAAGCGAGGACGGACAGTTCCGATCGGCTCCCCTTATCCTAGGGTACACAACAAAGCCAAAAGATTTCCAACCGGTCTGCAACGCGATAACTTAGGGAGATCACCGCCTCAGCCGTATTGACGTTGCTTGGAAAGGTTTTTTGGCGCCGTACGAGCTTGCACCCGTACCACATCTAAACCCTCAGGGTATACCCCCTCTCGTCCAGTCACTCCAGTAAATTCCCCTCGAACAGGTGGGTGAAGGTGAAAGGGTAGGCTCTTCCACTTCCTCGCTAGAAGAGCAAATAGACAAGTTCAAGTTCGGGGGGGAGGCGTCAGGGGGAGATCAAGTAGTAGAGGTCTCGGACGCCGAAGAAGAGACTGACAGGCAGTCAAGCATTCACCCTATTCTGCTTGTTGCTCATCCTGAAGACTCTTCGGACGACGACATGGACTTGAAAATTCTAATGAAGAATAAGGGCCAAAAGGCCGAGCAGAAAGGCACTGGGACTTCCCAACCAATAGTGAACCTGCCACCAGTACCACCCTAAGTTCCTGACCTCGGCTTAAAGCCCATGCCAGACCTTAGAAAGAAAAGGCCCCTGGAACTTGAGGAGAGGGAGATGGTTATACCACCAAAGACAAATAAACAACAAAATGTGGCAAGAGACCACCGAAGCAAGAGGGCCTCCTCCACTGAAAGCCGAGACGAGGTCGTCGTGGCTGATGTCCGCCGAGGAGGAGGACCTCACATCTGGTCTCCACGGTTGGAGCTAGATGGCACTCCAATCCCTTGGGACACCTCCCTCAGGAATTATGATGGGGGGAAGGCAGGATATGTTGCTGAGGCTCTGCAGCAGCCACTCCTCCTCCCACATGATATGGAGTCCTACAGGCGTTTCAACCAGCAGGAGCTCTTCCTATCCCTTAAGAGGGATATAGCCATGGTAAGTGGACTTAGTCATCTCACTTAGATCGCAGAACCTTTTTACTTTTTCCCTTTTTTCTGTGCTTTACATTCAATATTTCCATTATGTAGGTTACCCAGCAAATCTTCGTGGCTGAGGAGTGGAATAAGAAGTCCTATATGGAGGCCCAAGCGGCGAACTACTCTCGGTCCGAGGCGGAGAAATCTCTGGGTCAGCTGAAGGAGGAGTATGCTCGCATGTCAGAACAACTTAAAGACATGACCAATCAGAGGAACAGCCTCAATGTCGGCCTTAAAAACGCCGAGACTCAGGCCGAGGAGCAGCGCAAACAGTTAAATATGGCAGAGATCAACCTGGCGACCGAAAGGGAGCTAGTGAAGGGTCTCAAGGCTGAACTCCAAAAAGCCAGAGAGAGCGCCCGAGCAGCCGAGCAGAAGGCTCAACTGGCCAAGGAGTCAGTTAAAGCCGAGAGAAAGGCGGCATATCAGTTGGGAGTGGATGAGACCGGGACCCAGCTTACGGAGCAATTTGCTTCGGTTAGTCGTGAATACTACGACATAACCTGGCAAAAGGCACTAGACGCTGCTGGGGTCCCCTCGGATTCTCACCTGAGGTTACCTGGGAGCACATACTATAATCCAGAAATTCGAGAGCTCCTAGGGACTGATCCTCCTCCTCCTCCACAGCTTCCAGAGGCTTCGAAGCAAGCCTTGGTCAGTTAAGTTCCTTCATCCACCCTTGAGGCACCCAAGGAGGCTGGTTAGTCAGGTGATAAGGGTAAACCAGCTGAACCGCCCAAAGACAAAGGCCAAGGGTTGGATAAAGAGAAGACTCCTGCTGAGCCCAAGGATCAAGCCCCTGAAGCTGCTACTCGAATAGGCCAGGTTGCTAACCCTGTGGTCCCTCCAGCTAAAGAGTAGATACATAGGGCTTTTTCTCATCATTTTTTTTTTTTTTTGTGTTTTTCTTTTTCGTAAGAGATTGTAAGTTACTCTTTTTTTTTTTAAATCAATGAAGCAATTTCTCTTTTGCTTTTATTTCCCTTGTTGCATGTGATACCACTTACTTTTGTTATAGGGTCCTGTACTTTAATATTATGGGAATGTGGGTGATCGTGATCCTAATATCATGTTAACAACGAGCATGACTAAGATTGGTATTAAAAAGGGGGCAGAATGTATAAGAACTATTACTAAACAACAAAAACTACAAGTGTTATAATAAAAAGCTTCAAAAGTCTTTCCAAATGTGCACAAAAGAATAAAAGGCAACATAGGCTAGGGTTAATTTAAACACATTCAGGAATTTCAATCATGGCTCATTAGAAAGTGATATTTCAATAATAACAATTGCATTGGATTTGAATTTAAACATTCAGAGAGCTGCTATGGAGTGCTAACTAACCCATATCATCTGGTCCGAGGACTACAGGCATGAATGGATTTAAGTTTAAACACTTGAAGAAATCGTAACAGAGTGTTAACTAATCCATATCATCTGGTCCGAGGACTACAGGCATGAATGGATTTAAGTTTAAACACTTAAAGAAATCGTAACAGAGTGCTAACTAACCCATATCATCTGGTCCGAGGACTACAGGCATGAATGGATTTAAGTTTAAACACTTAAAGAAATATGGGAACGAGTGTTAACTAACCCAAATCATCTGGTCCGAGGACTACAGGCATGAATGGATTTAAGTTTAAACACTTAGAGAAATATGGGAACGAGTGTTAACTAACCCAAATCATCTGGTCCGAGGACTACAGGCATGAATGGATTTAAGTTTAAACACTTAGAGAGACATTTTATATAACATGTTGATATGCTGATTAAAAGGAAAATTCGATTAATAATAATACCTTTTGAGGTTATTTACATTCCAAGGGCGTGGTATCACATGACTATCTAGGTCTTCAAGGAAATACGCCCCAATGCCAGCCCCTGAAGTAATACGATATGGCCCTTCCCAATTAGGCCCTAATTTTCCCCAAGCTGGGTTCTTTGCAGTGCCAACCACTTTTCTCAATACCAGATCACCAGGTTCCAGAGGTCTGAGCCTTACGTTGACGTCGTAGCCCTATCTGAGCTTTTGCTGGTAATGTGCCAATCGGACCATTGCGTTTTCCCTCCTTTCATCAATTAAGTCCAAACTCTTCTCTAGTTGCTCAGTGTTGCCTGTCGGACTGAACGAGCTAGTTCTCAACGTTGGGAATCCAGTTTCCAAAGGTATGACAGCTTCAGCCCCATAGGTCATTGAGAAGGGGGTCTCTCCAGTAGACCTGCGTGGAGTAGTTCTGTAAGCCCAAAGCACATGTGGCAATTCTTCTACCCATTTGCCCTTCGCATCATCTAATCTCTTTTTCAAGCCATTCACAATGACCTTGTTGACAGCTTCTGCTTGGCCATTACCCTGGGGATAAGCTGGGGTGGAGTATCTGTTCATGATTCCCAGTTCGCTACAATAACTCCTAAATGCTTTGCTGTCAAACTGCAGGCCATTGTCCGAGATGAGAATATATGGAACTCCAAATCGAGTAACTATACTCTTCCACACAAACTTTTGCACATCTACGTCTCGGATGTTGGCAAGAGGCTCAGCTTCGACCCACTTGGTGAAGTAGTCAGTGCCGACCAGTAGATATTTCTTGTTTCCTGCAGCCTTAGGGAATGGCCCCACGATATCCAAGCCCCACTGGGCAAAAGGCCATGGGCTGGACAGCGGGTTGAGAGTTCCCCCTAGCTGATGAATGTGTGGGGCAAATCGCTGGCACTGATCACACTTTTTAACATAATCTAGGGCTTCTTTTTGCATGTTTGGCCACCAATAACCTTGAGTAATGGCTCGGTGAGCCAAGGATCTACCTCCAGTGTGGCTTCCACAGATTCCTTCATGCAGTTCCTCTAGTAACAGCTCAGCCGCTTCAGGATGCATTCATAATAAGTAAGGTCCTGAATAGGAACGTTTGTATAGTTTCTGATCTTCGGATAACCAGAACTTGGTTGCTTTCCTCCGAATTTTGTCAGCTTCTCCCTTCTCTTCAGGCAAGATATCCTCTTTTAGAAATTTAACCAAAGGGTCCATCCAACTGAGTCCAGCCCTGACTTGGTGCACTTGAATTACTCATTTTCTTGTTTCGGTAGGCCTATGCAAGTCTTCGATGAGGATAACTCTTGGCAAATCTTGTGCCGAAGAGGTGGCTAGAGTGGCCAAGGAGTCAGCATGTGTGTTACCATTCCTAGTAATATGCAGCAAGCTGAAAGATTCGAACCCCGTCTGCAGATGTTTAACTCGGCCCAATTATACTTGTATTCTTTCATCCTTCGCTTCAAACTCTCCATGTACTTGACCCACAACCAACCTTGAATCCGAGAACAACTTTACTGCCTTTCCTCCCATCTTTTGGACCATACTCATCCCCATCAATAGGGTTTCGTATTTCACTTCATTATTTGTTGCCGAGAAGCTCATCCTTAATGATTTTTCAATAATAATTCCATTGGGGGATATCAGCACTAGCCCCATTCCAGAACCTTTCTGGTTCGCAGCGCCATCCACGTACGCCTCCTAATGGGAAGGCCCTTGTTGAGAAATCATACCAACCGATTTATCATCCATGTTCGATATCGGCTTTATCTCTTCTAATTGGGGTTCCGTGAACTTGGCTACCAGATCAGCAAGCACCTGGCCCTTGACCGAGGTGCGTGGCATGTACGTGATACCAAAAGCCCCTAGGATCGTCCCCCATTTAGCAATTCTTCCAGTGTAGTCCGCACTTTGGAGTATAGCCCTGAGTGGAAGTTAGGTGAGAACAATGACTGTATGGGCTTGGAAATAATGTGGTAGCTTTCATGTACCGAGCACCACTGCTAGAATAGCTTTTTCCAATGGTAAATAACGGATCTCGACTTCATGCAGCGACTTGCTTACACAATAAACTGGTCTTTGCACACCGCCATCTGCTCGGATAAGCACCAAGCTCACAGCATGGGGAGCTACAGCGATATACGCAAACAAGACCTCGTCTGGCTCAGGGCTGGACATGATTGGCGGTCGAGCTAAATAATATTTTAACTGCTGGAAAGCCACAGCACACTCCTCTGTCCACTCGAACCCCTTCCACTTGTTAATCAAGGAAAAGAAAGGTCGACACATATCCACTAATCGAGAGATAAATCGATTCAGGGCTGCCGTCATTCCAGTCAGCTTCTGAACCTCCTTGGGATTCTGAGGAGCTTGTAACTCATTGATGGCCTTTATCTGATTAGGGTTGACCTCAATTCCTCAGTGAGTCACCATATATCCTAGAAACTTGCCTGATCCCACATCGAACGAGCACTTGGAAGTGTTCAAGTGCAGCTTATATTTCCTCAAAAATTCAAAGGTGCTTTCCAGGTCCTTCACATGCTCGGCCACCACCTTACTTTTCACCACCATGTCATCTATGTAAATCTCGATATTTTTGCCCAGCTGTGGTTCAAACATCCTCATCATCATCCTTTGATAAGTAGAACCCGCATTTTTCAAGCCGAATGGCATCACCTTATAATGGTAGTTACCCACAGGAGTTACGAAAGCAGTCTTCTCTTGGTCATCCAGGGCTAAGGGTATATGATGATAACCCTGAAATGCATCCAAGAAGCTCATCTGAGTGTGGCCCCACAGTGGCATCTACTAGCTAATCGATTTTTGGCATTGGAAATGAATCTTTAGGGCATGCCCTATTCAAGTCAGTGAAGTCCACACATACTCGCCATTTCCCGCTTTTCTTCTTCACCACCACAGTATTTGCCAACCACTCTAGGTAAAAAACCT
This sequence comes from Quercus aquifolioides, assembly GCA_019022515.1. Classification (NCBI taxonomy): domain Eukaryota; kingdom Viridiplantae; phylum Streptophyta; class Magnoliopsida; order Fagales; family Fagaceae; genus Quercus; species Quercus aquifolioides. The sequence continues at coordinate 52,695,587 of CM032334.1, read as the reverse complement.
CTTTAATGGCTCCAGCTTGTTTGAGCTTCGCTACTTCTTCTCTGACCGCCTCAGCGTGTTCCTTAGATGGACGCCGAGGAGGCTGCTTCTTGGGGGTGATCGTGGAGTTTACTTTCAGATGGTGGCATATAAATTCCGGATCCACCCCAAGGGCCTCATAAGCGTTCCAAGCGAATATGTCAAAGTTTTCCTTAAGAAGTTGCACTAACTCCTCTTTTTCCTGCAAAGGTAACTGGGATCCGACTTGAAAGAATTTTTTTGGATTATCCCCAATGATGACTTTTATCAAATCTTCGCACCCTGCGCCCTTGTCCGGATCTTCAGTGGGCAATAACCGATGCTTTGGTTGCTATAAGCCCCTTTCAGCTTTGGCTGATGACTCGGCTTCGGGCTCATGCTGAATGGCAGCCACCAAAAATTGTCTAGCCACGAATTGATCCCCCCGGATTTCGCAAACCTGGCCCTCGGATGGGTATTTAATTTTCTGATGCAAGGTGGAAGAAACCGCCTCCAGCGTATGAAGCCAAGGTCTGGCTACAATTGCCGTATAGGGTGAAAAAACGTCAATAACTATGAAATCCACCTCCACCACCTCTGAGCCAGTCTGCACTGGTAATCGTATTTGGCCCTTCGGGGTAACGATTCTTCCTTCGAAACTGATCAACGGAGAACTATATGGTGTTAAGTCACTAAGTTTGAGGTTCAGCCCCCTGTAGAGATCAGGGTACATTATTTCTGCAGCACTACCTTGGTCAACCATCACCCGCTTCACATCATACCCTCCAATTCTGAGGGTGATGACCAACGCATCATCATGAGGTTGGACAGTTCCCACCTTGTCAGCGTCCGAGAACCCTAAAACTGGTTGATCGTCCAGTTTGCACCTCTTCGGACCCTGGCCAGAGTCCCTTGCAGGTAACCGATCTACCGACATGACCTTGGATGGCCAGGATCCTGTTCTTCCTGGGGCTGCAAAGATAACATTGATAGTTCCCAGAGGGGGTTTTAAAGGATCATCCCTCCGGGACTCTGAGCTCATCTGGCCTCCTCGGCCACTGGTGTGATGCAAGAGATGCCTCAATTTCCCTTCACTGACCAGCTAGTCCAAATGATCCCACAAGCTCCTGCAATCCTCCGTCGTGTGTCCATGATCCTGGTGGTATTGGCAGTAGAGATTGCGATTACGCCTATCAGGATTCCCTACCATCTTATTCGGCCACTTGAAGAACGGCTCGTTCCTGACCTTTTCTAAAACTTGATGGACTGGATCTCTGAATACGGTGTTGACTGCCTGGGGATTGGCTGATCCTGACTGCGCAGGAAAATCTCTCCTCGGTTTGTTGTTGTTGTATCGATCCGACCTGAAATCCCTCCTCTCCTGGGGGATAACCTTTTCCTTGCCTTTTCCTTGTTGTTGATCTTCTTCAACTCTCTTATACTTCTCAATGCGGTCCATTAGCTAACGCATGCTAGTAACGGGTTTACCAGACAAGGATGTCCTTAAACCATGATCAGTAGGAAGACCGAGCTTAAACGTTTCTAGGGCCATTGCATCAAAATTGCCCTCCATGTCGTTAAACATCTCCTAATATCTATCCGAATACATCTTCAGGGTTTCTCATTCCTGCATGCTCAAAGATAGCAGAAAAGACAAAGGTCGGGCCACTCTTCTGCAGGTGACAAAACGTGAACCAAAAGCTTGGGTGAGCTCTTTGAAAGAGCTGATGGAATTTGGGTTCAGTCCATCGAACCACCTCATGGCAACTAGCCCAAGACTGGAAGGGAAAGCCTTACACATCAGAGCTTCATCCCTGGAGTAGACAGCCATCCTTTGGTTAAAATGACTCACGTGTTCCACGGGGTCTGTTTTACCATTGTAGATGGTGAACGTTGGTTGGTTAAAGCGCCGAGGAAGTCTCGCCTCTTCAATCCTGCGCGTGAAGGGTGACCTAGAAATCTGATTTAAAGCCCTGCTCATGGCGTCGTTTCCCACGTCTCCACGTGATGGGCTTCTGCGTTGCCTCTTGCAATGAGACTCCTCTTCATAGGTATAGAACTCGCTAGCTGGTGTCCTGGATTTATGTTGATAAGTGACGTCCGGCTCGTCATCAGGGCCCTCATCAGAATACGAGGAATCCTGTTTCCTCTTTGCATGGCACAACTCCCTTTTTAGCTTTTCAATCTCCTGCTGCAAATCTCGGTTCTTATCTGCATGGGACATGTGACTTCCGCCATGTGATTGGTTCTGACCAGGAGGCACGGTGTGTACACTACCCTCGCGGTCTTGTCTTCACTCCAGGTTGAGAAAAGGGTCCACGTGCTGAGATGCCCTAGACTCCGCTTCTTGTTGACCGTGTCCAGCCATCACCTACTGTTGTCTTCACCTCTGCACAAGCTCTCCCCACAGACGGCGCCAATTGTAGGGTCAGTTTTCGTAGCCCAAGCCGAAAAGGTATGGGTTAAAGGCCCAACAAACCCAGGATAATGAATTTGTAGAGAGTGGGCGAAAGAGCTAGGCTGGGTATGAATTAAACAATGGTTGGCTAAGGTATTTAAGATTGAAACAACATGAAATAATGCCTGAGAAACTCCGAGTGAATGTCCGAAGAGGTGTTTTATTGAATGAACAGTAATTATAATATTCAGAGCTACAATAAAGCTTTTCTTTTTTCTCTCTTCTCCCCCCCACATTATCAGGAACCCTTCTTCTTTATATAGCACCCTTCCCCATCATCTCCATCATCCACTTGTTCTTCATCTGTGTATTTACTTAAGTATATGTCACGTCATGTGTCTATTTTAGTTCTTTGTGAGTGGCGGTAGCTGAGGTTACACTGTTCAGGGGTCTTCTCCACATAAATGCGGCCAGAAAAGTTGTTACAATGCATTAAATACGGTGGTAGCAACTTTTCCTTTAGATATTTCTTCGTTCTGATCATCTCCAAACCTACCCAAAGCTTATCATTATCATTGGGGTTGCTAGGAAGATCATTCGGACCTTCCACACGTTTGATTGATCAAGGCTATTTGTATCCGAGGAATAAGACCTCTTCGGATAACTAGTAACCTCTTCGGACAGAAAGTAACCTCTTCGGACAGAAGGTAACCTCTTCGGACTATATCCTTCCTCCACTTCCAGGCTTCCTGCCTTCAGGTGGACTCTGTCCTAACCAATTATTGCTCCTCGGAAATACAATACTCTTCAACATGGTGCCCCAGGCCCACTAAGTAGTTTTGGGTTTTTACCCCCCACAATTCTCAATCACAATAGTGAGCAATTGGAAAGGTAATGTTTCGTTTACTTTTTTTTTTTTTTTTTTTTTTGGTAATATTTCATTTACTTTATTATTATTATTATTTTTTAATTTCAACTTATGACGTCCGCTAGCTATCATCAAACCGAGACACAAATCGATTTTTGGTGTATGTGGAAATTGAATCTCAGATCTCTTATTCAACCATTAGAGACTTTACCAGTTGAGCTAACTAAAACTCATTTGTTTTATTTACTTTAGACAATCATTTTCAAGATTAAATCTATAGCATTTTTGAAAATGGTTTTTTTTTTTTTTTCAAAGAATACATTTCCATGGATTTTTGTAGTAAAAATTCTTTTCATGGCCAAATTTCATGGCTTTTTAAAGTATTTTTGAAGAAATCCAAATTTTAGGGCTCTTGAGACTTCATTTAGAAAATACATCTATCAAATGATTTAGTTTTAAAATATTTTTTTAGAGTTTTATTTAGAAATCAACTTGAACAACCTTTTTGATAACAACTTTTAAAGCAAAGCTTTAGGAAGCTTTTTGAAAAGCATTTTGTAAAACAATTTAATAAAGGCGTAAATGCATTTTTAGTCCCTACATTTTGACGTTTTTCCATTTTAGTCCCTACATTTTATTTTTTCCACTTTTAGTCCCTAAAACCAATTAACGCGTTCCATTTTAGTCCTTTCCGTCAGTCAACCGACGGAAATAGCTGAGGTGGCAGCTAGAGCAATTAAAATATTATAAAAATGCCACATCACCCATGACACATCAGCATATAAATTTAAAAAATTAATTTATTAATTTTAACAAAATTTAAAAACATAAAAACAAAATTTAAAACATAAAAATAAGTCAGAAAATCAAACCAAGAACACAAATTCAAAATTAAACCCATTGAATCAAATTAAACCCAAAACATCCGTCAATCAACCCACAACCCAGAAAATCAATTACCTCTTCTCTCACTCTTCTTTACCTCTTCTCTCACTCTTCTTTCTTCTTTATTCTTTCTTGGACTCTCTCTCTCGATTTTTTGGCAGTGGATTGGAGGGGCTGTGGATCAGTGGTGGGTCTTGTGATTTGGGTGTAGTGGGTTAAGATTTTGGCCGGTCGTGGGTTTGCTCACCGTGGGTCAGTGGTGCTCGTCGTGGGTCAGTCGTGGGTTTGCTCGCCGTGGGTCTGTCGTGGGTTTGCTTGCTAGGTTTGCTCGCTATGGGTATGGGTTTTGTTTGCTGTGGGTTTGCTCGCCGTCGCCATTAGCCCCAACTCCACTTGCCTTGCTTCTTGTGTTGAGTATGAAGTTCATGGAATTTTGACGCTGGGATTTAAAAAAAAAAAAAAAAAAAAAAGAAGGAAAATTGGGTTTGATTTGTGTTTCAGCTTGGTGGGTTTTCCTTCTGGGTGTCATTTATCGATTCAGTTGTTAGATTCGTAGTGTAATTATTTTGTGCTCTATTGGGATTCTCTAAAGAATCAAGCATGATGTGCGAAATGTTTAATTTTTGTTGGAATGCTGGTTTGCTCGTATAGATCTATGTTGTGGGTTGATGATGGATGTTCTTGTGTTTAATTTGATTCAATGTTCTTGGGTTTAATTTGATTCAATGAGTTTAATTTTGAATTTGTGTTCTTGGTTTGATTTTCTGACTTATTTTTATGTTTTAAATTTTGTTTTTATGTTTTTAAATTTTGTTAAAATTAATAAATTAATTTTTTAAATTTATATGCTGATGTGTCATGGGTGATGTGGCATTTTTATAATATTTTAATTGCTCCGGCTGCCACCTCAGCTATTTCCGTCGGTTGACTGACGGAAAGGACTAAAATGGAACGCGTTAATTGGTTTTAGGGACTAAAAGTGGAAAAAATAAAATGTAGGGACTAAAATGAAAAAACGTCAAAATGTAGAGACTAAAAGTGCATTTACGCCATTAATAAAAGCCTTTTGAAAAAACTTTTTTTAGAGAGTTCCTTTGGACCAAGCCATTTATTTTTTGGTGGCATTGTGTTTGTGATGACAACTAAAAAGCAAATAAATATATATATGTGTGTGTGTGTGTGTGTGGGGGGGGGGGGGGGGGGGGGTGGTTGTTGGGTGTGGGTGTGGGTGGGTGGGGAAAGGAGATAAAAATCATACATTCATCTACTCTGTAACATTAGTTCAATATCCATATAGCTATATACATATGAATATAAAGATCAAAGGACTTAAATAAACAAATAATAGGTGCATATATCTCAATATCAAGATCTAGATATTTAAACACATAGAGCATGAATATATAAATTAAAAGTATACAAAGATCAATATAGATAAATTTTGTTCACAAAAAGCATAGATCCACACCATGGTTAAAACTCTATACCCATGGATCTATCAATATATGATTGTGTACATCAAGGTGTATGTGAGAATATAGACATATATGGAAGCAATAATATAAGAGTATAGTTAATACATTAATCTAAGCTTAGAAGCATAGAGATAATATACTACTCACATAGCATACATAAAGTATTTTCTCAAAAAAAAAAAAAAAAAGCATACATAAAGTAAAGAAAAATATGAAATTTATTTACTTAAATGGAAATCTAGACTAATAAAGCAATAAAAGGGGGTAAGAGGCTTACTTTAGGGGTGATTAGAAGGCTAAAGAGGCCTTAATTTAGTGCTGGAAATTTTAGGAAAAGAGGATTTGGAATCTTAGAATTAGATTAAAAAAAGATGATATTTGATGATGGGTAAAGATTGATGATCAAATAAATGGGGAAAGGGGGAAATATTTAAAGGGAAATGGGTTGGCCATTAGGCTCAACCCTACCATGAACCAGGCATATGGCAGGGGTGGGCTGGGTCTGCTGGCCATCTCATTTTTCTACAAGCGTCTAGGCCTTTTCGGTCCCCATTTTCTACTCTTTCGGATCTTATCTTTGAGCAGCTGTTTGGAGATCTTCTATAACTTGGATTTTTGTGTTCTTGCAATCCTTAACAAGTTTCTGCAGTCCACTTTCTAAAGGTTCCAGCTTTATTCAATTTAGAGCAGCGGTCACGAAGATAGTCCAGTTGGAAGAGGGGTGTTTCAGCGTAGAAATTTGCAAAGCTGATTTTTGCCTATATTGTGCATGTGATATCTCTCAATCCAAAAATGATATTGTCAAGCCATTTTTTCTTTGACATACATAATTGATCCTAATTCAATGATATTCTGGATTTTTGCACAAATTATGGCTGAAACAAAACAGTTGTTTGTGTGAAGACGCCCCAAAAAACAACTTTTGGTCCCCCCAAATAAAAATGTCATTGGAAGGATTTTGATGCCTATTTTGTAAATATGTTTGTTTTATTGTCCCAATACTCTGATTTAGCAAGTTGGAGGCTTCGGAAAATGGTGATAAAATCATGATTTTGCATAAAGTTTCCACTTTTTTTTTTTTTTTTATTCTTTTAATTCAAGTGGGGTTTTTGCCATCCATGCTAAATTGAAGTTCACCATGAGACATTTTCAATGACTCCTCACTTGAACCAATTTGTGGTCGTTTGATTATAATTTAATCGAGATTAAACTATAATCAAACATTACAAAAATGGCCGTTTTTTATTATCAAAGATTCAATGTTTTCCTAATATCTTTCTTGTTTCAACTACAATTTGGGCTTGTGAACTATCATTTTAAAGACAATTTCATGATCTTTAACATGATCACAAATTTATTACGATTGGATGGTTGAAATTTTGGTCAAATATTGACTAAACCTTGATTAGGGTGGTCAAACTTAGTTAAAATAAGTCAAATAATTTGAAATGATGATTAGGTTAAAGTAAATTGGAATTTGGTGGTTAGATGAATTTGGAGCTAATTTTAATGTCAAACAACTTAGTCAAACTCAATCAAACTTAGTTAATTAAAGGAGGAAATTTTGGGATTTTGGGCTCTCGAACCATTGAAATAATTTATCCAACAACTAATTAGGACAAATAAATTTATTTCATGTAATATTCCTTATTTTTCCATGTTAGAAATGTATTTTTTTTATTATTATTTCAAAGCTCAAATTGACATTTTGGCATGGAAATCGAGGTCAAACAAAATACAGTGTCAACATCTCCCAATTTCTATTTCTTCAACCTTCTCCTCTAGTTCTCGCTCAGTATTGATTCCCCTATCTCACTACTTGTGTCTTCAGTGATTCACTTTTCACCACAACGCAGAGGTGACTCCAATGAGACATGGGAAGGCTATTACAACTCTGGTCAAAAATTTTCCTAACGAACACGCATGAATCGAATGCAACAGTGACATGCAATACTAAGAGATTGGCGTCACATCAGTCCTTGCAGCAGTGCAATTTGGGGATCTCTAATGTGTCCTCTGCCATGACAAATGAGCCAGATTTTGGTGTGGTGCTGGTGGCATGGTGGTTTGGGTCTCAGATTCACTAGATCTTGGGTTCTTTTCTGTCGAGTTAAGATCTGTGGGGGCATATGGATGGGTTTTTTTTGGTGGCTTGGGTTTTGGGTAGCAGGGTTTTGTCAAGTGGCAACTATAGTGGTTTTTTGTGGTGGTTGGGGTGAAATTGGTGTTGTGTTGTGATGTAGTATAGGGGTTTGTGGTGGCAGCAAGGTGGTTGAGGGTGGTGACGGCAGTTTGGATTTTGTCTATGGTGTTTTTTGTTTGGTTTGAAAAATCTAAGTTTGCATATGGGTGGGTTTATGGTTGAGAAAGAGAGAGGATAGGAGTTGTGGGTTGGTGGTGGTGTTGTGACTTTGGAGTAGAGATTAGAGTGAAAGATATGATTTGACAAAAATATTAGTAAAATATTAGATGAAGAAATGGTATTTGAATAAAATAGATAGTATAATGAATAATCTAATGTTGGTGTTTTTGAAAAGTGGTTATGCAAAATAGAAAAGTAAGTTCTTATATTAAAATAAACAGAAATTTTGCACATATAGATGTGAATATTTTACTATCTCTAGAGCTACTCGAATTGTTTCCAATAGTACTTGATACATAAAAAGGGGGAAAATGGGTATTCGGCCCTAATTTATAAACTATGCAGCAAAATGCCTCCATTTTGAAACTATTTAGTAAAATGCCCATATTTTTGAAAATCGAGTTACCGGTGGACCATTAGCTATGCATATTTTGCCACTTAAATGTTTATGAAAATTTAAGTGAAACTTCCACTTAAAAATATACATATAACTCGATTTTGTTAAAATCGAGTTTAAAAAATAATAGCATTTTGCTAAATAATTTCAAAATATGATGATTTTGCTGCATAGTTTGTAAATTAGGGGCAAATGCCCATTTACCCTATAAAAAGATCACTAGTTGTTTTAGTTTTGCCTATGACATTCATTCTATATTTACTTAATTACCGACTTCACTAATATATTTGAAGTTAGGATTTACTTTTTAAACATTATTGAATTTATTTATTTAATTTTATAATAAAATTGTGGTTAACAATACCATAAAATATTTATGAAAACATCTAAAATCAAGGAAATAAAATCTTAAATTATAATCTTCAAAAAATTACATAATAAAAATTAATAGACTAAACCCATGTTCTGTTCTACCACACCAATGGGGAAATATGATCTAATGGTATTATTATAGATGTAAACATAAGACTATAGCTTTCTCACAAGACAGTTTGCCTCTTCACTCGCCAACGAGGAGAGCTTCCTTAATTAATCTTTCAAAGTTCTTATATGATGATCCTTCAAAATCAGTTGCTTCCATTGCTTTCTTCCTCCATTCCCTAGCTTTTTGCCTCATGGCATGTCCCTTTTCCCCTTCCATCATTTCCTTAACAAGTGCTTCAATCTCATGACGTTTAACATCCTCATTAACCTCCACACCAATCTCCCAAGTGGTACAAGCATACCGACAATTTGTCTGTTGCTCGGCAAAGAAAGGCCAACAAATAATAGGCACGCCAGCAGATACACTTTCTAATGTAGAATTCCAACCACAATGTGTTAGGAAAACTCCTATGGATGGGTGTGCTAGCACTTTATCTTGGGGGCACCAACTTGTTAGCAATCCCCTATCCTTAGTCTCCTCAAAAAATTCTTCAGGCAAGATTGTTGAATCTCCCATTACCACATCAGGCCTAACTATCCACAAAAATGTGTGCTTGCTATTCGCAAGACCCCATGCAAACTCTTTCAAGTGTTGGTTTGACATCACAGTTACGCTTCCATAATTTACATACACAACTGAGTTGGGTTCCCTTTTATCAAGCCATTGGAGACATTTGGAGTCTTCTTTCCATAAGCTTGAACCTTGAGACATGAAATGGCTCTCAGGTACATGCCGACCTAGTAAGTGAAGTGGGCCTATATTGTAAACATGAGGGAATTTGGCTAAAAGTACTTCTAGGACTTCATGTTCAAATCAAACATTGTTTCAGTAATGTTAGTGGTTCTAATAAAGGTAGGGAGGTCCTTGAGCCGGATGTTTTTCATTCCCGGGATCCAATTTATTGGTTTGTCAAGTGTTCCATCATCTTTGAAGTTTTCATCTATAACAAAAGAAATATAAAACAATAAGTCTAGAATCACAACTTTTCTCATAAATTGTTGATGCAATAAGTTGTTAACGATTAATAATAAAATGGTGTCAATACTGAGTCTATAAGAAAATCAATAATCACTTCTCTACTTAGCAATATTGATAATGTTGTTTAAGTAATATTGAAAAATGTAGTTTATAGCATTACTCTAGACAGGGACAAATCCACGCTTGGACCAAGGGAGGCCAACCCCTAGCCCAACGCCAAACCATCCTCCCCATTTCAATATTTTAATTTTTGTTAATAATGCATATTTAAAATTTGTCATCATCCTCCCCAAAATGACTAGTTAAGTTGCAATTAGCATTCTCATAATCACTTATAAACTTAAAATCCACCTAGTAAATATCTAATGTGGGACTCTATACATGCCTACACACACACACAATCACTTATAAACCTAAAATTCACCTAGTAAATATCTAATGTAAGACTCAGTACACGCTCACACAACACACACATGATGTTATACCATGTTTGTTCTGATATATAATTTGTAATGACCTGAAAAGAGAACTAGTCACTTATTTGTTTACACCCAGCCAAATGGACTATTCAAGTTACGATTAAGAATCTTCGTAATCACTTATGAACCTAAGATCCACCTAGTATACACCTAATGTGGAACTCAGCGCATGCCTATACAACTCTCGCTTAAACAATCTAATCCAATCAAATACACACAATTTAGGTATCACACTTTTCATCTTATAAAATAAATTAGTCCAAATAAGTTTTAAAAAAATGTTATAGTCTAATGTGTGGCCATCCTCTAAATAAAAAAATTAAAAAAAAAATTTAACGTAAAACATTTTAAAAATCGTTTTTCATCTTTTAGTATTTGCAAAGAAGATTAATTCTCTTTCTTAATCGATTGAAAATTATAAGGTTTGTATATATTTTTTTATGATTTATTTTTGAATTATATCAAACGGTTTGTAAAAATTAAAATATCATTTACTTACTAACTTGTTTATAGAGTGATTGTACTAATTATAATTACTCATTTTGTTTTTATCACAACTACAAAAAAAAAAAAAAAAAAAAAAAAAAAAAAGCATTTTCAATAATAAAAATTGTCAAAACTAAGTTTCATAATCTAAATTACTATTTGATTTTGTACTTCAAAAGGAAAATTATTCTGAATTTAATATATATATATATATATATATATATATATATATAATTTTCATACACTATTACTGTGGGTGCATGACTCCGCCATTATCAGGAGATTATCCGCTTTGGGGAGCCAGGCCCTCACGGTTTATTGCGTCCGACCCCGAGTGTGAGACCACCCAAGCAATCGCCGTAGATTGGACTTGTAAGTGTAATCCCACATCGGGTGGAAATCCCTCCCACTAACCCCTTATAAGCCTCTGGGGCAAGAGTTAGTGTACCACTACTACAGCCCTTTTAATGTGGGTGCATGACTCCGCCATTATCAGGAGATTATCCGCTTTGGGGAGCCAGGCCCTCACGGTTTATTGCGTCCGACCCCGAGTGTGAGACCACCCAAGCAATCGCCGTAGATTGGACTTGTAAGTGTAATCCCACATCGGGTGGAAATCCCTCCCACTAACCCCTTATAAGCCTCTGGGGCAAGAGTTAGTGTACCACTACTACACTGTGTAGTAGTGGTACACTAACTCTTGCCCCAGAGGCTTATAAGGGGTTAGTGGGAGGGATTTCCACCCGATGTGGGATTACACTTACAAGTCCAATCTACGGCGATTGCTTGGGTGGTCTCGCACTCGGGGTCGGACGCAATAAACCGTGAGGGCCTGGCTCCCCAAAGCGGATAATCTCCTGATAATGGCGGAGTCATGCACCCACATAAACAATTATAGATTATTTTTGGGATTTTAAAAAAAAAACTAATTTTAATAGGACAAATGATTGATTTAAAATGTCTTCTGAAACAATTATTTTATGTCTATTTTCTAATTTGCATTTTTCTAATATTGAATGAGTGCTAGTTTGATTTTATTTTTTTATAGGACAGTAGAATACTTTGTCATGAATTTCATTATATTTTTTTCATTCTTCAATTTTTTTTTTTTTTTTTTTTCACGTTTTGGCTCTCCAAAACCTAAATTTCATTATATGCTTTTAGAAAATATTGTTAGAGTGATTCTTAATATTTCAACTTTTACAAACCGAAATCATCTTGATATGAAAAGATTGCATGTCCCATGTGAAATTTTTCAGTATATTAAACATTTTTCTTGTATCTTGTCAACGAGAATTTAACTTTGTAAAAAAAAAAAAATTGGGACATAAGATCATTACTACTCATTATTGTAGTAGAAAAGAATAAAATTATTATCACGAAACAAAGTTAGAAATTACAAGTCCCATTCTCATTATATAAATGATGGCTAGGAAAGTTAGGAATTGTGATCCCTAAAGAAATTATTCTGATTTATAAGCAACAGGTCTACACAACAAAGTATCCCTCTCCCATTCCTTAAAATTTGATAAAACAAAATATGATCTTAGGTTTCATTATGATGAGGATAAATTTATCTTAATTAGTTTTTTTTTTTGGGAGAATCATCTTAATTTAGTTAATAATGCTTATGAAAGGATTCAATTTATTGATCAGCGATTGGCTATACAGAGTTTCATATATATATATATATATATATATATACACACACAATTGATCCTTACTCTCATTAATTAGACCAAAACTAGATTTCTCATATAAAATTTTCCTGCAATTACTATATTTTGCGGCTATGTCTCGCTTTTCTTTGATTTCTCTAGCAGATCATAGCATAACCTTTTTTTCCCATTATAATCCACATTCGCCGGGAAATATTAAACCAAATGCGATATGACGACAATGACAATCAACAATTAAAGGTAACTTTATATATATATATATATATATATATATATATTCAAGTAAATAAAGAAAAAAAAAAGTAATTTTACACATTATTTATCCCATGAACAAAAGAAAATCTATTATGTATCCCGCAGGAGTTATATCTCATATGTATTTAATACATGTATGTATTTATCCTCTTACATGATATAAGTTTGCATTTATCCAATACATCATACATGTATGTATCTACTCTCTTAAATGAGGTGGGACCCACCTAATATGAGAGGATAGATACAAATTTTTTATACATGTAATACCACCTCCTATTCAGAGATTGCTTTTGTAAAATATACATGTTATTATTTCTAATTTTGCGGACTTGACTTTGATGTAACAAGTAGTGAAGTTATTTTGCAAAAAAAAATTATGAGAAGTATTTACTATCCATACTGTAGGACAAATTACTCCAACTCTTTGACAGGAGAAAATATCTCTCTTATGGAACAGCACACCACTCCTATATTTGATGGATCGCACACAATTATGAGACCCCTTGTTATTTAATTATTGAAACGAAAAAAAAAAAAAAAAAGACCTCGTGTTATTATGAAATGAGCATTCCATAAGGCAATTTTATAAGATAATTTTTCCTCTTATAAAAGAAGTTGCGTTCATGAAATATAGCAATCCACTGAAAAAAAAAACATGAGTTTGTTTCATTTTGTTGTAGGAAGTGGAGTTTTAGTTGTAGGGTTTTGTTGTAGAACTTTTGGGATTGTAAAGTACGGTAACTACAAAGAAATATAACATTTAGAGTATTTGACAAACTACAAAGCTATATTGCTTTAGAGCTACTGTTATTCTGTGAGATGATCAACAATGACACCACACCAAATCGATATTCGAGATTAAGAGAAAAGGGAGGAGTTGTTTTTGGCAAAGAGAAATATCGAGACGGGTGAGGGTTCAAAAATTTAACTTAAAATTAAGAGCATTTATTTCACAATTAAGATTGTACTTTATGACATTCTCACAAGATTGTACTTTATGAATTTAATAGTATACAAAGTGCTAAATGCAGATTTTTTTTTTTTCCAAAATTTAGAATTAAATCGGAAAAGGTTATGATTTTATATTATGACCGTGGATAATTTGGATAATTCACCTTTTTTTTTTTTTTTTTTTTAAACCCAAACAAAATCTTATAAAATATAATAAAATTTTATTATTATATAATTAATTATGGGAAAATATTGGTTGATGAGATCTCAGTCTCATTTGGCTATTGCGAACTCACCAATATTTTCCAGGTTTAAAATTCTTAATTAAAGTCTTATGAACAACTTCAGGCTGGATGGCTACTTACATTGCACTTGACAAAGAGAGTAAATGAGAAACTTATGAACAGGGGGACTTAGTATATATGCTCATTAAGCTATTTAAGCTTAGAGTGGTAAGTGATAGATATACTCAGTAACCCCATACTACCATCTTGAGTTACAGTTCAATTAATAAAGTTGTTTATAGTCATCTGATCAGTACCATTGGTGTGGTTAGAAAAATATGAATCTAATCTTTAACAGTTATTCTAGCAAAACAAAAAATTGTTCAAAGTACCTTTGAATGGAAGAATGCCTCTTTTGATGAGTTCAGTGAAGTTGAGATATCCCATGAAGCCACAAGCTGAGGCAGACCAAAACTGAACCTCTGGGATGCCTAATTCTTCTCCAGCTTTAATAGCAAAACTCATGATGACATCAGAAACTATGCAAGTAACCAAAGGCACTTCAGAGGATGAGTTGAGCTTAAGCACTAGCTCTTTGAAAGGGGCCAAACAGTTCTTTCTGGTGGCATCCATTAAGCTTGGAACATGTCGAGTTGCATCACGGTCCGACGGTGGCAACCCATCTGGTATTGTTTCAAACTGGAAATCAGGTAGCCCCTTTATGTAGTCATGCCCTTTGGATCGGATTAAGCGTCTGTGGTTGAACTCAGTGTTTACAAAGGTTATATGGAAGCCCCTTGAGTGTAGGAGCATGGCTAATCGCATCATGGGTGTTACATGGCCTTGTGCTGGGAATGGAACACATACTGCATGGGGCTTTGTAGCTCGAACTGAACCCATATCACTTGCAAGTTAATCTATATATTTTTTATATGGAATCAAAATTTTTTTTTTTTTTTTTTTTTTTGAGAGATCTTATGGAATCAAATTTAAAGGGCTTGTGATGATACCTTTAGGCCCTATGCCAATTTAGAGGAAATATGCGTAGCATTAGGATATTGGTCTATAGATATTTTTAGTAAACTCATCAGCGGGGAAAACTATTCGCTGTCACATGAGAGATAATAATATCTCCATAAAGTCTCTTTTATGATGTCTTATCTTGTGCGACTGTTGTAAGTCTAATATTATCAAAGAAAAAAAACTATCAATTCAAAATAGCAATTAACAAAAACACAAATATTTATGTGAAAAAAATTTTCTCTTTAAAGAAAAAAACCACCGGACAAACTTCGAATAATTTCAGTATTATTAAATCAATTACAATAATTTTTATGTTTGCCTCACGCCTAAAGAAAAAAAAAATCTCTCTTATTTTTCTTTGTTCTCACCCACACAAATTATTTTGAGAACACAAATATTTACGTGAAAAAAATTTTCTATTTAAAAGAAAAAAATCACCGGACAAACTTCGAATAATTTCAATATTATTAAATCAATTACAATAATTTTTATGTTTGCCTCACACCTAAAGAAAAAAAAAATTTCTCTTATTTTTCTTTGTTCTCCCCCACACCAATTATCTTTCTCAAAAGAAGGCAATCCTTTTTTTTTTTTTTTTTTTTTTTCACTATAAGACACCCACCTTTTTCTCACTGTGCGGCGCCTCCCTTTTCTTCTTGTTTGCGTTCTGCTCTTTAGCACACCACACGCGTGCCTTTTATGTATTCAATTCTGCCGCCTCACACTCATAGGAACATATGGAGTGTTGACTTTCCACGTGTCTCCTATTTCAAGTTGAAATAGAAGTCCTCACCAATTGGGCTTAGCTTATTAAGGAGCTTCACGTGGGCTGGACTTTGGTGCCAGCTTGTAGCCAACAACCAGTTGGCCCAGTCTGAAAGCTGGTTCAATCAGTCAAAATAAGACACTGATTCGCGGTCACTGTGTACAGTGGTCAGTGGGTAAGATACAGAACGTGAAAGAGTTTTTTCCCCCAAAAAAAGAATTCCACAGCTTGCGAATGTGGCAAATTGTTATTATTATGTGAAAATTTGATCTAATTAAATTTTGTTGACACAATAATGAACTCAGAGTGTTGGGTTACACGTGTAAGTGAAGTCCCACATTGAATAAAGATGTGAAGAATGAGTGGTTAATATAACATAATTGAGCACATACCGATTGGGCTTAGGCCTTTTGGGTTAAAGTGTCTCTCTATATGTTATATTAACTACTCATTCTTGAGTCTATCGTACGCCATCCATGGAACCGCGTGTCAACCCCGCACGCACATCCATGGGAACCTCGCACCACATTATTATTTAGCACCATTAGCAATATTCTTTTGTTGGGCTTTTTTCTTTTTTCTTCTCCAGGATCTTTGTATGTGGGCCGTTTAGGCTTTCTCTATCCCCGTTGGGTAGGGACCTTGAACACCTCACCACCTTCGCTGCACACTACCATGGGCTCTGATACCACTTGTTGGGAGGATAAACACCTTGGGGAGCTTCCTTGAGTAATTAATATAACATATAGAGACACACTTTAACCCAAAAGGCCTAAACCCAATGGGTATGTGCTCAATTATGTTATATTAACCACTCATTCTTCTCATCTTTATTCAATGTGGGACTTCACTCACACGTGTAACCCAACAATCTCCCCCTCACGTGTGAGTCTCTGCCACTCTGTGGGCTTCAAGACTTCTCTGTGGGCCATGAATAAGTCCTACTTGCTCCCCCTTGCCTAATGGGCTTTTTCACTTCATCAGCGCGTCATCCATGGGTCTCTCGTACGCCATCCATGGGAACCACGTGTCAACCCCGCACGCACATCCATGGGAACTCCGCACGTCCATGTCCATGGGAACCTCGCACCTCATCATTGTTTAGCACCATTTGCAATATTCCTTTGTTGGGCTTTTTCTTTTCTCCAGGATTTTTGTGTGTGGGCCATTAAGGCTTTCTCTGTCCCCGCTGGGTAGGGACCATGAACACCTCACCACCTTCGCCGCACACCACCATGGGCTCTGATACCACTTGTTGGGGAGATAAACACCTTGGGGAGCTTCCTTGAGTAATTAATATAACATATAGAGACACACTTTAACCCAAAAGGCCTAAGCCCAATGGGTATGTGCTCAATTATGTTATATTAACCACTCATTCTTCTTATCTTTATTCAATGTGGGACTTCACTCACACGTGTAACCCAACAATCTCCCCCTCACGTGTGAGTCTCTGCTACTCTATGGGCTTCAAGACTTCTCTGTGGGCCATGAATAAGTCCTACTTGCTCCCCCTTGCCTAATGGGCTTTTTCACTTCATCAGCGCGTCATCCATGGGTCTCTCGTACGCCATTCATGGGAACCACGTGTCAATCCAGAGAGGCAGACTCACACGTGAGGGGGAGATTGTTGGGTTACACGTGTGAGTGAAGTCCCACATTGAATAAAGATGTGAAGAATGAGTGGTTAATATAACATAATTGAGCACATACCGATTGGGCTTAGGCCTTTTGGGTTAAAGTGTGTCTCTATATGTTATATTAACTACTCATTCTTGAGTCTTTCATACGTCATCCATGGGAACCACGTGTCAACCCCGCACATCCATGAACAAGTCCTTCTCACTCCCCCTTGCCTAATGGGCTTTTCACTTCATCGACGCGTCATCCATGGGTCTCTCGTACGCCATCCATGGGAACCACGTGTCAACCCCGCACGCACATCCATGGGAACCCCGCACGTCCATGTCCATGGGAACCTCGCATCACACCATTATTTAGCACCATTAGCAATATTCATTTGTTGAGCTTTTTTCTTTTTTCTTCTCCAGGATTTTTGTGTGTGGGCCGTCTATATGTTATATTAATTACTCAAGTAAGCTCCCCAATGTGTTTATCTCCCCAACACAGAGAACTAATAAAATTATGTCAATTCAACCATATATAAATTGTGTGTATAGCATTACTTTTTTCTCTCCCTTCTTATGCTTTATTTGGAAACAGAGGAGGATGAGAAGAAAAAAGAGAGGAAATTAGGTTGATATGACAATTTCCCTTGTTTGGTTTGCATTGTAGGAAAGAAATGAAGATAAAGTGGAAGGAGTGAGCATCCATACGGGCCTAGTTTTCTCATCCGCCCAAATTGGGTGGAAATGAGAAAAAAGACAAGTAAAAAGCTAGCAATTTTTGGGGCCCCACTACTAATGACTTCTAAAATTTCAATTTTGTCCATTTTGTCCATCACCAAAACAAACACTTTGGTTTTTATTTTGGGTATTTAGGTAAAAACATATATCTAAATTAAATATTTTCTTTTCTTTTCTTTTATCTTCCCTCACTCTTTCCAAACGTGTAAAAAGCAAGGGAGTCAATACCGTACCGGAGGCTGTACCGGTTTGCCCAGCGGTACGGTATATTTCGGATACCGGTCAATACCGGTGTACCGTTTCGGGTTTACCGCTATTTTTTATATTTATAAATAAATAAATATATATATATATATATATACGTATGTGTGTGTATATATATTATAATAAATATAAAAGTTTACCATAAAACATTTCCTCAATTCAAAACTAATTATTCATAATTTTAGACTTTAGTATCAATTAAAAGAAAAAAAACACACAATATAAAAAATAGAAAACTTAAAAGTTACCATTGCATACTAAGAAAACAAATAATACTAATAAGCTAATGCAAATAAGTTACCATTCTACCCTAACAAAAATTCAAAAATTACAAAACTTAAATAAATAAATAAATAAAAACTTTTTTCTGTACCGGCCGGTACGCCCGGTACCAGCCGGTATTACCCGAAATTGGCCGGTATAGCCGGTACATGGCCGGTACGGCCGGTATTTAAACCGGTACGAAACGTTAATGTTTCAATACCGGTATGCAACCGGTACGGTACGTACCGGCCGGTACCGGTACGGTATCGACTTCCTTGAAAGGAAGCATTTCTTTTCTTATATTTTCCCTCTCTCTCTCTTCTCTTCTTTTCTCTTCCCCTCATTTACAACCAAACACACTATTAATGTTGACAATGATCGAGCCCACCAATCCATCTTAACACAGTTGCTAATGATGCTCCCAAGTCCCAAAATCTTATGAGATAATCTTTTTCTTCTCCTAAATGTTTAAAGTAATATTAATGGTTACCTGGTAGTAGTACTGCTACTACGATCGGGTGATGCAACAAAGTTCCAAACTTCCAATAAACCGTGATCCATAGGGCTGTAAATGAACCATGTTAGTCATAAATAGCTCAAGCTTGATTAGATAAAAAAGCCATTCATGTTTATTTAGTTATAAACAAGTTAAACTTGAGCTTTCAATTTAAGCTTATTTATTAAATGAGTCGAGTCTAAGCAAAAAATAAAATGTTCATGAACAAGCTCATAAACAATAGGACTTGATAAAAAATAAATAAAAACAAAACAAAACGAGCTTAGGCTTGTTTATGGGCTTCGTAATAACTTTAATATGATCTTAAATAATGAACTCAGTATTGACAAAGGTTATATGGAAGCCCCTTGAGTGTAGGAGCTTGGCTAATCGCATCATGGGCGTTACATGGCCTTGTGCTGGGAATGGGACACATACTGCATGGGGCTTTGTAGCTCGAACTGAACCCATATCACTTGCGAGTTTAAGCTATATTTTTTTTAAGGAATCAAATTTAAAGGGCTTGTGATGATACCTTTAGGCTCTATGCCATTTTATAGGAAAAATCTGTAGCATTAGGCTATTAACCTGTAGATTTTTTCAGTAAACTCATCTGCGGAGAAAATTATTCACTGTCACATGAGAGATAGTATTACTATTAATTATTCGAAATACTGAATAATCAACGTAAGCATGTCTCCTTTAATGTCTTATGCAATTATTGCAATGTCGCAAGTTGGCCTAGTATGAAAGCTGGTTCTGTACAATCACTGTGTGCACAGAACGTGAAGAAGAAAAATAATAATAAAATTTGTCTGAGTAATTGATTCTGAAAAATATTTTATTGGCATTTATGCCATAAAATTCAATTTATTGGCATATTATAAATAATTAAGTTATTTAATTATATGAAACTATTTATGAACTAGTAGGACATTATCATAGTTCTTGAGATGCATTGTATGTGATTTATGTGATTTAATCACAGAATATACAAATCACAAGTTATTTATAAACTCAAAATATAGTTCTTAGTCAGTGATGAAATTGGGCGTTTCATCTGTGAAGACTGTAACACATTAACTAAGATGGTTTGTCTTGATTATGAAAGTGGAGACTTCTAGTTGATGTGTTGGTGTGTCTTAAGTGTTAAGACATATTGAACTGGACCGCTGTGAGATTAATTATTCAATCAACAACTGTCATCTGAATAATTAATCTCACGACTTTTAATTTCATAGACTCTCAATTCTGAGAGGATAGTGAACCCGATCATGAATTGTATGTTATTTTGATATATCAGGAGTGAGATCTAATATTCACGGTTAAAACCTCAGTATGTTGAGTAACCACACGTAGTGTTGAGGGAATGCATATTCTCAAGATGGAATCCATAATCTCTTCTTATAGAGACACAAAATATACCCTTGAGATAAGTTTAATGAAAACTGGTTATTCAAGGCGCCCACTTTAGTAAGGAGTTACTAAAGCTTATATTTATTGAAATTGGATTTCAATAAATGTGAATAACTAAAAGATTAAATCGGATACTCAAAGATAAAATAGTTGTTTACAAAGTGATAGTTCATTATAACTTTGTTCACTATGGATATTTCACGGAGGGGTCAAATTATATCATTAGAGTCTTGGAATATAATTTATTAATAAGGCCTAGAATGCAATTATATTTATATAGTGGTATTAAATACAATTAATTGTAACTTTGGACTTGTCAAGAGTTGACAGATAAGCCCAAGGCCCATTGGAGTTAGAGTTTTATTTGTTCCATTTGGTCCCATCTCAAGCCACAAACTAAAGCCTAATTGGACAGACCCAAAGAGTTAACCCAATTAGATAATCAGTTTTTATTTAATAAGAGTTATTAAATAAAGTAACTACTACGATAGTTAGAATGTACATATAATGAAATGAAAAGAAAACAGTTTTTCTCTACAATGAGAAAAAGAAGAATTTTTCTTCGAGAATCAACGTACATAAAGACTGATTGAGAGACCACACTTCTTCGGCACCATGTGGAATTGAGATAAAGATTAAAGGTATTCTCAAGTCTTGGTTTTGAATTTCATTACATCAAGGTATGCTTTCTATTCTTTGTTCTTGAATTCAAGGTTACATGTCATCTCTCATGAATGAAGTAGATTCGTGTTTATTGCTTCCGCTGTGTGTTTTGTATAAAATGCAAAACCAGATTTTCCAACATATTTCATATTAGTGTTTACAATTTTTTTTTTTTTTTTTTTTTTTTTTTGTGTGTAAACATGTTGTGTTTACACAATTCAGTTATTAAAAGTAAATGAATTTTACTAAAAGTAAATAGATTAGAAAAAGGTGTGGAATCATATAAGAGATTTCATTATCTTATAATGATGAAAAAGCATTGCTCCGAAAGTATTGAATAACCACCCTTGGTAGGATCACATAATTTTTGTTGTTTTGTCAAAAAAAAAAAACAAAAAAACAAAAAAACAAAACAAAACAAAAAACAAAAGTTGTTGTTGTTCCATAAATAAGGCACATTCTTTTTAAGAGTCGTGGTGGGGGCAAAAATAGACAAATACCACTATTTTTCAAAATTATTAGTGTTTTACTACTGTTTGAGAAATATTTAATAATCTACCACTTTTTTAAAACTCGATTTTGACATGGAACTCGAATTTAAGAAAATCGAGTTACATAAAAAATGCCACACAGAACTCGATTATGTGGAACTCCAGTTCGTTGCATATGTTACTCAAGTTTAATCCACTCGAGTACCATGTAAGAAACACTTCCCAATTCCTACAACACTCACACAGCCAACAATAGTACTCACACAGCCACAATTGTTGACTTATCTTCCACAATTGCAAGCCTTTCTATCTCTTTTAATTTTTTATTTTTTCAACTTCTATCTAAATTTTTTTTCTCAATGGAACTCATTGGCTTTCAGTTTTGTTTCTTATTCTTCCAGTTTTCTCATTGGCTTCCAGGTGTGGGTTTCTCTTTTTTTCTTTCTTTTGTTAGGGTCACATGGAATGTGAGATAAGTCAACAATTGTGAAAATGTAGTGAATTAAGGTAGTGAAAGAGTTTGAAACGCAGGCAATAAACATCACAAGAAACTCGAATTCTATAAACTTGAGTTCCAAGTGGACTTTTTTAAGAAACTCGATTTTCGTAAACTCAAGTTCTATATCAAACTCAAATTTCACAAACTCAAGTTTCAAAAAAGTGATAAATTACTAAATATTTCTCAAACAATGGTAAAACACTAATAATTTTGAAAAATAATAGTATTTGGCTATTTTTGCCGCGGTGGTGGACTAGAGATAAGATCCAAGAATACAACTACTTCTTAAAATTGTTTGTTGGAGCTTGCAGGTCAATTTAATTAGTATCGTTACCATAAACTTGGACCAGCAACGAGTGGACACGAGGTGTCCCTTTCCTATCAGTACCAGAAACGAAAATAAAAAATAAAAAATAGAAAGGAAAAAAAAGAAAAAGAAACGATAATCAATAGGTCACCTTCTACATCTAGTCATCTACTATAGTAATGGAACTGCCTTTTCAGATTATTATTAGGTTTCCATGGTGGGGCTGGGGCAAAGTTTGAGACGCAATTATCTTTCTATTTTTTTCCTCTTATTTTGGGTCAAAATATATCAGGATAAGATTGTCGACTTATTAGTCCATGCTTTACCAGGAATTTTTTTTTTTTTTTTAAAAAAAAAAAGGCCTTGGCTTGGGTCGTGTTCCAGCTTGAAAACCATTCCTTCCAATGGCGTAAATTTGAGCTGAATTTGGTTTCTTTGCTACCTGAAGAGCTCAAAAGTTACTTCAAAATGGTCTTCCTAATTAGATATTGGGTTCTTTTATTTTTTTATTGTATCTTTTTTAATAATAAATAGTGATTTTTACATGAATTTATCACATTTTTTTTCTACTACTCAAAGACAGTCAACCACTTTAATAAGTTATGAAAGAAGTAGAGTTGTAAATGAACAAACCATACATAAATAGTTCGGGCTTAATTCAATAAAAAAACTTTTTATGTTTATTTATACACAAGTTAAACTTGAGCCATAGTATTAGACTTGTTTGATAAATGAGCTGAGCCAAAAAGAAAAATATTTGCTCATGAATAGGCTTGTGGCGTGGACATCTTCATGCTTTTTCAGATTATTTATTATTAGGTTGCCATGGTGGGGCCGGGGCAAAGTATGAGACGCAATTATCTTTCAATTTCTTTCCTCTTATTTTGGCTCAAAATATATCATGATAAGATTGTCGACTTATTAGTCCATACTTTACTAGGATTTTTTTTTTTTTTTTTTTTTTTAAGGAATTGGCTTGGGTCGTGTTCCAGCTTGAAAACCATTCCTTCCAATGGCGTAAATTTGAGCTAAATTTGGTTTCTTTGCTACCTGAAGAGCTCAAAAGTTATTTTAAAATGGTCTTCCTAGTTAGATATTGGGTTCTTTTATTTTTTTATTGTATCTTTTTTAATAATAAACAATCATTTTTACATGAACTCACCACTTTTTTTTCTACCATTTAGAGACAGTTAGCCACTTTAATAAGTTATGGAAGAAATAGAGTTGTAAATGAATCAAAGCATTCATAAATAGCTCAGGCTTAACTCAATAAAGAATCTTTCATCTTTATTTATTTATACACAAGCTATGAGCCTTAGTGTTAGACTTGTTTGATAAATGAGCTGAACCCAAAAAGAAAAATATTTGTTTATAAATAAGCTCGTGGACATCTGGGCTCGATACAAAAGAAGTTGGGCTAAGTCTTATTTATTAGCTCGATAATAAATTTGATAATGTACTTGTGTGGATCTCAAGCTCAAAAACTTGATATGAGCTTAAACTTAACTTGACTAATGAATCAAGCAACTCAAACATTGTTTGTAAGCTTAGGTTTGAAATCAAGCTAAGCTTAAACATTTTATTTTTGTTATTAAGTAGGATAGAATATTCACTATTCGACAAAGTTCAGCTTGTTTATAACCATAGGAAGAAGTTGTGGCAAAACTTGTGTCTTTAGACTTATTGGCCATTCTTCCGTGTGGCACTTCGAACTTGTTCATACAGTCTAAGAATAAAATTGGTGTCATTCAATAGTTAATGATCATTTTTAAGAGAGAGAATGGGCTCTATTGGTGGAATGCCTTCCAATCACATCATTTCACAAACTTTACATTATTGGTAATTCTGTATAAGGACCATCCATACAAACAACCACCCCCCCCCCCCCCCTCCCCTTTTTTTTTCCCGAGTAAATCAAAAGGGTGATTTTTTAACTTCAATGAAATATGCGATAGATGAATGGGTAAACTTCTTTCTTTCTTTCTTTTTTATTTTTTATTTTTTTGAGATAATATAGACAGAAGACACAGAAACTGGAGAAAGAGGGAGTGGGTAGACTTCAATCACAGCCAAAACTCTACAAAAACTACACAAGCTCTTCTGGAAGTTTAGAAAAAATTGACGCATTTTTTAATTGGCAGGGACCACATTTTGAAGTAATAACTCTAGGTCTTTCAATCTGCATGGATGGTGAAAAACCTATGTAAGATGTCAGGCAATATAAAATAATAAAATCGGAATTGCAAGCATTTATAGAGGAACTGGAAAACATACCTCAAATTACTCAAATCAGGATATATAGCTATTGCATCTTTAAAATCCTACATTAAATCAAAAAAATAATTCAGTACTCTCATGAAGCAACTATTGGCAATCAATTGCCAACATATGTAAAAAATTGTCAATAATTTTTTGTGTTTAAGAAAGAGAGGGAAAGGCTTGACCTGTTCAGCTGTTGAAGATGTGTAAGTAATCACACATGACATCCCTGCTCTTGTTGCAGCCTACAAATTTAGTTTGCTTTAGGATTCATCACGGTTGAAAACGCTTGATTCAATGTGTACGAATAAGAGAAAAAATGTGGAACAATAACTCAAATGTTGTGGTAAATCAGTGGAATGTATAGAATACCTAACCCTTGTAAACAAAAGAATCCAAGATAATTTTTAACAATTCTCTCAAAACTCCTCATTTTTAATCATTTACAGTAACTAATTATTACAAATCACAATACCTGTAGTCCAATAACGCTATCCTCCACTACCAAACAATCTCTTGGTGACACGCCCAGCCTCTGCAAGGAATATCATTTTATAGTTCTGACCGTGATATGTATTCAAGTGATAGAGAGCGTAATGGTTAATATTACATTGGAAGCAGTCAGATAAATTGATGGATCAGGCTTCTTTTCCTTCACATCATCACCTACAAGCCAAATAGAAAAAACAGTAATAGATTTGAGTGTTGGAGTTGCAAAATATAATACATACATTCATACATTCATACATATATACATGCAAACATTCAAACAATGACACATAAATCATACATGCATAAACAGGGGTATTCTATAATTTTTTTTAAAAACAAAAAACAAAAAACAAAAACAAAAACATATAAAATGGAATAGAATAGAATGGGCGCTGACAGCAACAACCTTCATGTTACCAAATCTATTTGAATGGACTAGAATTTTGATATGGAGAGAAAATGACATCATTTGCAGCTAGACTTGAACATAATGGATCTATAAAAATTCTCAAGCACAGACTGAGAGTAACTTACAATATAACAATGAGAATGAAAAAATTGCACGAGTCCCATGCATAGTACATAGATTATCTTATACATGCAGAGCAGATGCAAATAAGGATATATTGTACAAATAGTAAACAAGCCTCTCATACATAACATGACCAAATAACACGTAGAATATCTCATTTCAAAAGTGGTCAACATACCTGCCAGGAAGCAATCAAGACTTTGAAACCGCTCCTAAAACAAGGAAAATACAATGGGTGATTTAATATATGTTGTAGAAGAAAAATAGTTAAAACTGTAGTAGAAACAATTCCAGCGAAACAACTTACAATTCCTATAAGGTTTTCAAGACAGAGTATAACTGAGCTTTTAGTCGCTGCAGAGCAAACAGCTAGTTTTTTACCCTACAACAGTGGAAAAAAAAGGGCATCACTATCAATTAGCACATATCTGTATTCCTAAGCATAGACACTGCCGGTATTGAAGATGAAGCAAAGGCAAAAGAATAAACTAGTGATAGAGGAATAAGTTATTAATCTCTATGAATCCAATGCAACAACATGATCCTTCAATCCCAATTATCAATCAAGAAAATCTATATGTAATAAGTGAACGCAATATAACATGAAAATATAATTGCATATGAATGGTAAATTTTATCTTACAGCAGCCTTGGCCTCATCCATCAATCTCAAAACCCCAGGTCTAGGTTCCACCTGGTGAAAACAGTATTAGTCGTTAATTCTTAATGCCCATTAACATAACTGATAATGAAAACAAAATCAACAAGAAAATTGAAGTAAAAGAGATGTAAAGTTGTCCTTACAGTTCCAGATTTAATGATTTCTTTGTACCTTTCAGTCTTCCAATCCTGCAACACCATAAAAGGATCTATACATTACAAGTCTAAAGGCCAAAATAAAAATTCATATAATGGATACAAAATAATTCTTAAGCATTGTAACTTTTTACCACGAGTTTGATTGCATGTACGCGCATATATACACATTGAGAACCAATGTATAAAATCTCAAACTCTTTAGTATCAATTTCACATACCACTCAAAAGATTCCATTAGAAATATACAATTGCTCGAAATCAATTTAGACATCTCTTCTCAAAAACGTGGAATTGAGACAAACAACCAGATCCATTTCTAAATCAATAGAATAAAAGCACACAAAAATCTCTCCACAAATACCTTTAAAAAAAATTAGGGAAAATTACAACAACCTCCCTTGAGGTATAATGAAATGACAATGAGCCCAAAGTTTTGCATGAAGGACAATCCCCTCCTCATATTCGTAGACTAACTTATCATTGGCTAAGCAAAAATATTCCTAATCTACCCCTGGCTTATCCATGAAGTCCTTATTTTTCACCCAATTTACCAAAATTTAGGAATGCTAAATTGAGAACTCAGGGGAGGTCTATTATTGTATTTCCTAATCCATGAAAATTAATGCTTTTGTTGGTTTAAAAAACCAGAAAGGGAGAGGACCAAGAGGTTGAAGGTTTTTGAGGGTTGGACCAAGGTAATCTAGTCTTAATTTTATATAAATATATTAACCAATACATATTATGGAACCTCTAGAAATGAGATTCAAGTCCTGCCAGTAGCGAGCAAAATAATGATCGGGGTTTTACTTTTGTACCAGTAGCTTGAAGGGTTAGTTATTATTGAGTTTTAACAGCTGTGTGGTCAGTTAGTTAGTTAGTCAAGAAATTGTAACTGATTGTATAACAGAATTCATAACTGTACCAATGTATAGCAGATAGCTCAACTATAAGAGGGTGATCTGGATTGTAAAAAAGGACATTGAAGAATGATACACAAATTCCTTCTTTTTGCTCTCTCTCTATTCTCTTCTCTATTCTATTCTACTCTAAGAGGCCTAGTTCCCTCAAAGAACTACCATAGCTAAATCTGTTACTTGATTAAGAACTACTGACTTTTTTTGCTAAACTGATTAAGAACTACTGACTTCTTACCAAATTCTAACTACTTTTTACAAAACAAAGAGGTGATTGGTGGAAGTGGAACATAATGTGAAACAGTAAAATTGGAGTAAATTTTTTGTTTCAAAGACATTAATACAGAACTCAATTAAAGCCAACAGAAGCGTTAATTTTCACGGACTCAACTTGGTTACTTCGTTCTCAGCTCCCTAAACAATAGAAACTTTGTAAACATTAATACATTCTCACATTTTCTCGGCAGCCAAACAAACAAACACAAACAATGATATTAATACCTGAAGAGTGTCGATCAACTTGACTCTGTCCTCATCGGCCTCGGGAGGCTTCTCGAATATAGTTGGAAATCGGCCAACCGTGCTCCCCAAAGTACCTTCACTCACAATCGCAAACCCTAACCAATCAACAATCAACAAAAAAAAAAAAAAAAGGTATAAATAAAAAAAGAGAAGAGAAGAAGAGAACCATCGCATTTTAGGTTTGCCGCCTCCGACGCGATCTGGAGCTGGTCGTAGAAATCGATGCCCCAATTGAGAGGCTGTTGTGATGGTGAAGATGAAGAAGAAGGGCAACGGACATTGAAATGAGCGAAGGCATCGTTGTAGGCCTGGCGGTGCAAGTGCTCGGACTCGAGGATCACGCCGTCGCAGTCGAATACTAGAGCTTGTAGGGAAGCCGAAGCCGAAACTGAGAGCTGTTTCTTGGAGGAGCTGAGAGATTTTGATCTGAAGGTTCGGAAGCGGAAGAGTGGTGACGTGGCAGAGAGGATTAGGAGGAAGAAAACTAGGGCAGTAGAAGAAGAAGAAGAAGGAGTGGGGCGAGAGAGCGTTATCATGCTGCTGCACGCCATGGCTGTATGTGTACTGTTGAGTGTTGAGTTTGTGACTGTCTCTGTGCTTTGGAGCTTTGGCACTATTTTCTAACGGATTTAACGACCGTTATGGACCTTTCAAATTATGGATGACTCAACTCAAGTCCAAACTTAAAAGCATTTTTTTGCCTAAAAAAATAAAAATAAAAAATAAAAACTCAAAAGCATTTTAAAGAAAAAGTTTTTATTGAAAAATTGACTAATTTTCTTTTGACAACTTTTTCAAATTTTCAAATTTCTTAAAATTGATAATTAATGTATGCCTTTAGTTATTCTATTTTAGTTAATCACTTCCCAAAGCACTTAATTTCGATTCTCTATTCTAAATTCTTAAATATATATTTTAAACTCTATTTCACTTATATATTGGGTAAATTGTACTAACCTTCTAATAGGTTTCCTGTTATTACACCTACTTCCCCTCGAATTTAAAATGACACATCTACTACAATGCAAACTATTTACACTAATCTCCCCTTCGTCAATGAAAAAAAGCTTTAAAAATCTTAAATTTTCTATTTCGCCTCCATATAAACTTTTCACCACACGCCCATTTATTTTTTGGTATTTTTTTAAAGTCTTTTTTTCAATACATTCTTTGCTTTTTAGGAAGGTGGTTATCTTTTTCCAAACTAGAGGGGGTGATGAGTATAATAATAGAAAACCTCAATTTTTCTTTAAATATTCTTTATCCATTATTTTTTTTTTTTTTTTCCTCCACTTTTCAAAACATCAACTTTTTAAATCGCTGCTCCACTTTTCACAAAAATGAATAAAATAAGTGTTTGTAGAATGAACAATATTCTCTAAATGCAGGGAAACACGGTAGCAAAATGGTATTTTAGGGAATGTATAGGAAAGCAAATGTGTGGGGTTTTTTTTTTTTTTTTTAATTATTCATTCCTCTAATCGGTCTCTTATCCTATTTTAGGAAAACCTATTGGGGAATTGCTAAGAAAACAATAAGTATATACCATAATCAATTGATATCTATCATTTATATTTATTATAAAATATATATTAAATAAGTAAGATTTAAAAAAAGAAAAAAGAATCGACTCTCTTTAGAAAAACTTTTGGTAGGAACAAAAAGAGAACAAATAATCATTGTATCTCAAAGCTTGGAATGATATTTGCATACCATAATGTTTGGGATATCTCTAGGTAAGATATAAATATGACCCTTTTGTTAAACTAGGGCCTAGCATACTAACAAGAGAGGATAAATTATGGGTGAAACTGTTGTCTATCAAGCACATGAAGGACGAGAGTTATGGCAAGTTGCCAAGACTAAAAATGGATCCTCAATGTGGAATACCATCCAAGCCTCAAGAGGATTAGTGGAGAAAGGTGCTCGATGGAAGATTGGAAATGACATAGCACTAGATATTTGATATGCTCCATGGGTGCCACATTTGGAAGGATTCAAGCCAAAACCTAGAAATGATTCCTCAAACAACCCAATTAGATATCTTAGCTTATCTTGCAATAACCAACAAGGTGGGACAAAGACAAAATTAAGGCGATTTTTTTACAGAGAATCAGCCAGAAAAGCCATTCAAACACAATTGCCCCAATATAACCAAGAAGGCTCATTAACTTGGGTCCCCAACTCATCAAGTTCTCCACAAAATCTACCTATCAAGCATTACAGGATTCTAAAGGAATAGAGAACAACCCATTGAAAAGTTAGGAAGAAAAATTTATATGAAAATTGAAAATTCAGAAGACTTAAACTATTCTTGTAGAGAGTAGCCTGGTAGATGATCCCAACAAGGTCAATGATTAAGAGAAGATTAAATATTGAGTAAAAGTTGTGCATGTTGTGTGAGCTGAGGAAGAAACCCTAGAACACCTATTCATAGGATGCCCTATAACAAAAATTGTTTAGGCTAGTTTGACTTGGCACATCAAATTCTTTGATATGCAATTCAATTCATAACCAACTAGGTTAGGCTGGCGATCTAATTGGAAGAAAATTTGTCACTCCCAAAGGAAGACGGAAGCAAATTAATATTATCTGCAACAATTTGCTGTGATATAACATGTATGACAAGACACCGCATGCCCCCTGAATAACATGACTGGTTTGTTACATTTCGCTTGATTTTCATAGTGGTGACTTTTTTTTGGGGGGGGGGGGGGGGGGGGGGAGAAATTACTGGATAAAGAAACATAACTTCGTAAAGATGCCTAAGAAGTCACTTCAAAACTTCTCACATCATACAAGCCAATAACCC